>OX421962.1:12992883-13535926 GCA_949128115.1 Anaspis maculata
GCCATCCGCATAGTTTTTGGGAGTAATCTCGAATTTTATGATGGTAGATAGGGGTTGGGGGTGGAGGAGGGGGTTGATATTTTTCTGTCAAATAAATAAATTCAGCATAAAACACAACTTGAAGAGAAACCAAATAAAAAGCTTTTTATCAACGTCATAATATCATTTTGAAGCCGTCAAAACCTCCAACTTCAACCCCCTGTGGGTGAAAAACTGTCCATTATTTGAGTTTGGGGTTCACGGTATTTGATTAGTTTCTCATGAGCTACAACATATCAAAAATTCAGAGAATTTAACCGGGAGCCATTTTCCATAAGAATCGTGCGGGGTCCTTTGGGGTAAGTGTAACCTATGTTGGAAATTTCAGCACGCAATTCATTTTCTGGGGCGCAATCTATCTACGACTCAAAGCATAGATACAACGTGAAGCGTCAAAGACAATTTCCGAAAGTAACTTCGTGCAATGATTCAAATGTGGAGACTACGAGAATGTAAACTCAATCACAACGATCATACGATGAGAGCCAAAACTCTATTGTCTGAACTCAAAGTAAACCAAAAAGTCCTAGATTTTGCTCTAAAAGAAATGCCAATGACCATTTAGTGCAGAAAACTAAATCGTGAAGGCACAAAAACCACCACTGAAGATGACGCTCATTGCAAGAGCTCAATTGTGGAACTCAAAAATCGACCGACCAAAAAGGTATTTATGAATCTCTTCAAGAAACGGCAATGACTATTCAGTGCGAAAATTCGATTGTGAATACTGTAACGTTTTTTTAGACTCAAGAAACGTTGGGAAATCATTGTTTAAAAGTATAGGAACGTCCTTACCGAAATGCCTAATAATTCCTGAATCGGTGGCCGCTTCATTAAAATCATTCAAGTTTGTCCGCTACAAGCAAGTGAAGGTCATCTTTGTTTATGTTTATCTTATGGTTTATTAAAGTCTGTGTAAGAGGGCACCATTATTGATTTATTGATTGACATGAAAGACAATTATGATAGGTGACAGAGCGGTGTCATTTTTTTTCTTCCTCCTCTGATTCCGTGGGAGCAACAACGTTATCTCGTGTTCCAGGAATTTCGAACGAAACCTCGACCATCCGGGTAGTTAACCCCTACAAAATACAACGAAAACATACAGTTGTATAAAATATAACATTCTGTCGAGGTATGTTTTTCAAATTTTCACAATTTTAAGTCACATGGTTTTTACCTTGCATCAATCTCTATAGGTTTCAAGTTCATATCAGAGAACGTTGTTTAATTATGGTTCCAATCAATCATCCGGGACTTTCAACGGTCGCCGCCCGTCCTGGCATGTCGTCGTCTCCCAGGATGATGGCTTAAGCGAATAAGTCCCGGCTCCGATCCAAACATATGATCCAAACAAATGTCACTCCACATGATGTCACCGATGTACCTCTATCTTCACCGTTCCCTTCAGGACCTCGAATTGGACCCGTCTATTATGATGACCAGCTTGCCAGGTGTCCACCATCTCGTCACCGGCTATGAATAAATTCCACCACTTGACTCGATCCATGATGGGTATCTCTTGGAACGAGCAGCGATTTATCATCAAGGGCTAAGTCTTTTTATGATCTCCTCTATCTTCTGTAAAAAACCAATAACCTTACATTTCTATTTTGTGTCATAATTCAAATATCGAATACCTTTGGGAAATAATATGTGTGCACACAGATCCATACCCTGATAGGTTTGTGTAATTCGTAATCATATGGCATCGGCCAACAAAAAAGGTAAGGTTTGGGTAATAGACAGTGAGCCGGGAGTTATTCACAATAGCCAACAGCCGCGTTTCAGTAAATGTCTTCCTCTCTTCATCATTTATGTTCGTTCTGGAGAGATTTGACCTACAAAATTAAAGTTTTTATCATCAAGTTATGCTCGAGTCAAATCAAAGTCAAAATAATATATCAAATTGTAGCTTGTTACTCACATTCATATAACATCCAATTTATGAATAAACTGTGTCCACGATTATGCCAAAAATCATTTCGTTTTCAGTACTTTTGTAAACAATCCATTTCAGCCACTTGCCGATGTAAACATCAGCTGTTTCAAACTGTCATAATACTTGACCTTGACAACTGTCATTCACGCGTCGCACGAACGGCGGGAAATTCAAACGGCGGGAAATTCAAACGGCATCATCCGAAATCCTTGGTTGGAAAAGGTCGGATTGTCCACATTTAAATTTCCAACTGGCGCCTTATAAATAAATATTGTAATTTACCATCTATTGCCGTAACCCACACCCTTGCCACTAGCTAGCCGCAGCAAACCAACCTCGTTTGAAAAACGGGAGCAGCATAACAAAATAAAATATGTTATAATACTCAAAAACCACTAACTGAAGGTGACTCACTGCGAGATCTCAATTATGGAACTCAAAATAATCGCGTAAGACGATTATGTGCCAAAAACTCGATTGCAAACTGAAGCCTCGAAAACAATCGCCAAACGTGCAGCCTTTGCTTTTTTTTTTTTGAAAATCACACTAATCGATGCACCAGTGTCCAATAGAAAATTATACTTTTTTGACTCTTATTTCAAGTGTATGTAATTAAGACCGTCTATGTTTGGAATTTTGAAGTCGCCTAGGATTATTCCATCTTTAATGGCCACGAAAAAATGGCCAATTCATCTTCTTTTGCATTTTCTCCTCTACTCATTAAATACGATCTTGCGCCTCCATGGTTACCTCTGTTGAATATTTGACTTGGATTCCCGCGACTTGTGCCTTGTCCGGAGTTTTGACTTTTATATCTTCTAGTACAATTTTGTTATTTGTATTTATTCTTGTTGTTCTGTTGAAAATCGACTAAAGCGTCTGTCTTAGTGCCAACGTTCAATTGTGTCGACTTTAGACAAATTGTGAGACCATTTCTGAAAGCGACTCAGCACCCACAAGAGCTCAACACAAAGAACCGTCGAAATTAAGAGCTTTTTGTCACAATTATTCCGATTATGACGTCGTCTTTCCGGCCATTTTCTTTCGCTTTTTAATTTCATTGCGGCGCCCCTCCGTTTCGGAATTAACAACTCGCCGGCAGTACACTTATTTTTCCAGTCATCAACGTCGACGCCGCCGAAAGAAGCCGGAATTATCTTTTAATTAAAGAAATCCATAAAGCAAACGTTACATCAAAAAGACGAAGAAGGGCCGGGGGTGTGGGGGGTCGTTAATTTTAATCTCTTGCGCGTCTATTAATGGAAATCCCTCGAAAGTCGCCCCGGCGTGCTTTTCATTACTTTCGTTCTCGAAAAAGCGCGCGCCGGATTTTTTCTCAAGAGAGAGAGAGGGTTTAAAAATTGCGAATGCCTCTTTATGCACCTCACCCTGCCCTGGTGGAATGATAAAAAATGTAGGCCTCAGCCGGCGGCACAGGTAGTAGATATACCTGCTACACAGAGGCGGTTCATTAATCATGGTAAAACTTAACCTTTACTTTTAAGCCGCGTTTCCCTTTTCACCATCTTTTATCTTCCGTTATGGCTGTTCATCTTCTGGCAGCGGCAGCATCCAGAAACGCGTGAACAAAACACTACGTCCATTATTTTAGACGCCCGGCGCGTCCCTGTGTATAATGCCATCACACAGCCCTGATGGCTCGCTCGCGATCAATGCATATTTTATGCTACAAAATATAAGTTTGTATAACACCCCCTTCTGTAGAAGCTCTAGAAGTTCCAGGCAGCAACGCTGGTGCAACTTATACGCCAAAATTATTGACAGTGAGACAGTTGAAATGGATGGATTTTGTGTACTACTTATTGGAAGTAGATCGACGAAGAGAAGGGAAGTCTTTTTTTATTCATCATTCATAATGATGTTACAATCTGAAAATTCCAAAACTGTTTCTCAACAACGCGCCCATTTTCTTTTTTTCACACTACTTGTGTGGGGAGACCGGGGCCAATTGTAACAGCGGCCATATTTACTTTTCGAACAATTCAAATTTCCCGGCTTTATCGCTGGCAGTATCCGACATTAACCTTCCATAAATATAGACGTCCCGCTACTCCCGCTGAGTAATCGAGCTCGCAAGAGCAGTTTCGAGAAATATCTTACGGTGAGTAAATTTTCTAACTTTTGGGCAATCCGGGTTTTTCTCAAGGGTACAGCTGATTAGATTATTGTTACTAGTGAATCATATAATTTGTTATATGGACTTTACAACACAACATACATTTTGAGATTAGAGTTCTTGTTTATTTTGAAAATCTTCAATCATGATTAGAAATGTGCTGTGGGGACAGTTGTGACATGTCCCCGAGTAGCTGAATTGTTGCGAACTAAACTTCTTATTGATTTAAGGTTACTGCAAACCTCAAAATGCCTCGCAGTTGAGAAAGAACTACTAATCGAGGTCCAAGTAATGAACTGATGAGTCGGGCCGCAGAATTGGTATTGGAGGAGAATCGTAAACAAAGATTTGTAGCACGAGAATTAAAAATTTGTTATGTTACCCTGAACAACCGATACATTTCCATCAGAGACGGAAAAGAGGTCAAAATGGGCTATAAATCTCATAATAAGGTGTCAAGTAAGGAAGATGAAGAAGCTTTTGTGCAGTATATTCGACCGGCAGCAGATATGTACTTTGAATTGTCTCCAAAAGAAATAAGAACTTTGGTGTACCAGTTTGCAAAGAAACAAAGTGTGAAGTTCCCTGAGGTATGGGAAACCAATCAAATGGCCACAGAAGATTGGTTCACCCGATTTATGGAAAGGAGCCCTACTCTCTCAATCAGAACTCCAGAAGCGACCAGTCATGCCCGTGCGACAAGTTTCAATAAAGTAAACGTAGGCAAATTTTTTGACAATTTGTCACAATTTTTCGAGAAACATGAAATAGAATATTACACGCGAATCTCACACAGATATTCGTTGGTCCAAAGTGACCCGTAGCTCAGAAGGAGATTGGGGTGGGTTAACCTTTTAGCTATTCTCGACAGTTCAAACAACTCGAAATATTTTTAAGGGCGCCACCTGCAGTAGTTAATTGCTTCTGGTGAACTCGCGAAGATGTCGCAGGTCACTACACGAGAATTAATAACGGAATTTGCCTTGTTGAATGTTTTCGCTTATGAAGGACACTCACATGCACACACACAGATAAAGAACACAATCACTGATTAATATTTACAAGTTTAATGAAGATGATATGATAGCTATGTACAATTCAGTTCAAGTTCGTTGAATATAATAGAAATCAAATATATCGGCGGTCGGCCGTCTTTAGACAAATGAAAGCTTCGGAGACAAATTTATAGTAAGTGCGAATGATACGTGATATATCGCGTAGAAGTCGATTGATACCAATTTAGTTGACAAAGGTTATTATGGATCAAGCTACCGGAAACGCGAGTTCGAACTATCGTTTTTACAACGCGAAATTTAGATAGATACAGCACAAAGATAAATTGTAATCCACACGACGATAATAATAATAACCATATACAACGTAAATACAGTGCTCAACAATTGAAGTGGAACACCTGAAAATTTTGGTCAAATTAAAATGGTCGTATTTTCTTAAGAAAGAACCGAATTGCAATGAGCTTTTTTTCCTGTGCAGCTAATGTCTTAGACTATAGCATGATGGAATTTTTCCTTGTTGCAAGTTTGTCATATTATTTATACAGGGTGAAGTAGTGAGGTACTGCAAAAAATGTAAAGTTTGCACCTCTCCCGATCCGCGGAAATTTTTTTTTAAATTTTTTCAACTCGTTCGGGTGAAACATTGAGCCCATACCTCGAAACGGTTTTTTGGGTTTTTGTCTAGCTGTGTTAATTACAGGGTGATCTCAAAAAAGTGAAATTTTAGACTTTTAATGATAATTTCTTTCATTGTTATCCGATCTTCAACATCTTTAGCTCATATTAAAGCTGATACTTCAGGCGAGAACGTTGTGAGGTCGAAACTTATTGAAAACAATAATTCAATATAAGGGGACGTATCAGAAGCGACCCGAATGTTAAACAGCTTCCGAGTATCTGTTTGATGAAAGACAAAAACAAATTGAAACTTGTCCTCAGAGGATCCGCTAATTTGGACCATTTCGATCTGCATCTCGCTTTAGTTGTCCAAGAAATTACCGTGGTAGAATCAAAACTTGACTGCGTGTTTCCGCGAAAAAATCGCATCCCTTATTTACCTGAAGGCGGCCGTAACCCAAGTTACAAAATTCACAACAATTCCAAAAATTCTCCTTGACAATAAAACACGTATACCTGCCAGTTCTAAATCTTGTAACTTGGGTAACGGTCGCCTACAGGTAAATAAGAGATGCGATTTTTTCGCGGAAACACGCAGTCAAGTTTCGGTTCTACCACGGACGTTATCTTGGACAACTAAAGCGAAAAGCAGATCAAAATGGTCCGAATTAGCGGATCCTTTGAAGACACGTTTCAATTTGTTCTTATCTGTTATTAAACGAAAAGTCGGAAGCTGTTTTGCATTCGGGTCACTTTTGACACATCCCCTTATATTGAATTGTTGCCTTCAATGAGTTTTGACCCCACACTGTTCTTGCCTGAAGTTTCAGCTTCAATATGAGCCAAAGAAGTTTAAAATCGGGTAACAATGAAAGAAGTTACCATTGAAAGCCTAAAATATCACTTTTTTGAGATCACCCTGTAATTAACAGAGATAAACGAGAACCCAAAAAACCGTTTCGAGGTATGGGTTCAAGTTTCTCCAGAACAAGTTGAAAAAATTCAAAAAAATGTTTTCGCGGATCGGGAGGGGTGCAAACTTCACACTTTTTGCAGTACCTCACTACTACACCCTGTATAAATAATATGAAAAGCTTGTCACAAGAAAAAATTATGTCATGCTGTAGTCTAAGACATTAGCTGTCCGGGGAAAATAACTTATTGCAATTCGAATTTTGCTTAAGAAAATACGACCATTTTAATTTGACCAAAATTTTCAGGTGTTCCACTTCAATTGTTGAGCACTGTATAATTATAATAAAATAATATCACCCAACGAAGATGAAAAAAGATATACGTAGATTCACTTCCTACAAATTTTCATAATCGTGCGGTCCACAAAAGCGGTCGGATATCTTGCCAACGTACATCAATGATTTTGCCAACTTGATCATGGAAGACTCGTTCAGCAACGGTGAGGACTGTCCTTGTCTTGTCCAAATCGTATCAACGATGGTAATAGTTTGCGAAATTTGACGTTTGGAGCGTAGCGGCTACAGATGTATTCAGGGGCTATTGTCGACACCACGAGTGTATTTTCCAAATGCAGTCGGCGCATATATGAGTATGTGTGAATGCGATGGATCTAAACGGATCTATTTACGTACACAGACGTATACACAGGGGATTCTGATGGCCTAAAATAAATGAGCATTTTCAGCGGACGGCTATTCGAAAAATCTAGCTTGCCGTTTAATTCGTGAGTCAATTTCCAACAATTACAATTTTCTACGGTATTCGTACTATACTGCATGTACACGTAATCGATAAAACTGCGGAAATGTCTGATAATTTCGGTCGATTCAATTGGAATTTACCAAGCGGGCACACGGCACCTTCTCGACGTGAAATTTGGACTCAGAAATGATTGTTTTTTCTTCACGGAAAAAGCTTATCGCCCCTTATCGTATTTCTAAAAAACTTCTCTGCCTGCATTTCTGGTCCTATTTCAGCCAGGTTCTACCTCTATTCACAGGGCCTGATTGAATCAAAATACCAATTGGGCCAGTACGTGTGTTCTTCTAATTTTAGCTCGTAATAAGAACTTCAAAACATTTATATTGTCGACGAAACCGGAAAAAACGACAGTTCAAAAACCACAAAAAGTAGTTGCAATCAAAGGAACTAAACAAGTTGGGGCCATAACAAGCAGCGAAAGAGGCTCTCTGGTGACTGTCTGCACGGCGGTCAATGCAATTGGGAATTCAACACCTCCAATGTTTTCATTTCCACGCAAAAAAATTAAAGATTATTTCTCACGATGGGCACCTCTTGGTTTCATTGGGGAGGCCAATGAATCAGGCTGGATGCAGAGCACCAACTTTTTCACGTCTATAAAACATTTCGCAAAATACGCGATACCAACATTGTACCTACAACAAAATTTTGTTGGTTTTAGATAACCACGAATCACACATACACTTACCAACAATTGATTTTTACCGAGAAACCAAGATTGTTCTTCTTTCATTCCCACCTCATACATCGCACAGATTACAACCTCTAGATGTAATTGTGTTCGGCTCCTTCAAAACATACGTCAATTCATTTATGGATTCATGGATGAAAAACCGAACCACACAACAGGCAATGACGATCTACGATCTATCAGAAATTGTTGCGAAGGCTTTCCCACTTGCTATGACAGTATCTAATATCACTATCGGATTCGAAGTTACTGGAATATTTCCCTTCAACCGGCATATTTTCAAAGATCACCAGTTTGCGCCCTCGGCATTTACCGACAGACCGTTGCCTAATGATGCTGGTGAAGAACTTGCTGATGGTGGTGGAGAAAATGATGATCGTGGTGAAAAAAACGATGATGATGAGCAAGAAAATGATGATTTTCGTGGAGGAAACGATGACGGTAGTCAAGAAAATGATGATCGTAGTCAAAGAAACGATGATGATGGTCAAGAAAATGATGATCGTGGTGAAGGAAGCGATGATGGTGGTCAAGGAAATGATGATCGCGCTGGAGAACGAAACGTGATGGATCTAGAGGAGGAGAATATAGAGCAGGAGAGACATTCAACACCAGTGCCATCGACTTTAAAGGATGATGGTAATACTGCAAGTTTCGAGGCATGTTTCAACACTTCTTTGCAATTATTGTCGAATATTCGACCTTTACCAAAAGCAACATTCTCTTCTCCGACCAGAAAGGGTAAAAAAAAAGGAAAACCACAATTCTAACAGATACCCCTGAGAAGGATGCATTAAACGATGTATTACTAGCGTAAGTTGCAGTAAGGGAAGAGAAGGCAAGGCAAAAGAACACAAAAAAAGCGCAGAAAGATTCGTCTGGTTTGATCACTAAAAAGGAGCGTGGAAAGAATTCGTCTTTCGAAAGTAAAAAACGCACAAGGAGAAAATTCTTCCGGAGAAGTGATTTTGGAGAAGAAAGCGAAGAAAGGTAAGTCGAGACAGTCAAGGAAGTAGAAAGAAAACGGGTCGGGGAAAGTTCTTCGTCCGATGATGATGAAACATTTTGTCTTTGTCTGGAACCCTATTCCTATAACAGTGGGCAAAAATTATGGATCAAAATGTAATGGATGCCAAAACTGGGCCCACGAAAGTTGCGCCGATAACGTCGACGAACTTTATTTTTATTGCCTTCATTGTGAAGACCGAGCAAAGCTGGGTATGAACTAAAAAGCTGGGCGAATGTTGGTGTTCACCTGGTTAACTTTTTTTCATTGTTTTGTTTATTGTTTGAAGTTTTTTAAGATTATTTCATCACCCACTCATAAAGAAAAAAGCATTTTAGTTTGTTTATATTTGACATTCAATTAAGTTTTCTAAGTTAAACAGAATTTCATTTCTTGGCACACAAGAATCCACTCTACGGCTGTATAATGATCATTTCTAAAAAAAAAAGATCAATTCCTTCTCTGTAAAAATGGCTCTCAATTAAAGAAAACATCCATCAGCAGTAAAGAGTAGCGAGTAAAAACAAGCAAGAGCTCAACATTCATCCCACAACATTCTTATTCTCATCTTTTGAGTCATCCCAACCTCATCCCACAACGTTTTCGTCTTTGAGTATCCTCCTTATCCCAAAACCTCATCCCACAACGTTCTCGTGTTTGAGTATCCTGGTCACGGCACCACTTGAACTGTTCCCCTCATTCTGACCCTTGGCTATGATTGTCGTTACCCCCGTCCCCTCTACATTGGACCTCTTACCTCCGGTTTGCTTACGTTGTTGTTTCACTCAGGCTCTACTCTAGACGAGAACGGACCTTTGGGGATGAGAATGGTGTTGAAAAGTTGAACAAAAACACGAATTGACAGCAAATCAAATGAATTTTCATTGAAATCATCAGCAGAATATAAAGGAGTCAGATTCTTCACATAAAACATCTAACACAGGACTGACAGACTAGCAAAATGACACACAATAGACAAAATGAACAAAAACAATTAAAAACACAACCCCAAAATATGTCATACTGTCGGTTAAAGAAAAAGAGGAAAGTGACGGATTCGGAAAAGGGCACTCAGTGGAAGAGCTCAGTCAAACAAACCCCCTGAGTTAAGCCCAAAGAAGAAGACTCTCACATATGTGACAAATGAATAAACAACAACTCACTGATGAATTCCGGTATTCAGTGTAAGTGCAATTAGTAAAACCAAAATGGCAGAAACATCAGTACACAAATGTAAAACACATCAGTAAACAATGCATAATAAATCAACAAATCAACAATGCAGATAGAATCGTTAACAATGCATAAAAACCCAAAAACAAGATAAAATAGTGGTGGTTAGTAGGATCCTGTGAAATACCTACATTGAATATCTGACAAACATAGCAGCGAGCATAAAAACATGACATATAAATATGAGTCATAAAAGACGGCTGACAATGACATGAAAATAAAATCATGGCACAAACAAAAATACAAGTGAGTCCATGACAAGTGATTACATGACAAGCAAATCCAACACAAAATTAATTAAGTGGCCACAAAAATATTGACATGAAAGTCAGTGAGTTTACAAAATTCGTGAGACAACAAAAATGACATCAAAAATCAGAACGTAAAACAGACTCATACAGGAAATCGATCCAAGCCCAGACCTGAACATGAAAACAATTCCTGTATACGCACTCAAGCTCGAACCTGAAAGAAACAACGAAATCCCATGCGCGTTATTTTCAGAATCTCTAGTTCTTTGTGCGAGGCGTCAATGATGTCACCATCCGTGAGCCCACGCCAACTAGGTACCTAACTTGCAGTTCAACCCTGTAAACCCTTCTTGTAACCCCCGGCACGGTCGTTTGCAATCACCACCGTCCAAACACAGAGACAATGCAACAAATTCTATGTCAAACTCAGACTAAAAACCGCGAAAACCCCTTTTCGGTCCTCTTCTTTGTTCTGAATTCCCGGAAACAAGTAAAATTGACGCCCGAAACAGGAAAATCGATTTGGGAAACGAAAATTGAATCACTCAAAAACTAATGCCGTCACACCAAAAGCGCTTGGAAAATTATGTTGGTGAATGAATGAAAAATTACCCACCTCTGGAAGCCAATCTTGACAGACGGCGTCGGACACATCTAGCTTCGACCAAGCACGACACAAGAATCCCCTTTGACCTGCGAAAACCCGAATTCCTGCTGCACCTACATTCAGTTCCTAATTAGAAATGTTTTACTCGCGTCCAAGTATTAGAGCGAGTTTTTGAAAATCAGCTCAAAAAATGCGTTCCATCACAATACCTTTGCAGCCGGGAGACATCAAACGATAGCCAAACCCTGCTGGTTTTTTTTTCGCCTTTCGGCAAGCTCAATGTTAAATAAATAATAAGCTAATTAATTATTACAGTTTTCCATGTTTCAATCATTCGAAAGGAGTTTATTTATATGGTGTTACAATTGCCGCCGTATCTGTTACAATTGATGCGGGGTCGGGGACATTTGTAACAACAACTTGTCAATACTTACAATTTTTTAAATAAAAATCAAATTGCTCGTTGTGATAATTGAACAGCGATTCCAATGAACGGAGGTCCGAGTAATATTCACAACGATTTTCAACCCTACAAGTAGAAAACATGTCCAGAACCCACTTGATGTAAAATGTTACAAGTTACAATGCAGCTGACCTCGGTCTCCGAGAGGTATTCCCAGTTCAGCTGGACTGATCTCAAGTGATTGAAAGCATGGCTTGAAAAAAATGTGAAAATGTTACGGGGCACCCAGCAAAAACCCAACAAGGCTCTGTTTGTTTACACAATTTCAAAGTACCAAGAAGCATGATTGTTTAACCTACAGTTCCATCAGAATTATTGTTCAAAACAGCGGCGTTAATTCTTAATGATGTAATTTTGATTAATCAAACTTCTTTTATTGCGTGGATTAAGCTCAACAATTTTCCAAGTAACCACGTTATTAAGCCAAAAAAATTTACAGTGCTGACTTGGGAGTAGTTTGGAAGCAAATTACCTAAGAAAATTTGGCGCACCGGAAATATGCACACGGGCACCAACCGTAACCGTTTTTCAAGCTTTATATCGAGTACATTATTAAAAATCCCATATCAGTTACATCTACACCGTATACCACCTACATTGTTACGAGTCCTCATTTTTCTCGGAGATATTGCTCGTCGGGCTTATTGCTCGCTTGAAATTTTCCGGCCATTCCAAAGTCAAATTGCCGCGCGTTCCACTTTGAAATTTAAATTAGTTTAATAACATTACACGTGCGATTACGTTAAACTCGCACAGCCGTAATCTTGATAATCTTCCGCACAAATTTGAACGTGAATCATGCAAAAGTAGAGCAAATTGTTTTTTTTTTGAGTGATCACAGAGGCGTCACATCCGAGTCACTGGGTCGCGACAAAGTCGAGGCGCGGCCAATTTGCTCGAGCTGTTCATCTTATTACTCCGTAATTACCAAAATATTATCACTTAGTTCCAAATTGGATAGTTTCAATAGTTCCTACAAATTCCTCTTTTATACCTTCGAGTTCAAATGCACTCAGAATGGTATGCTCCTTTACGAAACTATCGAATTTTAATTAGCTCTACATTTTACCTTTCAAATTTGAATATAATTATCGCATTGATTACTACTGTTCCTACCCTAGTTTCCAATCAGCGATTCTTGATAATTTCTCAACCAATATTCTACCATACTTTATGTTAAGTTTAAACTGTACTGTACTGGATTCGCTTTGAACTAAGTATCCAATTAACTCGTTCCAGATTTCGACTTGAACGCCTGGATAAGACACTTTGAGCCGGCCCGTTACGACCCCGGCGCGCTCCTGGCCCAACACAGCCGCGTTCGAAGAAGTGCCAAGCATCACCAGCAGCGCGTCAGACTCGATATCAAAGGACGAGACCGGTAAGTTTTGACGTTTCTGAGTCCCAAGTACCGTGTACATCCAACGCTAATAACCGACACATGTCGTCTCTCAAAGAAGGACGCAAAGGACCCCATCCAGAAGGACGCGCGTAATCCCGACGGTCCGTATAATGGAAAAGACGTACCGGGATTGGCGTAGGAGCATAACTGTTATATGATTTTAACAGCCAAGAGCGAAAAGCCAGAAAGAGAGAGAGGGGAAGGGAGAAAGAGAGAGACAGAGATACGACCTGGCTGATCGTGTTCGATTATTCGAGAGGAGTTTTCGTTTTACCACACACACACAATACACTCTCTTCTCTCTATCCCCAGTAAAGCGAAAGTTATTCAATTTAACGGGTGTTATTTCGTTTGCTTTGCGCCCTCGTTTATTAAAGGGCATCTACCTTAGCACCTTTGTCGTTTCATTAAAGGGACAAGTTTATTTGGATACTATTCCAAGCATCATTGTTCATTCGTATGCCTGTAGAGTACGACAGAGTAGGCAAAGCTAAAATGAGAGGTATCGTGACGCTGTAAGTTAAACAGTTAAGTTATGTTCTTTGAGGTTATAGGCCGCGGCCCACAAAAGTATCCCGCTTGAGTTTGCAGTATCCCCAACCACGTGACGGGGTGTAGTCCAGTAAAACTACGGTTTAACCTCGAACTAATTGCAACAGAAATAATTTTTTTGCCAATTAGTTTCGTTTAGCTGTCTGAACAACATATTAAAAATTAAGAAAAATTTGAGTAGGGGAAAACGTCCAAAATGGTATATCCAATCCGGTTGAAGGACGTTCACCATACTTCTTGATGAAGAATCTATAATAAATTCAATTTTTGTTGTTTATGAGTTCAGTACACCTATACAAACAACACATAAGAAATATGAAACAATATAGGTAGGGGAACAAGTCCAAAATGTCAAAACTAATCCGGAAGTAGGCGCTACGTGGACGATTTTCGTTTCTGTCAATATCGGATCAATTCTGGCAATTCTGACATCGTTTCCTACTAAATTTGACGTTGTGAATTCAATAAAAGTGATTTAATTGTGATTGAAACATGTTTAAGCAAGTTTTACTAAAAAAAACACGTTTTTTTCGTACATTTTTTCTTTTTTTTCGATTTCATTTGTGTCATGGTTGAAATAATTTATTATCACAACTCCTGCATACTCCATCTATTCCAAGTTTCTTACATACAAAAATCATGCACTGAATGTATCTTTTGTTTTAACAAAGTGATATATAGCCCAGGCATATTAGGTTTTAACCCGCAACAAATTCCCACAAAGCTGAAATTTGGTATACGGGTCTTGTAAGACATAAGGAATAACATATCAAAATACTCGGTGGCACACCCTCGTGCGTCATTGATTGTGGGGGAGGGGGCTAAATATTGCCATTTTAAATGCGTAAATGACACCCTGTAGCCACCCTTATATAAATGAAAAAAATCATATTTAGATGCCTCAAGGCTTCACAATATTTGCTTGACGTTTGAATTGTTGATAAGTAGTTTGGGTTGTCTGGAAAAAAAAGAAGATCGGCAAAATTTATTTTATTTTTCTCTCAAAAACCTCGAATTGATATTGGCAAGTGTGGTATCGTTTCTAACTAAATCTTGGCCTCTGATATCAAATATGGTGTTTAAAATTGAATTGAAACACGATTAAACAAGTTTTACTGAAAAAACGACGATTTTTTCCATCTGAAATTGTCGTTTTGTAATTTCGGTTTCCGTATGGTTAGAATCATCTCAATTGAGTATTTCCAACAGAATTCATTGTTCCTAACCATTTTATACTTGAAAACGATAAAAACAATGTGCCTGTATTCATTACAAGATCAGAAAATTGATCTGTTGTGAAAGAGATTATATGCCCAATTTTCTCCCGAAAATGCATACAATTTTTGCAGTTCTTTTTTTTACTGATAAATGATGGAGCGGATTTACTGTTTTTGTGTGTAATACTAAGCGAAGTTCTTTTTCTATTAGAAAATACCAAAAGCTATTGTATCTATCGGGCAATAGAAATATAAAATCATCTTTTCTGTAGCCGTTATTCCATTTTCAGAAAAAAAAGTAGGTGTAAAACTTCTTTAATAAAAAATTGATGCTCTGACTTTTTAATATAAATAGGTGTGAGTAGATGATGCTGTTTTTGTCCAAGATAAACATAAATATAGGATTGTCGATAATTTTTATTTTTGACAGCTTCAGACAATGATGTCCCTAAATGAAGAAACCACAATTTTTTTGTAGATAATTCATTATTTTCGGGATGAGCACTGTGAATATCAACTGTTCACTCATCAGTCTCATCACTTGAGTCTGTTTCGAAGATGGGAAGAAGAACCTATTAACAATGCTCAGCTTTATTGGCCATCACAAAATATTCTAACATGTTTCTCATTCAAAGATCCAGGAGAGAAAATCCACCTTGCGCGTACTATTCACGCCACTATCAAGCAGAAATGTTTCATGGCTACCGGAGTCCACTTCATAGGCAACAATATACCGTGTCTCCTTTGAGACCCACCTTATATTGTTAAAATGATTGGTTCGTCCACAGGAACAGTTTTAAAGAAAAGTGTCTGGGTGAATTTTTTGACTAGATATTCAAAGCCCCAAAATCGTAGGAGGCACAGAGGTCTAAGCCCAAATATTTTGATATGTTCTTGCTTAGGGATCATACCAGTTATATATCAATATTCAACTTTGTGCGACATTGCTTGAGGCTTTAAATTCTCACATGGTTTTTCCGGAAATATCCGGGCGACAAATTAACACTCAGCCGCCTTTCCCGCAGAACTAACCAATCGGAAGAGTTACAAAGGCTCCCTCACACACTTAAGCACTAGCAACAAATCTTTTTTGTTCATTTGAAACATATCTCATATCGATCGGATACTCCGTTCACTTGCAGGAACAGCTTGGAGATAGGTATCTCATTAATTCTTAGAACTTGACCTTTGAGGATGAAAATCAAAGGACGCACGAGGGTGTAAGTCCGAGTATTTTGATATATTGTTCCGTAGGTCCAATAGAACATAATATATACCAAAATTCAGCTTTGAGGGAATTTGTTACGGGTTACCACGATTTTTCGACTAAAATGCCTGGGCTAATAATCGATTTGTTGCAAAAGCTGCCTAACGACCATTTTTGCTCAAAAAATGTACGCACTCTTGCGGTAAAAAAGATGCTGTGAGTGTAATATACATTTGTTTTGAAGTTTTTGAACTGCAGATTATAGATAAAGCATTCCTTTTTTTGTTTAGTAGAGGCAGTCGTACAAAAGTTGTATTTTGATGGACGCAGCATAATTTTTGCGTGAACCTGCGTAGATTTTCGAGTAAAAAATTAGCGTTGAACAGTTTCCGCAACAAATCAATTTTATCAATCTGTGAGAACAAAATGCCACATCCAATAGGGTGGGCCGAAAAATCATATTTTCGATTTTTTTATTCTAATAGTGCGGAAAAGATGCATAATCAGATTACAAAAAGAAATCGTTCCAGCGTTTTTGAAAAAAAATCATCACTTCAGGGTCCGCAATGACGTTGAAGTTTCTATATTTGGAAAAAAAAATCGCAAATTTTTATTAGGCTAGAAAATGTTTAAAAATATATTTACAATAAAAAAATGTGGAATTAAACAGTCAGGCACAAAAAACTCGTGTTCCAGTATTGGTTTTTTAATCACAAAAAAAAGAAATGAAATTGAATTCACCGAAAAAGCCCAGTTGCCTTGAAGTTGCAGAAATAGTCACAACAAAAATTGAGCAACTTTGGGCGAAAACTTCAATTTCAACTGTTCCTCATACAAGAGTTTAGCAATGATGGAATAATATCATACATCAATCAAAACGTTATTGAAATTGTTGAAAGAGACCACCCAAATGAGAAAAAACTTTAAAATGTGAAATACCATTACCTAACTAACTTGTGACACATCAAACTGAAGATAATAGAATTCTCTTTCTGACAAACAAATTTTTAATTTTTCAAGTCACCTCCCAACCCTTGCAAATATTCTCTCATCCTCAATCAAAGGAAAGCTTTTCTCTTATCAACTAACCCGATTCTTGGAAAAATAATTTTAAACGAAAACAGGTCGGTTCTTATTTCGAGGGTGGCATGTTGTCACAGTTTTATTTTCAACCCATCCTAGCCTACTTCAATTCTAATAGCAATAAATTATCTACCTTGTGATACATCAAATTGGAAGTTTGAAATTTCCTTTATGCAAGAATAATTTCAAATTGCCTAAATCATCCTCTAATCCTTTTCAAAAAATGTCTTAATTGGGGAGAGAATGCATTGAAGATAAAAATTTGGCAACACATGTCTCAGGTGTTCCCCTCGAAATAAAAATCGACCTGTTTTTGCTGGGAAATCTATTTCTCAAGAATCTGCAGTTAACAGAAAAACATTTCTTAAATCAACAATGAAAAAAATTTTAAAAGGATTGAGAGGGTAGTTTAAAGATTTCAGAGTATGTTTAACGGAAACAATGTTATTGCCTTCAATTTGGTGTATCACAAGATAGGTAATGCAATTTGAAATTTCAAACTAGGGTAAGGGGTGGGGGGAATCGGATTGAAGATAAGAATTTGGCAATACGTGTCCTAGATGTCCCTCTCAAAAAGAGAATCGACTTGTGTCAGCTTTTTCTCAGAAGAAAATTGTGCAGCAAGAAATTGGAGGTGAATCCTTTTCAAAAAACCACCCCGTATGTCGGATAATGAACTAAAAGAATTACTGAATGTAACGATATAATTCCTTAATTAGAATTTCCACGTTTTCCCTGTTATACCCAATCAGTAGAGCGATTTGTGAAAACAGTTTTAGAAGCAGCATCAGCAGTTTGTGGAGCTGAATCAAGATATGGCTATACAGGGTGGTCCGACTTTTATGTCATTAAATTTAAGGATCGATAGAGAATGAAAAATGAAGGGGACTTTCTCCAGAAAATATATTTGAGAAATGCCTAATAACAGAGATACAGCCCTTCAAAGTTGGAAATAAATGATCGTTTTTTTCGCATAACTTTTGAACCGCTCAACCGATTTGATTATGAATAGAACCAAAGGTTCACTGGAATTATCCCCTGCCGAACAATCATAACATGTTCCATAAAACAGTTTCAGGGGCTTAGACATTAGGGGATGACCCTACTTTTCCTCCCCTATTTTTTACCCCGCTAGTTATTTTTGGAAACTGTTTATAATTTTGAATTCTACGTTCAATTTTGAAGAAAAAATCACTGTTGCAAAATTTTGATTAGAGGCTTCGTTTAGGAAATATTTGGGTTTGAAACTTTGGAAACATACCGAAATCGCCACTTTCAAAGGTCTAAAAATTAAAATTCAAAGAAACTCATGATTTTTCAGCTGAAATAGGTTTTCTAGAGTTTCTAAGTTGATAAACCACCATTTTTTCCAAAACACGGGAAATTTTCAGGAAAAAAACAATTTGGGTTCTGGAAAGTGGCGATTTCGGGATGTTTTCCAAAGTTTCAAACTCGAATATCTCCTAAACGAAGCCTCTAATCAAAATTTTGCAAGAGTGACTTTTTCTTCTAAATTGAACGTAGAATTCAAAATTATAAACAGTTTCCAAAAATAACTAGGGGGGTGAAAAATAGGGGGGAAAAAGTAGGGTCACCCCCCAATCTCTAAGCCCCTGAAACTTTTTTATGGAACATGTTATGATTGTTCGACAGGAGATAACTTCAGTAAACCTTTGGTTCTATTTTGGATGGAATCGGTTGAACGGTTCTAAAGTTATGCGGAAAAAACGATTATTTATTTCCAACTTTGAAGGGCTGTATCTCTGTTAGTAGGCATTTCTCAAATATGTTTTCTGAAGAAAGTCCCCTTCATTTTCCATTTTCTATTGATTCTTGAATTTAATGACATAAAACGAGGACCACCCTGTATTCACAGCAAGAATGAATCTAGGAAACTGATGCCCATATTGGTAAGTCAGAAAAATTTTAACCCAGAGTGACCTAAAACAAGAAAATATTGATAAAATATTGATAATTGAAGTCTTATCACTCAATTTCTATCGAACAAAGAGTTTTATCTATTTTTTCACTAAGGTATTCCAACAGTTTTCTCCATAACTCAATTCGTTATCTTGCAAAAATTGAATGTTGAGATATTTCTGAAAGACACGTCTTGCGGAGGCTGAAGACGAAAACTTGGGACAAAAAGCTTCTAGATATTTGAAAAGTATATGAAACTGCAACTTTTCCGCGCTATTAGAAGTCCGTAATATGAAAACAAAAAAAACACACCTATAGCAGCGGCCCACCCTAACATCCAATGCATAGTTTCCATGTGTGGAACGCTTAAAATTAGTGAACTATGTAGCAATTTTCACCAAAATATTTTTTGACAATGACCAAATCGAAATTAAAAAACGGCAAAAAAATAAACCTCAAAAACGTGTTTTTTCAAGTTCAACTGGTTTTAACGTGGTTTAATCACAATTTTTTGTCTTGTTGTTTGTTTTGATAAATAATAATGAAGAAGAAACATATAGTTTCGCCCAATTTTTTTTTTATTCCCTTGAGAAAGTCAGCTAGCTAATATTTCGATTTTTGACTAGGTGTCTTTTATTTTATTTTCCTCCATATTAGAGCTACCGCGTCAAGTTAGGTATTATTTCCGACTAACTTCTACATTCTGAATTCAATGATGACCTCAAAATTATAATAAAAACAAGTTTGGACAAGTTACCTGAAAAAAAATTCCTTTGGCATTTTTCAGTTTCTGTTTTCAATTGGTGAAGGCATTTGTATTCAGAACTATTTTATACGTCACTACTTTGGAGTGTATTTAACATTATCAAAAGCATGGACCCAATACCTGTGTATTTTGCTTTTGGAAGCTGAAAAAAAAAGAATAGTGGAAAATAGTTTTGGATGTCTCCAACAATAAATACCTACTGAAAAAATCAAATTGAAGAATATACCTTATAAAACACGGTTTTTCAGGCTAACTTATTCAAACTTGTTTTAATTCCAATTTTGGGGTTATCATCATTGGATTTAGAATGTGGAAATTAGTCGAAAATGATACCTAACTTGACGGTATAGCACCAATATGGAAAAAAGAAAATTTCACAAACCTCTAGTTAACACCCCCACCGTGCCCCCCACGTTATGCAATAATACATTTTTTGTGAAAAATGGCACCTTAAGGCTTCGACACATAGAAAAATTCGGGAAAATTGTTTATTTGAGTCGGTATAAGTAATAGGTTCTAAGTTCTAACCCTGATGCATTTTAAATAGCAACTTCAACTCCCCCTCCCCTGAATAACACAAAACCCTCCAGTACGATTTTTGTCGTTTTTGGATAAGTTATACGGCAGACAGTTCTGGACACATCCTGACATTTTCAGATTTCCATGATTTATTTTCAGGTAGAAACTGATCTTTTATGTACTATAAGCAAAAACTATGCAAAGTGACACCGCCATTTTTGATTCGCCATTTTGAAGACTTTCCGCCATTTTAATTTCTCTTAATTTTTGATATGTTGCTTGTAGGACTTCAAGGTATTTCATAGCGAAAGAATTATTTCTGTTGCAATTAGTTTGAGGTTCACCCCTTTTTTTACGTAGGTTTACTGGACTAGTGGCCGGCTTGGCTCGTCGGGAAAAATTCCGTGCGTGTGACGTGCTCGGAGCGCCACCGAATCTATGATTCCAGCGCCACGTGAACGATCTCAGGGTCCAACAGTCACCAAAGGATGCGACTTGCTTGCCGGACGATCTGTTGGCGCCCCCTGCCAGCCGACAGTCTAAACTCATATGTCACTGTGACGTGACAAGTCAAATTAGAACAGTCAACGCCACAGCGTCAATTGAAAAATTCACAAATCATACGAAAGCTCGGGTATTTGGTTGTTTACGCCGCTTTCCTTCGTGCTTGTACTGTTGATGAGTGAGAGATTTATTGTGTATTGTTTCTTCGATTGGTCAAAGATTTTTACGAAATTTAAAGTTTTGCATTTGCAAATTGTCGAGCCTCAAGTTCGTTTGAATCGTTTTTCGGCTTCTCCTCCTCGTTCGGATTTTGAAATGGAGCATCTGGATGACTACAAGCTTGTCCGCATCGTGTGAAATTCGTCCGAAATTCGGAAGTTTGTGTTCTAGTAATATACAGTGAGGGGCAAAATTATAGAACAAATTTATTGAAACATTCGCATTCCTTTTTCAAAAAAATTCCTTGAACAGGTCGATTTTGGCTTTCCAATGCGGCACATTGTGGTAAACCAGGTTTTATTGTAAGAAAAAGTGATTTCGTTGCGCCGTCTAGATCGTAGATTGAAATCGTCTTCATGTACAGGGTGTCCCAGCTTAAACAATCCAGCGCGATTTTCTCAGGAAATATCAAGGTGACAAACAAAAATTTCCAATTGGGGGGAACCCTGACTCTTTAGCTTTCTTTTGAGGGGGCGCCGATGCTTGTAGGTGCTCTAGTTTTTAAGAAAATGCAATTTTAATCGGGCGAGTGACAAGAATTCGAAAATTCATGATCGACAAAACAAAATACTTCAGATGAAAAAAAGTCCTCTTTTTCTAGGCTTCTCATTGAATATGTGTCGCCGGTGTCTGTACCTGGCCTAGCAAGCCAGATATTTTGCCTCACAACACTCAGGATCATGACGTCACCGATCTCACACTTGTTGACTTCAACACTAGTCGTTACTAGGACTTTTTCACTTACCATACCTGGATTCACCATAGCAATGAATATTGGTTGATGTTAAAATCAACAAGTGTGTGATCGGTGACGTCGTCATGAATTCCGATTATTGTGTTTGCTGGGCTGTAAGGCAGAATATCTGGCTTACTGGGCCAGGTACAGACATCGGCGACACATCAATGAAAAGCCCAGAGAAAAAGGATTCTTCTTCCTCTAAAGTATTTTGTTTTGTCGGTCATGAATTTTCGAATTCTTGTGACTCGCCCAATCAAAACTGCATTTTCTTGGAAATTAGAGCACCTACAAGTATCGACGCCCCCTCAAAAGAAAGCTAAAAGGTTAGACTTCCCCCCAATTGAGACTTTTTTTTGTTGCCTCGATATTTTTTGAAAAAATCGCGCTGGGCTGCTTTAACTGGGACAACCTGTATTTAAGTGGTCGAAGTATAAAAATGCAGATCAAATATGGGCACATATTTGGAGAGACACATATCTCAGCCCGGCGGTCCACGGGTAGTACGGACTGAAGGGTAGGATTTTATGGCTTTGGCCTGGCCGGAGTTTTAAAAAGCTTTATGTGTCATACTTCTTGGTCAATATTTCATGCCCTCCTTCTATTGTGATTCTCAAATATTTTCAGGTTGGTTTTATACTTACTGCTGTTTTTAATGACGCTAGGGTATGGTTGGGCCTTGGTAAGAGGCTAATAATTTCTCGAATACAGTGACAAGTCGCACCCCTGTCGCCATCTATGGCTTCCTACTTTGATTGTTTTTCAATGCTTTGTTTTTGCCTATGTATCAGGGGCTTTTACCGTCCAAGCAAGTTGTACGGTACCTTTTGTTAAGGTGTCATGTTCATTATTTTGCTTCATCTGCTATGAGTTGATTTGATGTTACCTGTCGAGTCTCGTTAGCATAGTCAGCAACTATGCCTAGTTGTCAAATTTTACCGAGGAACATGTCAGCTATTTGATGTAATTCTGTTCCAACTCCTTGTGTGCACAGAGTGAGCAAATAACATCACCAGTTTCAATTGTTGGCAGTATTTTGTATTGTTTTAGCATGCCCTGTCTACTAACGTATGGTCCGAAAGTTTTGGGAAACTTTTCAAAAGCTAATAACTTTTTTTTTTGATAGTTTTAATTTTGCAACTTAATATTGCAAAAAATAGCATCATCTATAACAATATCAAATTCATATTCAACATATCGGAGATGGGCCACTATCATTGATGGCTCTCAGTTTTCTTCTGCCATGTTTGATCATTCTCTGGATAACAGCAGGATCAATTTCCCTGAGCTCCTGCCTCCCAGTGTACCGCAAGCTTGACCAATATAAGATTTTTGGTGAGGATTGAGCAGATTAGTATACGACCAGGGATGGGAATCTGCAAGTGAAGACCAATTACGGCGTCGCATTTTTCAATAACATTAGGGAATTTCGCATTGGAGAAATTGATACAGAGAATTATGGAACATGGCAGAAGAAAATTGAGATCCATCAAAGATAATGGTCCATTATCAATATGTTGAATATGAATTTGTTATTGTTATATATGATGTTTCTTTTTGCAATATCAAGTTAGAAAAAAAAGACTATTCAGAAAAAGTTATAAGCTTGAACGATTTCCCAAAACTTCCGGACCATACGTTATTGTGTCTTCGGTTTTTTTTTGAGTGTCTGAGTTCACTAATTTTGCTTGATTTTGCTTGCCACTAATACGGAAAAGATAGCAGTGAGTTTTTTTGTCACTTTGTCCAACATAGTTGAGAGTCCTTTGCTTCAGGCATTACTCAGGGGTTTCATTGCCGGGTTCTTCCACTGAGTGCCTCTTTTTTGGAACCCGTCACTCTCCCTTTTCTTTGACTCAACAGTTTTACATTTTCTGTAGTTGTTTCCAATTTTCTTTATTGCTTTTGTTCATTTTGTCCTTTTTGTTCATTCTATCCATTCTGTCAGTCACGTGTTATGTTAGTTGTTTTGCGAGAAGAACCATAAAAGAATAATTTTGCACTTATTTTGCTTTGATCAAATGTCCTTTCTGTGCAATGAGCGTGTTTCATTGAACTCCACCTTCTTCCCCCTCGGATCGTTTCCTTCACAAACAAAAGCGGGTACAACGAAAGGTGAAGAAGGTCACAGTCCAAACAAATATAATGTTCGGGGGAGGGGGTGGGGGCATGCCATCACAACATTTTGATGTAAAATTTTCATATTTGCCGCCTTTTTCGTGAACGCTGTGACTTCATCAGCTATTTCTTTGAATTGAACTCCTTTCCTTTTTTTTGCAGATTCGAATCGATGATGAAATCTGATTTCAGCAATATGCACATTACACTTTTTGAGCTGATAGTTTCCTATAATGAATCTCAAAGTTCGTGATTTCAAAATGTTTATTTCTGGAAAATGAATTCTTTATTTTCATAAATACTGATTTGGATGTCCTTTCAATGGATTAAGTGCTCAAATTGCCACCCGTTGGTCTCTTGGCAGTACGCAGGCCTGTCTGAAAATTCTCGGATAAATTTTGGATAACTTCTACTACACTGAGCAAGCGACATTCCTCACAAATTTGATCTTTCAAGTCTTCCAAATTGTCTAGTTTGTTGATGTAGACTTTTGATTTGAGGTATCCCCATAAGAAATAATCGAGGGAGGTGAGATCCAGAGATCTCGCGGGCCACTCTACAAAAAAAGACTTGAGGGCGACTGGAAAAGTTTGATCTTGAAGTGAAATATTTTGAGACATTTTATGAACATTTCTGCGATAAGAACGTTTTAATTTTTAAAAACATCATCGATAAAATACTAGAAGTTTACCACCTTTAATAATTATTACCTTGAAACTATCAGTTCTAAAGTTAAAAAAAATGGCTGATGACGTAACCGCTTTTACAAAAATGGCAGAAAATATGAAAATTTCACAGCAAAATGTGCGGAATTGGAAAACAAAATCGACTTGTTCAAGCAATTCCTCGAGAAAAAAAATGCGGATTTTTTAACAAATTCGTTCCATACTTTTGCCCCCCACTGTATATTTCGATTGCGTAGGTACGTGATGCGACCTTTTCACGGTACCCCTTTGCAGCACGATGCGGACAAGCGTGTTGGTGTAGACATTCAGATGCTCCATTTCGAAATTCGAACGTGAAGGAAAAGTACAAAACGATCCAATTCCACTCCAGGCACGACAAACTGCAAATACAAAAATTGTTAGAAGATTCGTGAAAACTTCGATCAAGCAAAGAAATAGTGTATGATAAACAATTAGTATCATTTATCAACGGTGAAAGCATGAGGAAAAGCAGTGAAAACAACTAAATATACCAGCTTTTGCGACGAGTTTTGAATTTTTCAATTGACGATGATGCGTTGACAGTTCTAATTTGACTTCTCACGTCACATTGACACATGAGCTTCAGCTGGCAGAGGGCGCCAGCAGTTCCTTCAGCCAGCGGGTTGCATATTCGATGGCGAAGAACAGCGACCTTCTATGTCACCATTTGCGGTGAATCAACAACCTCCTATGTCAATTTCAGCAGGTTTGAAAATAATGAATTAAAAAATCGACACTCCAACCTTAAATCGAGTGACAAAACCTCCTATTCCAATTAAGACTTATTACGTATGTCAAGTGCAAAATATCAACCTTCTATGTCAGAAAAAGAAGGATTTTGCAGAAAATACGATGACAAGGCAGAAGATAATAACCTTCTATGTCACAGATGGAAGGTTGTGGCACAAAATTTCAACGACAAGATGGAAAACAGCCTTTTATGTCAGACAAAAGAGCTGCTATAAAGCTTCTATCTGCAAAACTTATCAATATATTGCTGACAAAACCGTCTATGTCACGTTTTATAGCCAAATCTAGTGAATAATATCAAATTTCATATCCCATTATGTCACCTCAATCCAAAGTGAATATCATTTCAACCTAAAATGGAAGAAAATGTAGTAAATCACGTTTAAAGTACAATTTTGTTCCTCCTGAAAAGTATCTCTTTTTGACATAGGAGCTTGCTGAATTTCTGCAAACGGTGACATAGAAGGTTGCTGTTCTTTGTCATCGATATCTTGTCATAACACAAGACGTTATTTCCGGTTCCTTTTTTAATCGCCGGTATATATTCAAGTTAAATCTTGAAGACTCCCGCAACATTATCGGCATATTTCAAAGAGCAGAAACACTGTTGATTTCAATGAATTCAGCCTTTGGTGGCCATTATTTTGTCTGGGCGAAGCTTTATTTATTTGCGGTTTTTACTGCCTTTACGCTGTAAGACTGTGAGTGTATATTTTTTGAGAGTTCATTCCAAGAGAGCTTGCATTTTTTACCATTGCACGTTCAGTATGTGAAACAGCCAAACCAGGTATAAAACGTGCAGTTTCCCATATATCCTCCTCGGAGTTTTACTGTGGGCATCATTTGAGATAAACCCGGGGAGAAGGAGGCGGGTTATCAAAGCTCTGCGTTTCTCCATCCGCGTGTCCGAGAGCGGATTTTATCGCCCACCTTGTGCATACTCCTTCAACAATTGCCTCGGAAATAAAAGGAGAGACCTGGCGAGCATAAAAGCTCAAGAAATAAAAGATCCATACCGCTGATTCACCGGGAGTTGCATACCTATAGTCGTAGTAGTGTAGAAATGTCTTGGATTTTCTCTTTGTATTCGAGCTCGAATTGTACTGATACAGCTAGCTTGCTTTTCGTATATTACAGCGACTGCTTGTGACTTTATCTGCACGACTTTTTGGACAATACTGTAATACTGATAACATTTCTCTGTGGTTGCAACGAGCACCAGTAAGTTTGTTGCTGGGTTGCTAAAATCCGCAATTACTCAACTACCGCAACAAAACAAATAAGAGAATCAAAGAGAAACTTTCAATACTTTTGTGAAACGTAACTGTCGGGAATTCGAGCTATTATGAAGCAGTAAAACAGAGGGAAATTGTTGATGAGACAGGTAGAGTTGAGTCTTTCCTTTTTCTCTAGAGAGCCGCGCTTCGCGGGGGCCCGGGCGGTTTGCAATTAGCCATGGGGATCTAAAATAAACTACTAATTAATAAGGACCAGTAGGAAGAGGAATTGTGAACATGATGTTTTTTTTTGTTGTGTCTAATTGTACTTTTGGCTCTACAAGTTTTGTAACCGAAAAAAAGGAACGCATCTCAGTGGCTAGTGTCTGGTCAGTTGGGAGTTTTTCAAGAGATGTGAACAATTTATTGATGGTGTATGAGTAGCAAAATTTAATAAATATTGATAGTGCCTGGTCAATTGAAACTTGCCGAAAAATGTACACGTTTGATGGTGGACTTATTGCATAAATTCGAGAAACGATAGTGTGTCTCTTATTGTTTTAGAGTTTCTACCTTGATTGTGGGGGGTTATGTCGGTAACGATGCACATTATCCAGGAATAAAGTCTTATGAAGGATCTTGGAGAACTTCTTTCTTTTTTTGTTCAAGATCAAGTTCCACTGAAAATGTTGAAAAGACCCCAGCTATCGTCTTGAACCCCTGAATGGATAAACAACCCATTATAGTTACTTCCATCAATCAACCAAACAACCAATCCATTTACTTCAACTTATTTGAATTAGATCACGTTCCCCGCTTTTGGAACCGCTTGGCCGATGATCATCCAGTATCTGGACGACATCCTGTTGTGCCTTTCTTCTTGTTGTTCGAGGATAGAGCTCTCGAGATTGTCTAGACGGGTCTGACTACGAGTTTGAACACAATAAGACACAGTATAAATTTGTAACATAACATAAATCTATTGACCTCTATGTACAAGTCAGAGTGGTTAAATAATGGCTCGCTCCTATACCTAGTCCTACCTTCATATCGCCGGCTAAAATATATAAAAGATCTAAGCTAGTTCCGAAGAGATAAGTTCCCCCTAATTATTTCAGAAGTCCCAACACCCCAACCCTCTAACGAACACCTGATTCTACACCTTGACCAACATTTACTTTTGACTGGTTTTCGTGGTTCAAAGTTCTTTTTGTGGTCAAATCAGATCCAACATTCATGTTAGTTTTAGAAGTTACGTTAGAGTTAGGCCTGGCTTCTGGACACTGAAAAAGGGTAGAGTAACTTGACCACGAATGCAATTTAAGATTTGTGGGCCGGTGTGTGCGGTGGCCCCCTTTTTGTGGAGCCTCTTTTCAAAGGCTAACGCTCTTTTTGGGCTGTGGTTCTCTTTTGCCCGTTTTGAAGGGATTGGATATGGCTGGCCTTTGTGGAGGCTTCAAACCTGTTTTCGCCGCGAATTCCCCCACCGCTCAGAAAGATTCTCGTGATCGAGAGTGCCTATAACCGGAAATGTTAAACCAAATTTAACCCTTCCCAAAACTTTCGAACTGATGGTGTACGTGAAACAATTACTCAAGTCAAGGTACAAATTTTATTGTGAAAAACTTTTCGAACACGCCTCGTATACGCGCTATTTCGTTGTTGTTTACCAGTTTGTGAGAGAATGCCGCAGTCAGGAAAAACAAACGCGGATAATTGACTATACAGGATGCTCGCCGAAAAGCTAGTGTCTGTACCTGATGGCAGACAGTAGCGCAGATAACATCACGTGCAGACAGATTCAGAACGCACGCGTAAGCCCCATAATACATTCTTTACGACAAAGCTCAATCGTAAGCACCAATCCCAACTTAACAAGACTAACCCTCCGCCCGCCGAGGTCATCACTCCGCTACACGAGATACCGAAACGAGAGAACTTGTTTCTATTGGGCCTGGATCATTTAGGGGTTTCAACTCCACATCCTCGAGGTGGGATCGTGGCTCAGCATCCTGGAGGGGGCTCGAAACACACCATCAACGGATCTCAACTATACGACTTGAAGATGGATCGAAACTCAACACCGGAAGGGGCTTGGCACAACTACCTGACGAAGGAGTGGAACTCGTCGTCGGAGAGTTTTGACTTGACTCCCGGAGGCGCATCGAGAAACAACATCCAAGGGCTTTGACACTACATCCTAGAGATGGGTTGCAACTCAAAGAGTAGCAACTCATCATCCTCCAGGAGGATCAAAACTCTTCCTAGAAGGATCTCAACTCAACTCTCCCAAGGGGATCAAAACGCATCTCCGAAGGATTTCAACTCTACATTCCCCAGATGGGCTGAGGCGCATCAGCCGGGGCTTCGACTTAGCATCGTCCAAGTGGGCTGGGACTCATTATTGAAGGAATTTTATACCAGTGCCGTGCAGTGCAGATATAAATTTCCGAGTAGATCGTTTGAAAAATTAAGAAGTTCAAGATGACAACCCCTGTAAATGTCAAAATTCAAAATTTGCACATGCATTTCGACTGTCCGTCAAAAGTACCAGCACATTCAAAATCCAAAGTGGATCAGTTGAAGAATATGAAAGTTCAAGATGGTAGCTTCTGGAAATGCCAGAATCGCAAGTGGATCGGTTAAGAAACGTAAGAGCTCAAGATGGCGGCCTTTGGAAACGTCAAAATTCGAAATTTATCAGGAGACATTCTGATTTTCCGTAAAATATGCCAGTATATTTGAAACTCCAAGTGGATCGGTTGAAAAATGTAGAAGTTTGAGATGGCCGTCCCTTAAAGCGTCAAAAATGGAAATTTGCACATGCATTCCGACTGTCTGTCAAAAAAGTACCAGCACATTCAAAATCTCAAGTGGATCGGTTGAAAATTAAAAAAGTTCAAGATGGCAGCCTTTGGAAACGTCAGAATCGCAAGTGGATTGGCCAAGATGGCGGCCTTTGGAAACGTCAAAATTCGAAATTTGACAGAAGGCATTTTGATTGCCCATCAAAATAATGTGCCAGTATATAATAATCCGTAGTGGGAGCGGTGGTAGCCTAGTGAAATAGGTGATGGCAGGCCAAGCCACTCGCGCTGCGCTGTGTGGGTTCGAATTCCTCTACATCCATGGATATTTTGTGCTGTCCCCGAAGTTGCATGGTAGAGCTAATAGCTGAATGTCGCCTCGTAAAAATAAGTCGGTTGCATATTACCCTGGTGGATCGTTTGGAAAAATGTAGAAGTTCAAGATGGCCGTCCTCTAGAAACGTCTAAATTGAAAATTTGCACATGCATTTCGATTGTCTGTCGAAAGTACCAGTACATTCAAAATCCCAAGTAGATAGAGGTTAAAATGTGAAAGTTCAAGATGTCAGCTTTTGGAAACGTCAGAATCGCAAGTAGATCGGTTGAGAAATTGAAGAGCTTAAGATGGCGGCCTTTGAAAACGTCGAAATTTGACCTTTGACAGGAGGTATTTTGATTGTTCATCAAAATAATATGCCAGTACAGTAAAAATTCCAAGTGGATTGGTTGAAAAATGTAGAAGGCAAAATCGTAAGTGGATCGGTTAAGAAATGTGAGGGCTCAAGATGGCGGTCTTTGAAAACGTCGAAATTATACCTTTGACAAGATTGGTATTGCCCATCAAAGTAATGTGCCACTATACAGGGTGGTCCGACTTTTATGTCATTAAATTCAAGGGTCGATAGAGAATGAAAAATGAAGGGAACTTTCTCCAGAAAACATATTTGAAAAATGCCTAATAACAGAGATACAGCCCTTCAAAGTTGGAAATAAATAATCGTTTTTTCCGCATAACTTTTGAACCGTTCAACCGATTTGATTCAAAATGGAACCAACAGCTTACTGAAATTATCCCTTGTCAAACAATCATAACATGTTCCATAAAAAAGTTCCAGGGGCGTAGACATTAGGGGGTGTCCCTACTTTTCCTCCCCTATTTTTCACTTCCCAAGTTTTTTTGGAAACTTCATAATTTTGAATTCTACGTTCAATTTAGAAGAAAAAGTCACTCTTGCAAAATTTTGATTAGAGGCTTCGTTTAGGAGATATTTGAGTTTCAAACTTTGGAAAACATCCCGAAATCGCCACTTTCCAGAGCCCAAATTGTTTTTCCCTGAAAATTTCTCGTGTTTTGAAAAAAGTGGTGGTTTATCAACTTAGAAATTCTAGAAAACCTATTTCAGCTGAGAAATCATGGGGTTTTTTGGATTTAAATTAGACCTTTGAAAGTTGTGCTTTTGAGATGTTTTCCAAACCTTCAATCCTAAATATCTCCCAAACAAAGCCTCTAATCAAAATTTTGCAACAGTGATTTTTTTTCTAAATTGAACGTAGAATTCAAAATTATGAACAGTTTCCAAAAATAACTAGGGGGGTGAGAAATAGGGGGGGGGGAAGTAGAGACACCCCGTAATGTCTACGCTCCTGAAACTTTTTCATGGAACATGTTATGATTGTTTGACAGGGGATAATTTCAGTAAACCTTTAGTTCTATTTTTGAATCAAATCGGTTGAACGGTTCAAAAGTTATGCGGGAAAAACGATTATTTATTTCCATCTTTGAAGGGCTGTATCTCTGTTATTAGGCATTCCTCAAATATGTTTTCTGAAGAAAGTCCTCTTCATTTTTCATCCTATATCGATCCTTAAATTTATTGACATAAAAGTCGGACCACCCTGTATTCAACTTGATGAACAGTGCCACTTTATTTTTGAAATATTAGTGAACGCAAGATGATTAGGGTTGATTAGGGTTCTACTGTTATTTGGGTAGAAATTTCAATATGGCGGCCAAAATAGCGGCAGAATCATGAAATTCGAATTGAAAATCAGAATGATCATACTAGACAAGAGTAAGTTTCCAGTTTCATGAAAATCGTTCCACTAATTTCTCAGAGAAATTCAAAATGGCGGATCAAAGATGGCTGCGAAGTAACAAAAACCATTGTTGAACTGAACTAAACTGCGCAACAGTCAATGTGTCCACCTCGAAAATTTTACCATTTTTCGAAAATAGTATAATTTTCGAATGCCACCGGTGATTTCAATACGGTTTGCTTTGTTCGAAAGGCTGATCCTTCGTTCATCCGCAGGATTGACGCCGAACAATAAGCAACTTAAAATGAGGCTCCTACAGGGTGATATGGAAACCGGTGCAAAATTACTTTGCCGTCAAGAGGTCCCCGTTTGCAAGAAAACAAATTTTTTCAATTTTAGCAATAAAACCACAAAGGCTGATTCTCCGTCTTTGCGACCATTCTAGATCTTTGTAAATCGGAACTCTAGCGATAAAGATATGATTTTTTTTTGAAAATTATGCATTCAAGTTCTATTGGTACGTAGCATTATGGCATTTGTGATGATGAGAAGGTGCAATTGAGCAAATTTTGACCTTGAAGGGTTTCAAACAAGATGACTCACAACACACCCTCATTATTTCAAAGGTGACTGAAATACGGGCAATTTTTTTTAAATGATAGAGGGTTAAAAATTTGAAAAACTCAATTGAACATTACTTGACGTTTCAAACCTCTTTCTTCGAAAATTTGAGCTTCTGGATACGATTCTGTTGTCAAATTTCAATTTCACGTCACAGGAAAAGGCCCAAAGGCCGAAATATGGAAAGAAACACAAGGCTTGTGAATATCCAAATGACATCTGGATATTGCCTTGATTTGAATCTTTCATCGTCACTTTGACATCGATGGACCATTATGGCATTAAAAGGTCTCCAGAATACATTCAAAGTGACCGAATCACCAAGTTTTGTGGTTTCTAGCACTTTTTTCTTCATTTGCTTGACCCTTTTGAAGTTAGTTGTTGTGGTACAAGCTTTGACAATTTCGGTAGTGCTGAAAATGTCATTCGAACAGTTTTAGGCTCCATTCGGGCTAAAATTGCTGCATTTTTCATTAGCAGGGCTACTTCATTTCCAAATGAGACTCTGCCTGTTGATCGGATTATTGCCAGCAAAGGGCTTAGATGGTAACCATAGAGCTTAGAATAATGCAATACGTTTGAAATTTGCCCGCTCTATAGGAGCCATCTAACCCTTTGTTGGCAACAATCCCATCAACAGACAGGGTCTCATTTGAAATAAAAATAGCCCTGCTGATAGAAAATTCAGCACTTTTGACCCAAATGGAGCCCTGAACTGCTCTTATGACATTTTCAGCACTATACTAAAATTGTCAAAGCTTGTCCACAACAACTAACTTCAAAAGGTCAAGCAAATGAAAAAAAAGTGCTAGAAACCACAAAATATCGATTAATTCGGTCTCTTTAATAGTATTTTATGTTACTAGCGCCGAAAACCGGGCATAGCATAACGAACGTGAATGCAGCTCGAGGCCCTAGGCCGAGAGCTGCATGTAAGAGAGTTATGCTATGCCGTTTTCAGCGCGAGTAGCATACATCGTTTTTCGTGCTGCATTGAATAAAATTACAAATAAATGAGATCATATCGCAATAATCATTGGAATAAATTTCAAGTTGGTACCTCTGCCATTCATCACCAAGGCACGAGGCATATACCTACTAGATGCAGATTTTTGTGTGTCAAATGTCGATTTGGAAAATTGCGTCCTAAATTTGAATGTTCTTGCTTAAAACCGCCCTCCCCCTCCCCAATTAAAAGGGCCATCCCTCAAAAATTCCGAAATCACTGATTGTGTGACGACGAAACACAAAAAATAGCATAAATTGATCACTTTTAAACCTTCGCGCCACAACACGTCAAAAATCATTCTGCAATTGTACCAACAGCTATTAGAAAAATGACCCTAAAATATCAATTTAAAAAATGATTATTCATGATTTTAACTGATTTGAACCGAAAATTTCAAGCTATAACATTGGAAATGTGGTCTTTCTTGAATTCTGCATGATTTTGCAAGGTTAATTTATTTTTCACGTGTACTTTTTACTTTGCCGCTCTAGATCTTTTTCTGAATATTACAGTGCAGGACACCGAGCGTATATTGTCATTTTCGGTTATGGCAGCACGAAAATGTATTTTGAAGACCCTCTAATGTCATTACAGTCCATCGATGTCAAAGTGACGATGAAAGATTCAAATCAAGGCAATATCCAGAGGTCATTTAAATATTCACAAGCATTGTGTTTCTTCACATATTTCGGCCTTTGGGCCCCTTCCTGTGACGTGAAATTGGAATTTGACAACAGAATCGTATCCAGAAGCTCAAATTTGCGAAGAAAAGAGGTTTCAAACGTCAAAAAATGTTTAATTGAGGTTTTCAAATTTTTAACCCTTTATCATTTTGAAAAAAATGCCCGTATTTCAGTCACCTTTGAAATAATGAGGGTGTGTTGTGAGTCATCTTGTTTGAAACCCTTCAAGGTCAAAATTTGCTCAATTTCACCTTCTCATCATCACAAATGTGATAATGCTACGTACCAATAGAACTTGAATGCATAATTTTCAATAAAAATTCATATCTTCATTGTTAGACTCCCGATTTACAAAAATCTAGAATGTCGCAAAGACGAAGAATCAGCCTTTGTGGTTTATTGCTAAAATTGAAAGAATTTCATTTTTTTGCAAACGGGGACCTCTTGACGGCGGAGTAATTTTGCACCGGTTTACATATCACCCTGTAGGAGCTTTATTTGAAGTCGCTTAATGTTCGGCGGTAATCCTTCAGATGAACGAAGAATCAGCCTCTCGAACAAAGCAAACCGTATTGAAATCACCGGTGGCATTCGAAAATTATACCATTTTCAAAAAGGGTGAAATTTTCGAGGTGAACACATTGACAGTTGCGCAGTTTAGTCGTCAATTGAAGTGGAACAGCAAAAAAAAATTCCCTATTTCGGAAGCTTGTAACTTTTGACCTAGATGACCGATTCAGAAAAGTCTATCACTGTTAGATTGCCCCATTCTTCGAGAATGCATTCGTTACACCACTTTATTATCTGGCGTCGTATTGGGGTATCTACAGGGTGATTTAGCAACACGTGTTTTGTTGTTCAAATTTGGCTCGCATTTTCTATTTTCGTGGTCACCTTGTAATTATATTTTGCCTCATAGAGTGCCATGTTGCCACATGTTTTAGGTGTAGACTGCTTTTTAAATTGGTGATTTATCCCTCTACAATCTTGAGATATGACCACCGAAGTGAAAGGATGTATCTGTGTGTGTTTCTTAAATAATGAGTAGGAAGGCTATGAGCCATGGGGTGTCGGATAGATAGATAGATAGATAGATAGATTTATTTCATACTGGACATACAAAAGTTCGTACGTATTGTATACGTCATAAAAAAGTTTGATAACAAACCAAAAGTACAATTGAAACATGTAGATAACAAGATAACAATAAATAAAAAATCACAAACAAGACAAATTTTCATCCATCATATATTCCTTCACGGAGTAATACGCCTTACGCGTTAGTATCTGCTTAAGTTTTTGTTTAAATACCTTGATACTTCCTATATTTTTTATAGAGTCTGGAAGCTTGTTGTAAATAGTGAGACTTATGTGCGACGGCGATTTTTCGTATTGAGTTGAGGTGTGCTTTTCAGTTCTTAATAGGTTTCCAAATCTAGTTTTATGATCGTGAATTGCACCAATTGTACAATAATTATCTATATTTGTTTTTACATATATTGCCGCACTATAAATTAACATACTAGGAACGGTTAAGATATTGTGTTGAACAAACTTTGTTTTACAGGATTCTCTAGGCTTAAGTGTAAGGAGCAGGCGCAATATTCTTTTCTGAATTACAAATATTCTTTGCGCTTCCGTCGCATTTCCCCATAACAATATATTGTAATTGATGCTGCTACACGGTAAGAAATGGAGAGTTTAAATCAACACTAACAAAACTCTAGCTAGAGTATATATAGGTCCCTCTATTTCAGAGTTAAGTTGTAACACTAGACATAGTGTAATGTTAAGAGTTGAGTCAACTCTAGTTCATTCTATGGAATTGACTCTACGTTAGTGTCACTTCTACAGAGTTATTAATGGCGGTCAAATATTCACACTGTTTAGTGTAAATTTTCACTCTAAATTGGTGTGTTTTTTCCTGCTTTTTGTTGTTTTTCCAATAAAAGTAAAGGTACAAAGTAAAAGTGTTATCATGGTTTCAATTCGAAATTTATTTGAATAACAATCAATACTTAGAATACATACAATATAATATAGCCACATATAAAATACATACAAAATTGCAAATACAAACGCACCTACCCAAGTAGTTGTTACAGCAATAATTAGATATAACAAAATATTTTGGTCATGTTGGTGTGGAACTATTTTGATAAAGTTGACACTCCTATGATACAGTGTGAGTATTAATTGTGTAATAAGAATAATGACGAAAAATAAAAAGTGATTGCTTGATAAGAATATAAAATTAGAATATTTTGGAACGATAACCCAAGAAGTTGCACTATTAGACTGCGACCTGCGAATTCAACGTATTATTATTAATAATAGGTAATAATCCTACTTACAATTCACAGTAATTCCCAATTATTGCACAGAACACGACAAAACGAACAAATCACCATACGCAGCGACCACGTCAGGTTTGCACTAAAAACTTGAATTCACATTTTAAAAACACCAACTTACACTATTTCAGAGTTACAAGTGTCAAAATAGAGTGATTTCTCTCTCGGTTTCCACAGTAAACTCTGAAATAATTATTTTACTCTATTTTAGAGTTTGCAGGGAGCTAGTGTTGATTTAGAGAGAAGCAGTATTGTGAACTCTGAGAAATAAGTGTAGTGTGAATCTTTTGGTGCTATTGACACTTCAAATTTACTCTAAATACTTAACACGGGAGAATTTGTCGATCACTCTAGCAAATTTCATACTGTGTATGGACCAGGGCGTAATAAACATTTTTCAAACTATTTAAATCAATACAGTTTCTAAGCTGATAAAGAGCAAAATATGTACTATTCAACTTTTTCGCCAAGGTGTCTATGTACAAAGACCAGGTCAAGCTCGCATCTATCTCAATGCCCAAATATTTTACACTAGGTGAGATTCTCAGCGTGTTACCATCGTCGCAGTGACAATCTACAGCTTGTAGTACGTTTTTCCTGTTGTAAAAATTGACGCACACAGTTTTTTCAACGTTCATTAATAACCGATGGCTTTGGGTCCACTTCTTGAACTGATTATATGCTTGTGAAATCATTGAGTAGAGCTCTTCCTGACTTTTTGCTGTTACGTAAATAGTAGTGTCATCCGCGTACAATATAACTTTCCCTATATTTACAAAATATGATGGTAGATCGCTCACAAACAATAAAAACAGTAGTGGGCCCAGTCGTGAGCCCTGCACCACGCCAATATCAAGGGGATGGTTACTCGATACTGTTTGGCCGACTCGGACGTGTATTTTACGATTTTTCAAAAAGGAAGCCAAAAGTTCGGCTATTCTTCCGCGAAAGCCGAGGTTCCGAGACATTTTTATTAAAAAGTATCCCGTGATTAAAAGCAACAATGCCACGTTTGCCACAAGTTCTGCTAGAACGAATAATTGGTGCCACTGAAGCGGGTACCTCCAGTGTTCCAGGTATCACAGAGTAGGTACTGTATATCGTGCTGTTCAGAGGTTTCGAAGGAACCATACACCCCAATACACTCACGGTGGAGATCGAGAAAGAGTTACCTACTACTCCTGCTATGGATAGAGGGTTGACTAGGACGGTGTTTTATAACCGGATATAAACTTCTCTTGCTGGATGACAACGTTTCGACGTCTTCAGTGAGAAGGAGACTTCACGATGTGGGTCTCCACGGCCGTCGTCCCTTAAGGACAGCATTTCCTAGTGTTTTTTCTTTAAACGTGAGTTTCATGAGAACAGTGGAGTGAGTGACTTGGAAAAAAAAAGTAATCTGAAATCTAGAATGAAAATTAATAAGCTTTTAAAAATTTCAAAATTCGAAAAACTTGAATTTTTTTTCGAAATTTTTATATATATTTTCTTCAAGTCCTTCATTTTTTTGCCAGTTCAGATTTGAGTAGCTAATTTTTTTGTTACATTTTTAGGTGCTCAGATTTGGCAGAAACTCACGCCACAAGAATCTATCTGTTTCTCTTTCGCTCTGCAGCTAATCCACAGTCTGTTTCAGCCATTTTTTTTATGCTGGGAAATGCCGTCCTTAAGGCATCTTAAATAGGGGCGCCAGCACGAGAGAAATGATCTACAGTTTGTTCAGGAACATGCCGATTGGAATGATAACGAATGGGCTAATTGTTTATTTACCGACGAATCTAGATGAACATAGTCGACGTACACTTGTGTGGAGCCGTTTGAATGAACGAACAAATGAAGATTGCTCGGTTGGGGTAGACGAGGTATTGGAGCTTATTATTGTGCGGTTGGTCAACAAATTCGGGAACCAGTTTTTATATGTAGATAGCCCAATACGGGTCCAGGTAGAAAAGTGATATGACGAATACATTCTTGAAATATGGGGCACTCAAGACTTTTCTAAATCGGTCATCTAGGTCAAAAGTTGCAAGCTTCCGAAATTGAGTTTTTTTGCTGTTCCACTTCAATTAACGACTATGTTATACAGGGTGTCCCGAAATTAGGCCGCAATATTTCGCATGCGTGTTCTACGTCCAAAAATAGGAAGAAATGTTCCAAACAACATGGCTTTAAAAATGCTTCCTAAGGGAGCTACAGCGCCTTAAAGGTGGATACCGGTAGAAGGTTTTTTCTACATATCTCCGAAACTAGCCGAGATAAAATAACGCAATTTGGTGTGTCGTCGACATGTTCGACTGCCAACCTGATGTTGTAAACAGCATTGCCAAATTTCTATGAGGAGTGCCCCAAAGAGAGGGGGTGTGGGGTAAATGTAACCCTAACTGTTTTGTGCATGACTTTATTCAAATTTTGACAAAAAAACTTGAATGGACAGAGCCTTCTGCATAAAAAAGGTCTTCTTGTCTCATTTCGATAGGACGCACCGTTCTCGAGATAAATCACTTTAAAGGAAACGTTGCCTGAAATTCCCCGAAATAAAGCTGAATACTCGAGTGCCGCAATCAGACGCAATATCCCAACAGTGCGTTCTAGGACTGAAAATAGGAAGAACTTTTCAACAAATCCGGGTCATAAATGCGTCCTGAGGAAGCTAGAGCCCCCTAAAAAAAGAAACGTGGCCTGAATATTTCCGTAACTTGCCGAGATCAAATGACGAAATTTGGTATGGAGTCGTGGTGTTAAGAGCTCAAGCTGAATGTTTCAACACGATTCCCAAATTTTCATCAGGGGCGTCCAAAGGAGGGGAGCCTTGGGGTAATCATTTTCAGCAAATTGTGAGAACCTCCATTCCATGAGGTACTTTGGTGGAAAAGAGATTTATTTGAAAAGTTTACAGTAATTGTTCGAACAAATTTCCGTTTTGTTCAATGCAAAGAACCGATCGTCGCCTGATTGCCCTGATTGCCCGGGAAGAACGTAAAATTTCGAACGGTTGCTCCCGAATTTCGTTGATGGCTAGATTGATTCTCCGCTGCAGAACCTCTCGAGAATTGACTTCAACGGCATAGACGAGGTCCTTCATTCGTCCCCAACAATAATAGTCGAGGGGATTTAGGTCGGGTGATCGAGGTGGCCAGGGTGTGGGACCACCTCTCCCTATCCACCTCCCAGGAAACCGTTCATCAAGCCAATTTCTGACATTACGTCCGTAATGAGCAGGGGCTCCGTCATGCTGAAAGTACATCGCTAAACGGGTGTTCAGTGGTACATCGTCCAGTAGATCATCTAGCTGGTTCTGTAGGGAGTTCAGATAACTTTGCGAATTCAGACGTGGTGGAAGCTCAGTTGGACCAATTAATTGATCTCCGACAATGCCGGCCCATAAATTGATGGCAAATCTCTCTTGGAAATGAGTGCGGCGTGTCACGTGCGGATTTTGGTCTGACCAAAAGTGGTTATTATGGATATTAAATGTGCCGTCTCTTGTGAACATGCATTCATCGCTCCACAAAATGTTTAGGACAATGTTTGGATGGTCGACAATCCACTGACAAAAATGCACCCTCGGAAGAAAATCTCCTTGTTTCAAATGCTGGACCCGTTGGAAATGGTATGCATGGAGGTTGTTTCAAATGCTAGACCCGTTGGAAATGGTATGCATGGAGGTTCTGTCTCCTCACTGTTCTTCCTACCTAAAAGGAAAATTTGTGATCATAAGAATTGTTGCATAGGGTGCCTGAATTGTAATTACTGTTTTCCGAGGTACATTGGCAATTCTGGCAACGGTCCGAATGCTTCTTCGGGGATCTTCTTCGAAGAGATTTAAGATGTTCCCTACATCATGACCATCTGGCCTGCTTTGTTCTCGAGCTCTTCGGAAACTACCGTTATCCACTAGGTTCCTGTGAACGCTTACAAACACCCCACGATCCGGTACTCGGCGTTGAGGAAACCGCCTGCGGTACTCTTGAACTGCAGCTAACGCACTTCCGTTGCGGAACCCTTAAATAAAATGAATATCTGCAAGTTCTCGATGAGTATACTCTTTCATTTTCCATTGCAGAATTTAGCCTTCCAGTAAAAGAGTCGACCTGACCTCAACTGGTAGGTCAAAAACCGTAGAACGCAAAAGAAAGAACTTATCAGGTTGTTTTTAAGTAGGCAACTGTCTTACTTTTTCACATCAGTCATATCAGAAAAAGGACAAAATTGCTCGATGCAAGAACCGATCGTTTTTTTTTCAAAATAGTAGTTGGCTGATCTTCTGTAATTGAAAATGGAACGGTATACTCATCGAGAACTTGCAGATAATTCATATTCACCACCTCTTAACACCACGACTCCATACCAAATTTCGTCATTTGATCTCGACAAGTTACGGAGATATTCAGGCCACGTTCCTTTTTTTAGGGGGCTCTAGCTCCCTCAGGACGCATTCATGACCCGGGTTTGTTGAAAAGTTCTTCCTATTTCTAGTCCTAGAACGCACTGTTGGGATGTTGCGTCTGATTGCGGCACTCGAGTATTCAGCTTTATTTCGGGGAATTTCAGGCAACGTTTCCTTTAAAGTGATTTATCTCGAGAACGGTGCGTCCTATCGAAATGAGACAGGAGGACCTTTTTTATGCAGAAGGCTCTGTCTATTCAAGTTCTCTTGTCAAAATTGGAATAAAGTCATGCACAAAAAAGTTAGGGTTACATTTACTCCACACCCCCTCTCTTTGGGTCACTCCTCATAGAAATTCTGTCAATGCTGTTTACAACATCAGGTTGACAGTCGAACATGTCGACGTCACACCAAATTGTGTTATTTTATCTCGGCTAGTTTCGGAGATATGCAGAAATAACCTTGACCGGTTTCCACCTTTAAGGCGCTGTAGCTCCCTTAGGAAGCATTTTTAGAGCCATGTTGTTTGGAACATTTCTTCCTATTTTTGGACGTAGAATACGCAGGCGAAATATTGCGGCCTAATTTCGGGACACCTGTATAGGGTGGTTAAAAAGTGTCGGACCATCTCAATGGTGCGTAATATGGAGCCGTAGTAGAATGCTGGAAAGGTGTCAAAAAAATTCTACGTCTTTTAATTTTGGATTTATGGAGAGACAAAAGTTGGTCCTTAGTTCATAAATTGGACCTCGAATCTGGCTCAATATATCCATCAAAGGAATCCTTTTCCATCCGAACGAAGGACAGAAACGATTAGGGATAACGGGATAACAAAGTTCTCAACTTCTTGCGAAACTAATCCAGCATACGCGAGTAGGCATTCACAAATGCAAACGCATTGAACTTGCAGGTTGCACAACTCGCTCTGATCTGAACTCTCCCGACTTTTCACGTGCGCGGTTCCTGCTCTTTCCTGAACTTTCCAGGGATGCACACACCGGGATGCGATCCAACATGACGACTAAATCCCCCACCAGCCAGAGTGCTTCGCTTTATCCACCGCACACAAAAGCCGTTGTGCGGTCGTGCTGCATCCCAGCCGCAAGAACTTCCGTTTTTCTCCGTCCATTCCACCACTTTAATTATTCACGTTTCGATCAGACACGCGCGTCTTCTTCAGGGGCGGCCTCGTACGCGCGCGTCAGAGCTATGATGTATCGCCGAAAGAAAGGAAAACAACACACACACACACACACACACACACACACACACACACACACACACACACACGAGAAAACGATTAATTTCAACTTATATAACACTCACGGCCACGTGTGCACCCTGCCCTCTCGATGTTTGCCGTGTGCCCTTTGTGCTCTCGCCCACATTCTTGCCGGCTGTGTGTTGTTTCAACCTGAATAAACACCCGCCGGCGGCTTGATGGAGAGGGCTAATTACGAATGTATGACTTCTTGTCTGGATGTTGCCGGGCTTTTTTGGAGAAAGAGAGGAACGCTCTGGTTTTTGCTGCTACGTGAACGTATAAAAAAGATCACATTGTATGCAGGTTGATGTCTCAGCAGGGCAGGGCAGTGGGTCTGAAACAGACGTAACGTTTATGTACGTCACGCTTGCCCGACAATGGCTTTGAAGGGGGTTACGGTTATACGTAGAGGGCAGCCAGCAGGAACAAGAACAAGAAAGAAGCCAAACAATGGCGCATACACACAGTAATCCTAGCAAAAGCAGGGCAGCGGTAATAATCGTTTTCGCTATGCGGTCTTTCCAGAGAGAGGGTCAACTTCTCCAGGCAGGATTCCTTATCAGTAGATTGCTTTGCGCAATATGATCCGAAAGCCGTAATGTACCTGCAACACATTTACTTCCTTGTGCTTTTATACATGTACAGAGGGCGCCTGTTTTCTTGCAACAAATTTATTGCTATCGTTTTACGATAATAAAGTAGATACACAAAAGTTTCTTGTGAGTACCTTTGCAAAATGTATAAATAGTGAAATCGTATATTTTCTACAATTTTAGAATTATCTCACTAAAATGTAGAACAGGAAGGGAGGCAGAGTAAATTTGAACGCAGAACTTTGGCAAATTTGAACAAAAATCACCTCTCACATCTCTATTTTAGTTCATTTTGCTCAGTAATTTAGCGTGAATATAGTCAACTGATTCTGTAAGCAGATTTTTCAAAAAATCATTCCTATGCTGAATCGAACCCCCTGCAACGACTATCAGTATATTATGTTAACGTGTCAACCACTGTGCTATGGCGATGACAGCTACCGTCGCCAAATACACCTATATGAAGTTACGTAATAGCTAAGGTACCTATCCAACCGGTTTTTTCCTAAAATTAAAACAAGCGAATACGCCTCATGGGGATGAGGCTCAGTAGCGCACTTCCTTTTTGGAGGATTAGTGAACGCAAGATGTTAAGTGATTAGGGTTCTACCGTCTTGGGCAAAAAATTCCAATATGGCGGCCAAAATATCGACAGAATCATGAAATTCGGCTTGAAAATCAAAATGATCGTACTAGACAAGGGTAAGTTCCAAGTTTCATGAAAATCGTTCCACTAACAAGAGATTTCAATATGGCGGCCAAGATGGCGGCAGAATTATGAAACTCAGCTTGAAAATAGGAATGATCGTACGAGACAAGCGTAACTCTCAAATTTCATGAAAATCCTTCCACTTATAAGAGATTTCAATATGGCGGCCAAGATGGTGGGGCAATCATGAAATTTGGCTTGAAAATAAGAATGATCGTACTAGACAAGGGTGAGTTTCAAGTTTCATGAAAATCGTTCCACTAACAAGAGATTTCAATATGGCGGCCAAGATGGCGGCAGAATTATGAAACTCAGCTTGAAAATAGGAATGATCGTACGAGACAAGCGTAACTCTCAAATTTCATGAAAATCCTTCCACTTATAAGAGATTTCAATATGGCGGCCAAGATGGTGGGGCAATCATGAAATTTGGCTTGAAAATAAGAATGATCGTACTAGACAAGGGTAAGTTTCAAGTTTCATGACAATCGTTCCACTAATAAGAAATTTCAATATGGCAGCCAAGATGGCGGCCGAATTATGGAAGCCAACCTGCCTATTTGGTCCTTGAGGACCTAAGCTATCCACCGGATAAAGTTCAATCTTCAAGGGCTGTAGCTTTATTTCACGAGGAGAAGTTCAACTTCATCGAAGTGCGCAGGAGATCTCTGTTTTTTGAGAATAATGATAACGATGTATGGATAACAAAAATAGTGCCCATTGGCCATCCTTGGGGACATCAGCTATTAATCGGAAAAAAGTTCCAAGACTCTTGTTTCAATTCTCGAGAAGGAGTACAGCGTCTTAATTTCTGCACGGACTCGGACAGACAGACAGACAGACAGACAGACAGACAAACCGGCCACATAAGCGTCATTCTGTTACTAATTAAAAAAATGTTCTCCGACTGATTTCGACCTCCTGAACACGAATATCGGGTTCACCTTTGAATTGGAACATTTCTTTTTTATCGAAAAACCGAAAAAATGGTAGCCTGTCACATGATTTTTAGTGATACCTACCTACTTTTTTTTTTTGTTATTGAGCGAACATGTTTCGTAATTTGAGTGCAATTATCCTTCAGGTACCTAGTATTGGCTATTTCAAAATGTTCAATTACTATTTCGGCACGTCTGATTTTAAATTTGTAGGGTCGTGTAATATGCGCCGAGCCGTGGCTTTGCGATCGTTTTCAAAAATTGAGAACAATTGACCCGACGGTCGGATCGAAGTGGAGTTTTTGTCAAAAGAAAGTTCAAATTGTTCTCTAAATATAATGCCGTACATGCAGTGATGTATTTCAAAAGGTTATTTTTGTAATTGTTTATGATTATTTCGGCAAAATTTTTCTTGATTCGCGTACCAAGGCCATGAGCTACCCATTCGAGTTGGAATATTTTCTGTATTGAATTTCGTTTTGTTTGGAGGAAAGGATATCAAGCACCAGCAAGCAACGAATAAATCATTTGCGGCCGAGCCGTAGTTTCGGAGTCATTTTCAAAAATTAATAACTATTGGCCTGCACCTCGCACCGATGTGAAAGTTTCATTAAAATGAAGTTCAAATCATCCTCTAAATATAACTCCGCATATGTATTATGGTAAAATGATAAGATCGTAAAATGATATCCTCGCATGTGATAACTTTCGAGATCAGGCCGGCTTCTGAAATGCAGCATTCAACGGCGATGCGGCGTCACACTAAATTGTTATTATTGTCATTGTTTATTATTATTTCGTCGAGATTTTTCTTGGTTCGGGATACAAGGTCATGAGCTACCCAATGGAGTAAATTTTTTTCGCAAAAACCTTTTCGTCTAGGACTAGATGCTGTGACGGACGGACGGACGGACAAAGCGAGGACAAAAGCGCCTTCCCGTTTGGAGAAGTGCGCTAAAAAACGTGTGTGTGATGCGCATTTGGGAAAAATTTAGAATTCCAGTATCTTGTTCAACGCACTTTGTCCTACTTGCATGCAAGTTTTCGGCTTTTTTCAGCCTTAATTGGATAATTCCAGCAAAGTGTAGGTTATAAACACCTTGTACCTATAGTGGAGCGAAATCGGCCTGAAAAGTCGTCGTTTTTTTTTTAAGGTATAACAGCACCAAACCCTATAGGTCTTATAGAGAATCAAATTCCACGTATGTATGGTCATTTTGGGGATGATCTTGTGGTAGGGACCTTTTTTATGGGCAAAAAACCTCAAAAATTGGAAATTAGCAGTTCAGCATTCACAACGTTATATTTCTGGATCCAGTTGAGCTATCGGTCTGTTCTTTTTTTTAAATAAAAGTACATTGAAAAACCTTTCCAATGGTACATCACTGACTAAAGATTATTGTTCACGAACGTGTTTATAGAACAATAAACATTATATTGACCAAAAATGCAGTCCCTTTTTGACCATGCGAGGAACTTCTTTCCTCGTAGGAATTTTTATATACAACCTGCGAGGAAAATGAAGCCGAAATATCAGAGAAAATTTTAAAGAAAGTTTCATTGATCTAGACCGTATAGTTTGTCAGTTATGAATTTTTTTCTGGCGCATTGAGTTGGAACGTCGCTCGGCGTGTGCTTGCATACAGTAAATCGCCGCATAACAAACAGTGAACGCGGCACGGCGCGGCGATTTACTGTATGCAAGCACACGCGGGGCGACGTTCCAACTCAATGCGCCAGAAAAAAATTCATAACTGACAAACTATACGGCCTAGATCAATGAAACTTTCTTTAAAATTTTCTCTGATATTTCGGCTTCATTTTCCTCGCAGGTTGTATCTAGAAATTCCTACGAGGAAAGAAGTTCTTCGCATGGTCAAAAAGGGACTGCATTTTTGGTCAATATAGTGTTTATTGTTCTATAAACACGTTCGTGAACAATTATCTTTAGTCAGTGATGTACCATTGGAAAGGTTTTCCCATGTACTTTTATTTAAAAAAAAGAACAGACCGATAGCTCAACTGGATCCAGAAATATAACGTTGTGAATGCTGAACTGCTCATTTTCAATTTTTGAGGTTTTTTACCCATAAAAAAGGTCCCTACCACAAGATCATCCCCAAAATGACCATACATACGTGGAATTTAGTTCTCTACAAGACCTATAAGGTTTGGTGCTGTTATACCTTCAAAAAAAAAACGACGACTTTTCAGGCCGATTTCGCTCCACTACTAATTCAACCATGAAGCATCAGAGGAATAAGAAAATCTAGTGTATTGTTCAGCACAAGTAGTACAAGATTCACACAAAGTTTTAGCTCTTCTCAGCTCCTAACATCCGATTTTAGCGGGAATGTGCGTTACACCCTCTTTTTCAAGAAAACATGAAACCGGACAGGAGACAACTGGAGTTTAGGGGAAATGGGGCGCTCAATTTTTCGGCAACACTATTTGGCACCAGATTATCTTATATCATTCAAGTTTGATAGAAAATCACTGAAGTATGGATGGGGAGTGGAGGAAAATCAGGATTGTAATCAACACCACATAACCTTAGTCATCCCTATTCATGCAAAAGCTCGGGAAAGTTTGTCCTAGGTCGTGAACGGGAGCTGAGACCTTGGAAATTTCTCAGAGAAGTTTAGCAAGCCCTCGAGCAAGCCTCATCTGGCCCCACTCCTCTGCAGCTTTTCAAAAATAGATTATTAGGAATGTTTGGTACAAGTCCAGTTATGAAGAAATCCAAAATCGACCTAAGATAGGTTCTTTCCAAGGACCAAACCAACTTTTCTGTCGACTGAGGGGATTTTCAACCAACTTGACGGCGAATTTTTTTTCAACTTTGGAGTCTTTTTACATTATTATTCATTTTAGATGTCCATCTTGAAAGAATCCCTATCCAAAGAAAGTCCTTTGATGTATAGAGATGTGCAATTACGTGTAATTTATAAAAATGCAAAATTTCGCTTGAAATTTCACGTAAATTACAAATTTGGCGGTCATTTATGTGATTGATGAAATTTATGCCCAATACAGGGTGATTCATGAGTGACCTAACATAGGCTAATGGGAGATAGAGGACTTCGAGGCGAGTCAGGATCCACTAAAGAAATTTTATTTTCTCCGATGGTTACGAAGATACAGGGTGTTTTGTGTGTTTCGTATGAAACTTTGATAAGCGATATTTCTGAAATGGCCAAAGGTATTTTGTTGAAATTCACCAGTAATATTTCTCTGTTGGAACTCACCCCGAAGCCATACCGGGTAAGTCAAAATCCAGGGCCGGGCTAGAAAAACGGTGCCCCTTTTTTTGTTTCATCAAAAAGTACATTTTCTGACCGCTTTTCTAAAAAACTGCTATCGGATTCAAAAGCTGAGGAAAAATGCTTCAAGAATCACTCTTCAATTTAGATGGCACACCTAAACCGTTTCGACAATAAAACTAAAAGTAAAATTTGTGGGTGAGTTCCCATTTTCGACCGGACATAATCGACTCATTGTTTGATCGAATTCATTAGAATAAATTTTTTGGCTTGTCTCTGTTGAATAGAAAGGCTTGGTTGAAAAAAAAATTTCAGAGCTGACAATTTTTTTTTGTGACAAAATCGAGAGCGAAACCAAAATTAGACTCGATTTGATCGTCAAAAAAAAAATTCCGGCTATGGAATTTTTCTCACTACTAAGCCCTTCTGTTCCACAGAGACAAGCTAAAAAATTAATTTTAATTAATTCAATCAAACAATGAGTCGATTATGTCCGGTCAAAAATGGAAACTTACCCACAAATATTACTTTTAATTTTTTTGTCGAAACGGTCTAGGTGTGCCATCTAAATTGAAGAGTGATTCTTGAAGCATTTTTCCTTAGCTTTTCGAATCCGATAACAGTTTTTCAGAAAAGCGGTCAGAAAATGTACTTTTTGATCAAATAAAAAAAAGGGCACATTTTCTCAATTCCGGCCCTGGATTTTGACTCACCCGGTATGACTTCTGGATAAGTTACAGCAGAGAAATATTACTGGTAAACTTCAACACAATATCTTCAGCCGTTTCAGAAATATCGCTGAGCAAAGTTTCACACGAAACACACAAAACACCCTGTATCTTCGTAACCAATGGATGAAACCAAATTTCCTCAGTGGATCCTGACTCGCCTCGAAGTCCTCTATCTCCCATTAGCCTATGCAAGGTCACTCATGAATCACCCTGTATAGCTTTTTTTACAGCTTATAAAAATAGGTTATTGATGTTTCTGCTAAATTATCAACGGAAATTTCTGATGCCAATGAAAAGTCGTTTTAATTTGAAATTATTTCTTATACAAAAAAAAAACTGCCACTCGTAGTTATGCCAGTTTTTTGCCAATAATCATATTTTTTGACCTCGAAAGCTCATAGCGTCGAAATTATGGATTACTCGAAATCAGAAATTCTCACAGGAATCCTCAGAAATCTCGTAAATATTTTGAGTAATCTCACAGAAATCTTCAAAAATCCCGAGAAATTCTTCAAAAATCTCGTCATCTCCCAAAGTCTTTAGGTATCTCATACAAGTCTTCGAAAATTCCCAGATATCTCGCAGGAATCTTGAGAAATGCGTATGTATTTTTTTGGGAATCCTACACAATCTTCAGAAATACCTACAAAATCTTTCGAAAACCTTCGGAAATCCTGTAGGAATCTTCAAAAATCCATAGAAATTGTCAGAACATTTTGAGAAATCCTATACAAATTTTCAGGATCCCATGAAAATTTCCAAAATTTCTGGAAATTAGCACAAAAATCCTCAGAAATCCCGTAGAAATCCCTAGAAAATCTCAAAAAATCTCGTAGATCCCTAAACATTCTTAAAAATCCTTAGAAATCTCGTGGAAATCTGTAAAAATCCCCAGAAATCTTGTAGAAATCTTGAAAGTAACCCCGTAGAGACCTTAAGAAATCCCGGGAATTTCCGTAGAAATCTTGAGAAATCCCTCGAATTGCCGTAGATTTGAGAAATCCCTAGATCTCGTAGAAGTTTTTCAAAATTCAAAAATTGTTAAAATATTTAGGAATTCCTGGATATTTCATATAGATGTTGAGAATTTCCTCTCTATAAATTTCCATGAATCCCTGGAAATTTTGTAGAAATCTTCAAAAATCTGTGGAAATTTCTCGAATGCTCGTCGAAATCTTGAGGAATTTTGAAAATCAGTACGAATTTCTTGGAAATTTCTAGAAATTACTGAAAATTTTATAGATATTTATTCAGAAATACCTAGAAATCCAAAAGAATTTCAAGACATCCTATAGAAATTTTTGAAAATCCCTATAAATTCTCAGAAATCCCATGCAGAATCTTCAGAAATCCATAGTAATTCCATATAAATCTTTGGAAATTTCCACGAATCATGTAGAATCCTTCAGAAATCCCAATGCTAATAAATAAAAAATTATCCCAAAAATCCGTAGATCTTTAAATACCGTAGAAATCTTGAAAAGACTAGAAATTTCATACAAATCTTCCAGAACTAATCAGGAACTTCCATGAATCCTTGGAAATCCCTATAGAAACCCCGTGAAAATCTTTGAGATATCTCAAAAATCTTGTAGATATCTCTAGAAATCCTTGGAAATTCTGTAGATATATTCGGAGATCCCTAAAAAGTCTAAGCGAATCTTCAGGAATTATTGGATTTCGCGTAGAATTCTTGAGAAATCCCTTGAACTTTCCACAGTAATCCTCAAAAACCTCGTACATACCTTTGGGAATTAGGTAGAAATCTTCAGAAATGCCTAGAAATTCTTCATAACTCCCATAGAATTCCACAGAAATTCCTAGAAATTTCATACAAATCTCCATAAATTCCTAGAAATCTCGTAGAAATATTGAGAAATCAATAGAAATCTTCTGGCGTCTCCAAAAATCTCAAGAAATCCCTTTAAAATATTTCAGAAAGATATTGAAAACCCCTGGAAATCCCATAGAAATCTGCAAAAATCAATAGAGATTTTCAGAAATACTGTACACTTTTTCAGAAATCTCATACGAATCATTGAAAAATAATCTTGAAATAATCTCGTGAATTTATGAATTTATTGACCCATATCAATTTCCAAAACCCCTAGAAATTTAAAAAAAATCCTCAGAGATCCCGTAGAGATTCCTAGAAATTCTCAAAAATCTTGTAGAATCTCTCAAAATTCTTGAAAATCCTTAGTAAATCTCGTAGAAATCTCTCAAAATTCCGAGAAGTCTTCCAGAAATCTTGAAAGCAATCCAGTAGAGACCTTATCAAGAAACTCCGGGAATTTCCGTAAAAATCTTAAAAAATCCCTTGAATTCCCGTAAATTTAATTTAATAGATCTCTAGAGGTTTTCCAAAATCCAAAAATTGTTGAAATATTTCGAAATTCCTGGATATATCATACAGATGTTAAGAATTTCCTCTCATGAATTTTCATGAATCCCTGGAAATCTTGTAGAAATCTTCAAAAATCTGTAGAAATTTCTCGAATGCTCGTTGAAATCTTGAGAAATCTTGAGGAATTTTGAAAATCAATACGAATTTCTTGGAATATTCTAGAAGTCACTGAAAATTTTTGTAGATATATTCAGAAATTCCTCGAAATCCGAAACGAATTTCAAGACATTCCATAGAAATTTTCAAAACTTCCTATAAATTCTTAGAGATCCTATGAAGAACCTTCCAAAATCCCTAGTAATTCCATAAAAATCTTTGGAAATTCCCACGAATCATGTAGAATCCTTCAGAAATCCCCTCGGAAATCCCCAAATTCTCGCCCAAATTAAATGCTAATAAATAAAAAATAATCTCAGAAATCCCCTAGATCTTTAAATACCGTAGAAATCTTGAAAAGACTAAAAAATTCATACACATCTTCACTCTAGCCCGATTGAAATCTTTAATCCCAGAACTAATCAGAAACTTCCATGAATCCTTGGAAATTCCTATAGAAACCACGTAAAAATCTTGTAGAAATCCTTGGAAATTCTGTAGATATATTCGGAAATCCCTAGAAACTCTAAGCGAATCTTCAGGAGTTCTTGGATTTCCCGTAGAAATCTTGAGCTTTCTAGAACTTTCCACAGTAATCCTCAAGAACGTCGTACATACCTTTGGGAATCATGTAGAAATCTTCACAAATGCCTAGAAATTCCTCATAACTCTCATAGAATTCTACAGAAATTCCTAGAAAGTTCAAACAAATATCCATAAATTCCTAGAAAAATCCCGTAGAAATATTGAGAAATCAATAGAAATCTTCTGGCGTCAAAAATCTCAAGAAATCCCTTTAAAATATTCCAGAAAGATGTTGAGAATCCCTGGAAATCCCATAGAAATCTGCCAAAAACAATAGAGATTTTCAGAAATACTGAACACTTTTTAGAAACCTCATACAAATAATTGAAAATTCCTATAGAGATCCCGCAAAGATTTTCAAAAATCCCTAGAAATATTGTAGAGATCTTCGAAAGATCACGAAGAAATCTTCAGAAGTTCATGAATTCTTGAAGGTGAACTCGGTCGAAAGAGGGAATGGAGTTAAAAGTTGAAAGAAAATCCTCAGAAAACTCGTAGGAATCTCTAGAGGCTCTCAAAAATCTTGCAGAAATATTCAAAAATGTGCAATAAACCGTGAAAGTCTTCAGAAATCCCGAAGAATCTTGTAGACATTTTTAGAACCCCCTAAAGTTTTCTAATATTCTTGGAAATCTTGTGGAAAAAAAATCTTCAAAATTATTATTGAAATCTTGAACACAATATAAATTATGTATACATCTTCAATCTTTCAATCTCAGAACTCCCTGCACATTTTTAGAAATCCTCAGATTCCTAGCAACCCCGTAAATTTTTTTTTTATGTTTTTCTTTTTATCGGCACTTATCGCGGCAATAAGAGTTTATATGCCTAGGTACGCATCCCACTAGTCGAGTGGGATGCGTACCTGCTCGGCAAAGTGGAGCTCCGGGTTCGATTCCCGGTAATGTAAGTCTGGGTGTTGTGTCGTAAACATTTTTGAAAATCCCTAGAAATCTTGTGGGAATGTTCAGAAATGCCTGCAAATTCCGTAGAAACATTCAGAAATCTCTAGAAATCCAAAACGAATTTCAAGGAGTGGGTATAGACGTTCCGATACCCATGTAGAGTTGATGGCACACCACAGAGACCTGTGGGCGAGGCTAAACAGAAAAACAAAAATCGTTTTGGACGAGTTCGTGTGTTGAAATTGGAGGAGCAACACCGTCAGCTGGAGTGGTGGACCATTACCAGGTCACAGGCGAACCTAAAATCCCACTGCAAATCTAGGTGCACCACTAGATGGACTAAGTTCGCGCAGTTAGGCTCCGCCCACAGGTCCCTCTGGTATTCCTCTACTCAAATATGTGGTCTATGGAAAAAATACAATTCTATTTTATCTAATTTTATTCTATTCTAGAAATCTCAGAGATCACGTAGAAATGTACAGAAATCCATAGGAATTCTCAAAAATCTCGTAAATATCTTCAGTTATCTTGTAAAAATCTCCAGAAATCTCTAGGAACTCTTCAAAAATTTTTTGGGAATCGTTAGGAATCCCTAGAAATGCAATACACATTTGTATGGATTCCTAGAAATCCTGTGGAGATAATTGAGAAATTCATGGAGATTTTTGGGAACATTCTTCAAATTCTTCAAAAACTCCTACAAAATCGGAATTTCCAAAAATGATTAGAAAAATTGTTGAATATCTTTAAAATCCCATACGAATCGTTAAAAACCTCTAGGTATCCCGTAGCAAATCCATAAAAATCCCTAGATATTCCGTAGAAGCTTTAAAACTGCTTATAGACCAGGCGCCAGGGAAAACAATAAGGAAATAATTGTTTCCTGGCTGGAAACTAGCTTAAAACGATCTGTGTAGCTTAGGTTTTGACATACTAGTTTCCCCCCTTTCGGAAATGTCGGCGTCATGTCGCCATCATCAACAAGAAGTGCACCAGCGTGGTTTTTGCCGAATATCTTAATTTTGGGTCATCTGACAGCAAAGGATGTAAGGAGTCATTTTGAAGCCTATGAAATTCCCTACAGTTTGGTTTTTCAATCAATTTTCTGCGACCTATGGTCTTCAAGATAGAGCTTCTGGAAGCGGGAGTCATTGTCGTGAAAGCTCCATGGCCACTTGACTGGAAAAACTAAAATGTCGATGTGACAAGAAAAATTTCAAAATGAGATTACTCGAGAATACTTCATGCTATAGTTGCGATGATGGTCTTAAACTCTTCCTCTTGAACCGTAGATTATGAATATTGAAAAGTCAAAAACGTCACATTGTACATATACAGGGTGTACTACGGGAGTCAAACCAGAACAGAGAAATTTGACATATTTCTTCGATTTAGCCTATGCGAAACTCTAAGCACTTATCACGAGTACGATATCAATATGCATTGCTCTGTAAGCTTCACTTGATACACTTAAGAAGTGGTCACCTCACAGCCTTCCTGTAAAATGTTTTGGAGGCCCTCTGAAATCATCAAAATTTACAGTAGCAAAAAATGTATGTAACAGTATAATATATACCAAGGAACCAAAGTGAATTTTTGATCCCTTGGGTGAAGTTTGTTGCTCGAGAGCCCTTTGGGTCCAAATCCCCAAATTAAAAATTCACTTTGGTCCCTTGGTATATAATATACTGTTATATACATTCCTTGGTACTGTACATTTTTAATATTTTGATGATTTCAGAGGGCCTTCAAAACATTTTACAGTAAAGCTGTGAGCTGACCACTTCTTTAGTGTATTAAGTGAAGCTTATAGAGCAAATCCATATCGATATTGGACTCGTGTTAGGTGCTTAGAGTGTCGCATATAGGCTAAATCGAAGAAATATGTAAGATTTCTCTGATCTGATTTGATTCCCTCAGTACACCCTGTATATGTACAATGTGACGTTTTTGACTTTTCTATATTCGTAATCAACGGTTCAAGAGAAAGAGTTTAAGACCATCACCGCAACTATAGCATGAAGGATTCTCGAGAAATTTCATTTTGAAATTTTTTTGTCACATCGACATTTTAGTTTTTCGAGTCAAGTGGCCATGGAGTTTTTACGACAATGCCTCTCGTTTCCAGAAGCTCTATCTCAAAAACCATAGGTCGCAGAAAGGTCATTTAAAAACTATTCCGTAGGGAATTTCATTGGTTTCAAAATGACTCCTTACATCTTTTGCTGTCAGATGGCCCAGAATAAAGATATTCGGCAAAAACCACGCTGGTGCACTTCTTGTTGATGATGGCGACATGACGCCGACATTTCCGAAAGGGGGGAAATTAGTATGTCAAAACCTAAGCCACACATATCGTTTTAAGCTAGTTTCCAGCCAGGAAACAATTATTTCCTTATTGAGCTAATTTTTGCTCCCTGGCGCCTGGGCTATTAGAGATTCTCAGAAATCCTTCAATATCCAATAGGTAATCTTCAGAAATATTCGAAATCCCTAGAATTGTTGTAGAAATCCCTGAAATAGAAAATTCTAGAAATCCTTAGGAATCCTCAGTAGATTGGACTCACTAATTGGAAAATTACAATTTACATCCTTGGATGTAGACATTAGGTGAAATGTAAGTCATCGACAATTTACCCTTACTAGGACCGGATTACCATGTTGGAGCCCCCGGTCTCACAGATATCATGAGGCCCCCTCTTAACAATTTCAAGAAAAGTAACAACAAAAAGACTGATTTCTTCAAAATTTCAAAAAATAAAGAACAAGATTTTTCATCAACTTTAAAAAAAGCAAAAAACCGAGCAAAAAACTAAAGATTCGTTAACAATAACGAAGAGCAACTTGAATAAAATTGAATGAAATAAAAGTAATTTGAAAATTGAACTCGCCCCCGCCCCTTGAAAAACTAATAGATTTTCTTCTTCGCAGTTTCAAAAAAACAAATTTTTCCTGTAGGCCACTGAAGTCTAAGTTCATCAAAATATCACTTTCTACAGCCATTAATAAGGCTGAATATTCCAACCATGTCGAAAAAAAACTAGAGAAGCTCGAGGCCCTTTAAGTGGCCGAGGCTCCTGGGCTGCAGCCCCTAAAGACCATGCTATAATACGGCCTTGATCCTGACCCTTGTCACTTTCTTTCAAAATAAACATTCAAAGCGACAAATATGTGAAACCTTTGGCCATTGTTGGGCGTTTCAACTTATTCGGGCAGTTTCAGGCTTCTTGTCGTTCAGGCTTTAGTAGACGCTTTTCATGACCTTAGTAGGTCGTAAAAAGCACTTGATAGACCTCAGACAATCACATAACCTTTCTCTAACAACCTCGGTTGATTTTCAGATGATCTCAGCCATTTTAGCCATGAAAAAGCTTCAAGTTTTCAGTACGAATAAACACTCTGTGTGTGATTGTGTAAGCATGCATACACTTTTAAACTGGCGTTTACGTAACATTGTTGTAACTTGTAAATCGCAAGAAAGAATATAAAAATATGCCGAATCCCTTTTAGTGCTGCATATAAAACAAATCCGTATAAAATACCGATGCAGCATATACAATAAATGGTTTTTCGGTTCGGAATCCGCGGTCGTAAAATTTCTTCGCCCGCCATGCCGAAAACAAGAAGAATATAAGAGAAAACGAGAAAAATAAGCGGTGGATATTGATTTAATTGATTGGGTCTCTTCTCTCATTCGGTTATATAGCCTTAATTCGCAGTTCATTTAATCCGGGGGCTGTGCCGTAGCACCCTCCCCCGTGCGCGATTGAGATCCGGATGGCTACTTTTAAAAGGATAAATCTCGAGGAAGGATCTCGCTCGCTCTCGTTCTCTCGGGGTGATAGAATTTTTCGAGCATCAAGGAATGTTTGCTTAGGCACTTTTAATTACATCCTGGCGACAAGACTTATGCATCTTTAATGGAATCCCCCGGCGAGATTTTTTTTATCATCCTCTGCGAAGCCGGTGCGGAAGAGGTGCCGGAGCAAAGGCTATAAGAATTTTGCTTTGATGCCACCAGAGCTTTTTACTTTTTAGTTCTTTACTCTCCCCGCGTTTATTAAAAGTTATTAAAATTTCAACACATTACTAAATTCTTTTACAAAGCCAATCAATAAGATATTCGAGCAGCTTGATCAGTACAATTTCAACAGAACGAACTGATGATTTTAAAATGAACATGAAATATCTAAGCCTATAGTAACGAGATAAAGGAAACGAACGATTTAATGCTTATAAAGTGAAGGCTTTACCAGAGTCACTCACCGGTATAAGCAGGGTCATATCAAGGTTGAAAACACTGACTCACCGCACCATGACGATGTGTGTTTGTACCTGGAAGTGCGGTGTCAATAGCTTTTTTTTCTCCGAAAAATCATACTTTGATGCCCACATATCTGGACCAAGGCAATTGAACCTGCTTCTTGGAACTGTTCAAAGCAGATGTATTGAATTCATGTGATTGAAATAAAAATACAGACGTTATTTTTTGTCAAAGCAATTATTTCTTCAAGAAGTCTAACAAGCAAACTTTTTCAATTACACTTAGATACTCGCTTAGATATCTATTAGCAAAGTTAAAATTATTTCTCAGCCTTTTATACTCATCCCCGTAAAGCTTCGCCGCATTCTTCGTCTAGATAGAAATAAATTAAAACTGTTTCGATTATACGCCCGCGCGCAAGGGGCAATATTCAATAGCCATCAGAAAATTGGCTTTGCGACCCTCGACTTTTAAAATTTATTAGGTCAACAACAACATTGCCGCGCGCGCAAACACACAAAAACGTCCCCCTTGACTCTCAAGGGTCGCTTCGAGGGGGCACTAAATCAAGCCCCGAGACCCATCAAGCATCGAAGTGTGGAGCATCGAACAAGCCTCATGAATATTTTCGGACATCGGTACATCGGAGTTGAAAAGTAGATATCGGGATATCGCGTTTCCCCTTGGTGTGATAACGGCGGTGAAACACGAAACACGCCAACAATTGCCGCACCTATCCCGTACCTAACGCTAAAAACGACCGATAAAAATTAAAACACCGGCCATAACTTTTCGCTTTTGTGTTCGTTCGGTTCTCGCTGGCGCGTCGGGCGCCCCAGACAAATATTTCACTTCTTTGCCGGCACTAAATCTCGCGCGCATAGAACTGAACTAATTAAAAACACAATACTTCCCTGGTTGCATCCGGGAACGTAAGTAATAGTTTTGATCGAAGCGGCCCTTCGAGAAGGGACTGAAGGGAGATCCAATTCAAGGAGAACACCCACCAGATTGAGCGAGCCTCCCGAATGACAAACTTTGCCTATCCAACCCCAGCAAACAGCACTGTAGCTCAAGAAATCTCACAGGGCTGCAGAGCGTTAAGCTTGAGGAAATCCGGTTTTATCTGCCACCCTCCTCTGAAAGTACTCCTTATCCACCGTCACAACGGCAGATTACCGTTTCAAGTTCAATAACAGAATCTTAGCGGCGAAGACCGACTTCCGGGTCTTCCGAAAGAAGAGTGCTGGTCACCAAAATGTTCTTCTCCCAGCCTGCCACATGAACGCCCAGCGGGTCACCACCGCACAGTGGTCCAGAATTCAGAAAATCTGGCCAAAAATCTGAAACTTATGTAACTTGTTCAGAACAAAATCGTGAATACAGAAAAAATCATTAAAAAAATCTCATTGGAAAATGGGGTAATTTTGGGGGGGCTAAGTTCAAAATAAATTCAAAAAATTCCGAAACTCATGGAGCTGGTTCATAATAAAGTCGTGACTACAGAAAAAAATTGAAAAAATCCTTATTGCAAAATGGGGTAGAATTTGAGGGGGTTAAAGTGAAAATAAATTCGAAAAAATCTGAAACTTATGACACTGGTCCACAATAAAGTCCTGATTACAGAAAAAATTATTAAAAAAATCTCATTGCAAAATGGGGTTGATTTTGAGGGGGTTCAAATCGAAATAAATTAGAAAAATTCTGAAACTTCTGAAGCTAGTCCATAATAAGGTCGTGGTTGCAATAAAAATAATTGAAATAATCTTTTTAGAAAATTGGGTTGATTTTAGGGGGTTGAAATCGAAATAAATGGGAAAATTGTGATACTTATGGAGCTGGTTCGTGATCACAGATGAAATAATCGTAATTAGCATTTATCTACAAAGTGAAAGAAAAATTGTAGAAAAAGAAAAACTACTATCAATGCAATAATAGGCAACCTGCGGCATTATAGTATTGTTATTCAAAACTGGGTGGATTTGAGGGGGATAAAATCGAAATGAATTAGAAAAATTCTGAAACTCTAGGGACTGATCCATAATAATAAGGTCATTATCACAGGCAAATTGATTGAAAACACCGCATCGCAGGATGAGGTCATGGGGGGTTTCAATTAATCAGAAATAAATTGGAAAAACTCTGAAACTTATAAACCTAGTCCATAGTAAGGTCACGATTCCAGGAAAAATTAATGAAAGAATCTCATTGAAAAATTAATTTGATTTTAAAAGGGTTGAAATCGAAATAAATCAGAAAGTTCTGATCTTTATGGACCTGGTCCATAATAAAGAGAAATAATTATAATTAATCACTATTATAAATGGAGAAACATGTAAGTATACGATTAACAGCCCTGACTCGTATACCTACTCACTCATGCCGTCTGCAATAATGTTCAAAAGGGTAGGACGGCAGTTTTCCAATCCATGATAGCACCATCGACAAGATCATTTGTGATATTACCGGTTATCCCTTTTTCGCAGCTCCGATAGATAAAAATTAGGAAAGAGTGACCAATGTATCTGTCATCACAGTAGATTTGATAATGAACTAAATTCTATGGAAGGTCAGGGAGTCCAGAAAATGTTAAAAAAAAGGTAACCTTAGAGTCCGTACATGATGTGATGAGCGACTGTCTAGTTTTTTTTTTTGCAAAATTCGGCCTTATAAAGGATTGAGGAGACACAGTCCTTCAAAATTTCAATTTAATCTTGGTTTTTCTACCAATAAATTATAAACGCGTTGCCAAATTGGGCTCTAGGTTGACAGAACAATGTTTTGAGTGAATACCTAAGTAAATTAGCTAAATTGCAACAGATTTGAACAAGTAATTCACAATTTAAGGGACTGAAGGGTCACAAAAAAAGGTCGAATCTCAAAAATCCAGAGATAGGTAGTGATAAAAACATATGCCGTCACCATGTTCATTTCACAAAACGTAACGTTTTCTCTCTCGATAAGTACCTAACTATTTTTTTTGACCTTACTCTAAAATGCACAGATGCACGGCACGCACCACATCGGAAAAAAAAGATTATTTGCCAATGGACCACTTTCGAGCAAAAACTGTTCATACTACTTCATTCATGGAATGTTGTAGTATCTCTTAGGGTATAAATCTCAGTGGGGTTGTGTGGCGACTTTTTCGATTTTTCTCAAGGAACTTTTCAAAAACTCGAAAAATTAACTATATAAATAATAATAATAATATTGAATATTTTCAAATTTGTTTTTAGACTGACCATATATGTCAAACTAAAGTACTTCCTTTGAAGATCATTTTGTGAAAGTTGCAAATCCGCAGTGCAATTATTAAGCTAGCACTCATTCTTTAAAGTTTGCGAGCAAAATGGGGTAACTTTGACTCCAAAAAAATTAGTAACTTTGAGGGGTCAGAACAGGCGAGTTCCTGGAACAAAGTAACTCATATTCCAGAAAAGACTACCTACACTATTTCTTTACGTGCCCACAAAATATGGAAGTCATGCAAAATACTTGTAAAATTTGATTTTTGGCCGCATTTATTGAATTTTGGACCACTGTGCACCGCAGTGGTGTAAAATTGTAATCTACCGGATAAATTACTTTCTATCAATCAATCAATCAATCAACCAATACTTTTATTTGTTCCCGTACAAGTAGTCGTACCGTGTGATTCAAACAATTCCGAATTGGGGAAGGCTGTGACATGGTCAAATTCCGGGATATAAAGCTGCTTTTCGCCAGGTCACAGCTCACCCTAATTCGGAATGGTTTGGATCACACGGTACTATACTACTACTACTACTACTACTCTATTTTTTTTTTACTATTTTACTTTACTACTTTATTTACCGTAATTTTCCGTGATTTGCCAATTTTTAATTCCGTAAATTACCTGGTGAATTACGAGTAAATTACAAACACTTCGTTGGTAAATTACTGCATAACGTATGTCATCTTCAAGCTTGTATTTGCCTTGAAATATCTTACCGCTTGCTTGCCGGTGGTGCTATCAGATGACAGGCGCAAAAAAACTGGACATACCTTACAGAAAAATTTTCTGTTTTCCTCGTACTCTTCACTTCTTTCTCTTCGTTCTATTACGTTATAGTTGGTGATTAATCGAGAGCGAATGAAAGTGGACTGTATGATTTAGGAGAAAAAAAGAAAAACTTACCAGTCAGTTCCAGTGATGAAGAAATCAAATAAAATAAAGTAACTGAAGAAACACAAGGGGTAAAGTAGGATCGGAAGGAGAAAGGGATGTGTCCAAACTTGAAGAAACTATTCGCAAAACTGTACAAAACTTGATGAAAACTGTAAATTAAACGCAATAATACGGCGATCAATTGGCTTATATCTAACAAGAAATTATTGAAAAACTGATTAGGCCTACAAAAAAAAAAGAATCCTAGGTTGCAGAATTCAAAATAAATATTATATTGCGGATGGCCCCAACATTTCCCCCCGTGTTAATAATAGTAAAGGAGCGAGATTATAAGAACAATATTATTGACCATCATTGAGAAGGCAAAGGACGCAGCTTCACGAATGGACGCTTCTGACTACCCCTCGAGGTACGTACCAAGGCCACGCGTGCAATGTCATCTTAACCTGGATAAATTGCCTCCACTCTACCTACACTGAGAGAAAAGTTTCATTTATAGGTAATAAATACTTGTTTCGTACCAATCTAATAACAAATACTATAACAAAGTTTATGTCACCATATGTTGTTTACATCAAATAATTATTTTAAAATCACTTATTCATTATAACCAAGGGGCTTATTATGCGAGTTGTTCATAAGAGTTCATAAGATTCAATGAATATATTATTCTGTATCAAATATTAGTCAAACTTTCCCACAAAATGATTTATTACATCCAAATTGCACATTTTGTTTGTGATTGAGCCGGTTTAATCACTATAAACAAATACATATTGGCGGACAATCACCTCTTCTTAACCAACAATATACCTGTGTTCACTTCACTTTGGCACCATTTATTCCCCAATAATAACTGTGCATTATTCACAAACAATCGCTAAGTCACCCTCAATGAATTTAATCACTAGAGTATCTTCGGATATCATTATTTATTATTGCCAATGTAATGCGTTGGTGGGGTGAGAGATTTCCACCCGGCGCCATTATTCGTGCATGGTGTCATTTGTGTCGTAACATCCCATGTCATTCATTGTCCAGTATCTCGTTGAAGAAAAGCAAATTTATTCATACAGGGTGACTCAAAAATGTCGGACCATCTTGAAAGTGCGTAATGTAGAGGTGTAGTAGAGTGCTGAAAAGTTGTTGAAAAGATTCTAATGTCTTCCAGTTTTAAAATTGTGGAGGAACAAAAGTTGGTTCTTCGATCGCTTCTATTTTCGTTGTTTCAAAAGATTTTGGTGAACTGTTTATGGAAAAACAATGAGTGCCAGAAATCAACCTCTAAATCTGTGATGAATTTCTCTTTTGTATAAAGGGTGAGTCATGAATCTTGGAAATAATTTTTTCCCAAAAGTGCCTGCAAACAGTCCCATATCCTATGTAGAGCACAATTAAACACAATTCAATTTTATAGAATTCTTTGCTCCTGGTTTCTAAGGGAAAACTGAATTTTTGTAGTGACTCAACCTGTATAGGAAACAGAAATTCAATACAGATTCAGAGGTTGATTTTTCGAATCCATTATTTCACTATATGTAATGGAGTCTTTGCTAAAATCTTTTGAAACAACGAAAATAGAAGAAATCGGAAAATCAAATTTTGTACCTCCATAACTTCAAAATTAAAAAGCTTAGAATCTTTAAAACAACTTCCCAGCAGGGGCGGCGACTTATAGGGTGCATCGGGGCACATGCACCCATGCAAAGTGATTATACGGGTGCATTGCACCCATGCATGCAAGCTTAAGAAATTGAAATATACGTTCTTCAAGCCTGAATTTTAATTCACTTTGAAAATCACATATGATAGGTAATACGTTACCTACTGCATGAGCATTTAGGTACTTGGTTTCATTATTTGATTTAGTATTTTATTTTATTCTGTTTTAATAATGAGACCTATAGTAAGTCATTAGCATTGAGTCATTACCTTGTCTTTGTTCAATTTCTAATGGTTTTATATCCGAAGAATTGTTGACCACGCCCACTTTTCTCGAAAAATTTTCGCCTGCGGCGCTATTGCTCGCTTCGCTCGCTACCCTCATTGCTTTTCCTGTATATTTCATTTTTTGCACCCATGCAAAATTACAAAACCCGCCGCCCCTGCTTCCCAGTACTGTACTATACCTGCATATCATGCACCTTCAAGGTGGTCCGACACTTTGAATCACCCTGTATTTATTAAACAAATTATTAGCTATTGATAATGGATTTATTATGTTTTATGATGATTTGGCAGAATCATCTATAGCCAGCAATAATGCATGAAATTATCTATAAAAACTAAATTAGATTGTATTATTCATAGCTAATATTCTATCGTTACCATTCAATAATCGAATTGCTTATTATTATTCACGTTTCTTATTGATAAAACATTCTCAAACTGATGTTTTGTAATTATAACCAAATATTAAATAACAGGGAACAAGGTATTTCATCGCTATCAAAACAATCCGCTTGGTGGATGCAAATAAATATTTATTAAGCCGTATTTAAATAAGGCATTTGTTAACAATAAACGAGTCTGTGTTTTCCATAATAAATATTCGAAATCTTTTCTCTCAGTGTAGAGGCCACTCCAGCGGCGACGACACGTCATTCACCACAACGACGATTGTTCCCGGGAGTACTGAATGGCTCGGCGTGCTCCATTTTTGTCTCGCCTGCATTGTGTGCAGATATTTGGAGCTCCACCGCTTCCAAAAGTTCTGCAAAGTCCCTCGGTTCTGAAGGATCTCCACTTAAAATGGCCAGGGGGCGAGAATTTAGAAGTGACTCGATTTGGGCAAGAACGGTGGAAAATTCCTCGTACGTAAGGACCTGAGTCAAGTAAGAAATCGTTTCAAAGCGGACATGAAACTAGCGTGCTCAGATCCGATGCCAACTCAAGATGCAGAACTTTGGTGGTCGTGCACACAAACAAACACAAGTAAGCTTTCTGTGACTTGTGACCTCTTCCACGGCGTAACGAAATATAGAAAAGGCCGGCGTAATGAACTCCCGTATGAAGAAAAGCCTTCGACGGGCGGACCCGGTAGCTGGGTAAATCCCCCATAAGAGAAGTCGATTTTGGGACGAACACAAAAGCTTAAGTTACACATGCGCACTCGTTGGCGAACAACAGATCTTGCAGACAAAACCCAGAATTTTTGGCGGAGAAGCGACAATAGCACAAACAAACACAAGTAAGCTTTCTGTGACTTGTGGCCTCTTCCACGGCGTAACGAAATATAGAAAAGGCCGGCGTAATGAACTCCCGTATGAAAAAAAGCCTTCGACGGGCGGACCCGATAGCTGGGTAAATCCCCCATAAGAGAAGTCGATTTTGGGACGAACACAAAAGCTTAAGTTACACATGCGCACTCGTTGGCGAACAACAGATCTTGCAGACAAAACCCAGAATTTTTGGCGGAGAAGCGACAATAGAAGACTTGGTCCAGTGTGGAGATTGGCTCTGTAGTAATAATCGATGAGAAGAGTCACGAGGAGGTCCTTTTTTTGGTATAAGGATAGGGCGACAATGATCGAAACTGGCTTTTGCAAGGCGCAGACGACCTCCAACGCGAATTACTCCATCATGCAAAAAAGGTTGCAGCTTTCTTGAAAGTTCGGGATCAGAAGCAAAATCGAGACTCTGAATCACGCAATCAAAACCATTTCAGCTTTTTCCAAGTCTGGAGCTGCAATGAGAGGAGTTCCGATTGGCAAAAGGCGACAAAATCTCAAGACAAAAACACAAGAGCGCAACAATTTGTTCCACAAGTCTTGTTAATCAGGGACAAAGAGGATTTTCGTTTTGAAAGACAAGACAGAGTGGCGGGTTTTTCTACAGGCGCCCTGTCAAGACCGAGTGAGGTGGAAGGAACAATGGACCAATTACTTTGTGGGGTGCTAGCCCACGGCGGACCAGAAAACCAAAGAGGGTGTTCCGGAAGCTGAGAGGGTGTGAACCTCGAGACAGGCAATCGGCAGGATTTTCATCTCCTGGAATGTGGTACCAAAAATGCGAAGACAAATTTTCTTGAATTTTCGTGATTCGATTACTTGCAAAAGTATTCCAGCGGTGCGGCGATGAATGTATCTAACTTGAAGCGATGGTTGAATCCGAAAAGGCGAAGATTTGTTCGAAGAAAACAAAATTTTCGAAAGTTCTGAGGACAAATTTCATCAACTTGGACAAAAGAACATCTGCACAGAGCTCCAACCTGGGGATAGAAACCACTTTCAAAGGTGAGACGCGAGACTGCACAAATTAAAACAATGAATATTTCTCCCGAAGACGAAACGGAGCGCGAATGAACCACTGCGCCGAAACCCTTTTCTGAGGCATCGCAAAACCCCGGAAGGGAGCTCTCAGATCCCTGGAAAATGTTTAAGTGGCAAGGAATCTTCAGCTGAGATGACAAATGTTCCTTGAAATAGACATCGACATTCGTTAACAATATCTGGTCATAACTCTAGTCAGTTTTAAATAAGTCCCAAGTACAGAGGAATTAAAATGTACAATAAGCCGTCACAAGAATTTCAAAATCTGAGTATCAAGAAACTCTCTACCAACGTCAAGAATATGCTTTTCGCAAATCAACGGCGTTCAGCGGAAGTGAAGGAGCTTCCCAGCAAACACGGATCATCTTTGAATGGCAAATCTACAGAATATTTACCATCCGGGCCACGAGAGACCGTAGATGAGTAAATCTTTTCAGAAAAGACTTGAGGGTATGAAAGAACTCTTGTCCTGCAGTTCTCAAAATTTGTGAACCAAAGTTTCCAGGAGAGTTTCCGAAAACAAACAAAAATTCTGATGCGCGAAAGAGACTTTTTCCTGAATGGACGCAGCACCCCTGAGAACAAAGCCCAGTGACGCCTGGACAGCGACAACACGGGATGACGGGTCAGTTACTTCCTCAGAGCCAAGCAGGTACGGATATAACTCAGCCCCAATGATAGCATTATTACCCTCTTGCGGTTCGTAGAATTCATCATCAGCCAACACCAACTTTTTCACAAACTCCAGACAGGACAAATTTATGGGAGTAGAGGGTAAAGAGCCCGAAATCCTATAAGCCACTGAAGCGCTGACATCAAAACGAGTTTCAGCATCAAAATGGAGTGCGAAAGAAAAGTCAGCATAACCTGAAACTAAACATGGCACCAATACCTTTCACTGATGAAAATTGAAAATTTCAAACCAATCTTCCTACAACAACTGGCGGTTATCAAATTCAACTGACTACCAGGATCTAGCAAAATCCGAATGGCATGGTTGACGCCATTGGAGTTCCACAATTTGACAACACCGGTAGGTCCGGCGGTTCTTGGTGGTGAAAAATTCGAGCATAAACTAGAAAACACCGATGAAGTAAAGAGCTCCGCTTGAAGAGCAAAAACCTCAGAGTTCACATCACTTTCACGCTGATTCTCAAGTTTTTCGGGAAAATTTAAAAGAGTATGGTGTCTTTTTTTGCAGACGGCACAGTTAATCTTGACTCGTCGATTGGCAATTTCTTACCTGATATCGACAAGATAAGCAATCGACACACCTACCACCATCTTTGATGACCTTGAACCGATCAGCGGGCGCGAATTTCAGGAATTTTGTTCAGACAATTTTAGCTTGTTCTCTGACGGAAGTGACCAATTCCGCGAAAAGGTCGGAATTGTGGACTTTCTCGCGGACATCTCAAAGGCTTTCTCCGTCTCAGAATTGACCTTGGACAGAGCTAGATAGCTGCTCTATGGTTCCAGCGACACTTGGTGATGTTGGACCGATTCGGAGATACAGGCAGGCGTCCAACCACCGGCCGTGGTGATTTCCTGTCAAACAGAGCCAGCCACTGGAAATGTCGACACAGAATCACGGGCGGCAACTCACGAAACTCTACTTGAACGACCACATGGTTCGGGACGATGATGAGAGAACGCAAAAAAAAATTCTGATTTTCTTTTGGAAACGATCGCCGTGACCAAAACCACCTGGCTAGGCTATCATCCAGAATACTTTCCCTAGCATGTTGGTGAGGGCCGGGCAAGTAAAATATTTATCAAAGGCTGATGTTCGGCGAATGCGCCGGGATGAATTGTGCCACTTCGTTCGGCACCCCGGGAGTTCTTGAGAGGGGGCTGCGATAGCGCACCGAGAAAGAAAAACCTATTTCGGCCTCATATCATTCCGATTCGTATCGGAAATACGTGTGTCGGAAAAATAACGAGATATTTTCACGCCGCTAAGCTTCTGACAGGTTTTGATGTGGACATAAACACGAAGTACGCTTCAGCGATCACTGCCGTATACGTATTAGGATTGATAGATTTCCCTTTCGCGTCCAGTGTCGGTGAGAAATGCAGCATTTTTGGCACAAGAAAAGCGTTAGAGGCACCTCGATCCGCAAGACCTTGAATACCTTGTAGAATAGAATTTGCAAACTGGCAGCATGTCAAGCATATTATCTACGCACACCTCCCAGTATAAATACATATAATTTGTGTTTTATTGATAAACTGCTGGACAACGAAGTTGTCGGTATCGGACAAATGGTCCGACTTTGGAGGTCAATATCTCTCGATTGCCGATTGCGATTTCCATTCCCATCCTATAATAGTGAATGTTAAGAAACTTCATGTGAATTTTCTATAGGGCGATACGTAAAATGGTGCAAAATTGCAACGACTTCATCGTATCTACCCCCATTTTCCAAAGATATATTTTTTAATTTTCTAATACAAAAATTATGAAGTGTGGTGTCTTATCTCGAAATGGTTTTGGAATTTCCCGGATTGGAAGTCTAACATTGAAGATATAAATTTTCATGTTGAATGTTGCAGATTTACGAAACTCAGGTATAGCACAAGCACAAAAAGTATAACGTCCGGGGGGCTTTACTTCACTCGGACACTTGAGTTTCACATCATTACCATGGTCAGGGGCTTAAATCTGCAAATAGGACATGTTTCACATCTGAAATTCTGATGAAATTCTGACTAATTCCAACGTACGATAAACAGGCAGGGACAACCACTTGAAAATGTGCCCCCTGCTTGGCTCCACACCAAATATTCGGGTGGTGTTGAGAGTGAAATTGTCCTAGACTGTTGAACAAACAATCTTGCTCAATGTCAACATCCATTCATCAAAAGTGACTTAATCTCGCGTGCCAACAAGGCAAATCTGTAACATTCAAAATAAAAATTTATATCTTCGATGTTAGACTCCCAATCCGGATAATTCCAAATAGTCGGGTGGACTAGCGCCAAATATTGCCTAAACTATGCATTTTATGACTACGGAACAATTTTTTGCAGGCATGTTCAGGAACCCTTCCTCTATCATTTGAGAAGTGCTGCCAAGCAATTTTTCAATGTGGGGGGCCAGGGGGGCCCCTTTTTTGACAACTTGAATAGTTTTTTGTCGATGAAATCCGTGATAAAAATGCTATAAAAAAGACTTCAACGGATTATTGAAGAGCAACTCAAAATGTCACTTATGTGTGATGAGACTTATTACAGGGAAAAATATTTCTGTTATTATTTATTTCAGAAACCAAGATAGATCAAGTGATCGAAATTTAGGGATGGATGCTTCATTCAATGCGTGTGAAGACACAATAAACCGTTTTGAAATATCTTGAAGCGTTCCTGAAATATTTTGAAAAAACTGAAGAATATCATGAAAATTTCACTTTCTACTTTGATTTCGTATTTTCCATTATATAGAGGTATATACTATGATTTAACAACAAATTAGGGTGAAAATTGAACAGCCACATCACTCACCAGCATCAATCATGTATGCGTCAATGCGTCATATACAGGGTGTAAGAAAAAATGGTTGTTTTCTTTGCTGTTATAGAAAAATCAAGACATAAAAAGTGAAAAATTAGGGAGGTAAAAAGTTTCCGGGGAAACAAATCAAGCCAAAACACCTGGTAAGGTAAATTACTGACGTGAATGTGTAATTCACGCATTTTTTTGCTTGTTTCTTTTATATACAGCAAAAAAAAAACAACAATTTTTTCTTACACCCTGTATACAACGCATACATGATTGATGCCGGTGATGGTGCTGTTTAGTTTTAACCATAATTTATTGTTTATTTGTGTATATTGTGAAATTTGTTGCATAACTCAGGGATATACATCTGTATAATGGAAAATACAAAATCAAAGTGGAAAGTAAAATTTTGATGATATTCTTCAGTTTTTTTTTATTATTTCAGGAACGCTTCAAGATATTTCAAAACGGTTTGTTGTGTCTTCACATGCATTGAATGAAACATCAATTCCTCAATTTTGTTCACTTTATGTATCTTGGTTTTTGGAATAAATTAAAACAAAAATATTTTCCTCTTCCACCCTGTATATAGCTCCGGCACTGTTGACGCTGTTGGGTGCCGTTCTCAACCAGTTCAGGTGGATATGATCAACAAATATGCCAATCGGCATTTTCCAATGACGAAGCTGAAGGTCTTTGGCACAATATTTTCTTTATTATATTGCATGTTGACGGAAAGTCATTTTTTTCGGAAGCTGTTCACCCTGTAATAGTTTTTATCACACATAAGTGATCCTTTGAGTTGCTTTTCAATAATCCGTTGGAATTTTCTATTTAGCATTTTTATTACGGATTTTATCGACGAAAAACGATTTAAGCTGTCAAAAAAGGGCCCCCCTGACCCCCCACATTGAAAAATTGCTTGGCAGCACTTCTCAAATGACAGATGAAGGCTTTCTGAACATGCCTGCAAAAAATTGTTCCGTAGTCATAAAATGCATAGTTATAACCCTAGTCCACCGGACTAAAAACCGTTTCGAGGTAAGACACCACACTTCATGAATTTTGTATTAGAATACATACATTTTTTTTTTCGACAAATGGGGGTACGATGAAGTCGGTACATTTTTTCAGCATTTTACGTCTCACCCTGTAGAAATTTTACATGAAGTTTCTTAACATTCAGTTCCACAGGATAGGTCACGAAAGCATTAGGCTAATTTACAGAATAAACAAAACGGAAATCGCATCCGGCAATCGGAAGTTATTGGTCTTCAAAGTCGAACCATTTTTCCGATACCGACAACTTCGTTGTCCAGCAGTTTAGTTTGGCTACCCCGTTAGTGATACATCTTCTTTCTCCAGTTGCGAACTCACGAAGATCCCGTTCTCCCTCCCTTGTAACCTCGAACCCGTACGTCGCGTCGTACATCTGCTTCGCCCACGCGAAATGGGTCGCTAGACCGTCGACTCCGCGAATTCCTGCTCCAGGGGTCGACCACTGTGGCCGGATTTATGGTGGATTGGTGGTGTAAGTCTACACACCCACCTCCTATTGATGCTGATGCTAAAGTTACAAGTACCTACGGTATATGAATAATCTATGAAGCAAAAATGATTGAACAAAGTATTAGTTATGAGTCAAAGGGTCTTCGACCCCTTCTAAATAGTTTCGTTATACCGAAAGATTCAAGTGAACTAGTTATGACAGTATCATGAGAAAAAATATCAACGAATAGATTGCACTGAATTTCCATTTACTATACAGGGTGAGTCATTGATATGAGCGAGCTCAATTACATCTTCGCCAATAATGATATCGAAATGAACCAAACGGCACTGCAAACGGGAGGTCAAAGTGCAGTTTGTAAAATTATTTTGCTATACAGGGTGCCCCATTTTTGCAAAGCAGTTTTTGAATGAGCTTTTTCAAATGGCACCCCCTGTATATTTTGCATATTTGGATTTGCCCTTTCTTAGGCATTACAAATTCGTTTAGTTTTTGCTATTCGCTTAAACTGTTCAAAAGTTATTAATTTTTTTCTAAAAATTGATGCGTCTGTAGGCACTCACTGAATCAATCGCAAGGCACTTGGTTTTTAGGTTATCAAGTTGGAACTTTGCTCATGTTTAAGCAATAGCATAGGGTATCTTTTGGCGGTAATATCGCCTATTTCCGTTTCGGTATCACCTTGCTGTGACACATTGATTTTGGTAAACTTTGAAGGGCCATAACTTCCTTTTTTCAAACAGCACACCCTGTGTTCTATCTCTCATTCGTATCAGGCATCTCATTTCACATCTTTTTTACCTCTTATGTTTTTTCTCAAAAGTTGATAGTTTGGAAAATAGTTCGTGTTTTCTAAAAAACTGGACACAAGTTTCATCGATTAAACTTAGCGTGCAATGAAAATCCACGAATTCTGAAAACCAACGCCAAAGTGACTTCTATTATACGTCACTTTCATATTTTGAGAAGAAATTTCGTCATTTTGACCAGTTTTTACGATTGCTAAATGTAGTAGTAGTGAATGTTATCATTATTGATTTGTTGCACTACCTCAATAAATAATATTGTTTAGTTCTTTGTTCCGACATTTTGAGTTTTCTGATTTCTACATGATAATTTCTTGTCAAAATTTGAATGTGACGTACAATAAACGTCATATTGACGTTGGTTGTCAGAATTAGTTGATGCAGTTTGGATTCAGGATTAGTTTGATTTTTAAGTTGATTACTTGATCCGGTGCCATGGCCTGCGAGGTCACCTGACTTGACTAACCTGATTTTTTCTTCAGGGCTTTGTTTACGATCAGATGTATGAAGCTTAAGTCAATATCAGGAAAAATATGCAAGAAATAATTAGAGAGGCTTTCCGTAGCATTCTTTATTTTCACTTGATAATTTCTTGTTAAAATTTAAAAGTGACGTACAATAGAAGTCAGTTTGACATTGGTTGTCAGAATTAGTTGATTCTCATTGCACGCTAAGTTTAATCAATGAAATTTGTGTCCAGTTTTTACAAAAACCTAATTATTTTTAAACTATCAACTTTTGAGAAAAAAACATAAGAGGTAAAGAAGATGTGAAATGAGACGCTTGATACGAATAATAAATGAAAAATAGGGAGTGCTGTTTGAAAACATGAAGTTATGGCCTTTCAAAGTTTACCAAAATCAATGTGTCACAGCAATAGGATACCAAAACGGAAATAGACGATATTACCGCCAAAAGTTACCCTATGCTATTGCTTAAACATGAACAAAGTCCCCACTTGATAGCCTAAAAACCAAGTGCCTTGCGATTTATTTAGTAAGTGCCTACAAACGCAATAATTGTTGGAAAAAAATTAATCACTTCTGAACGGTTGGAGCGAATTGCAAAAACTAAACGAATTTGTAATGCCTGAGAAAAGGCAAATCCAAATATGCAAAAATATATAGAGGGTGCCATTTAGAAAAGCTCGTTCAAAAACTGCTCTGCAAAAATGGGGCACCCTGTATAGAGCAAAATAATTTTACAAACTGCACTTTGACCTCCCGTTTGCTGTGCCGCTTGGTTCATTTCGATATTATTAATGACGTAGGTGTAATTGAGCTCGTCCATATCAATGACTCACCCTGTACAGGCAAATCATGAACTAAAAACATTAGAATTTTCTGAAGAATTCTTCCCATTTTTTTTTATCAAACTCTGTTATCTTTGACCCTACATCGATTAAGGGACTAAGTTTTGATCCATGCTATATAAAATTTGGATCTAACCGAAGCCTCAAGTGCGTATGTGTATAAGTAGTGAAAGGCAAAACATCTTGGAAATTAGGAATTTTTTCGAATAGAGCGGCAACATTTCTGGCAATCTATCAGTAATAGCGTTGAATGTTCAAGTATCAGAATTGCCGAAGTGCGGGCGAAAATGTTGCCGAGAATTTAACTTCTTCAACGTCGGATAGATGGCGCGCAGATCTGTATTTTGCGCTTGTCGCGAGGTGGACAATCATTGGAGTGATTCGACCTTGAATTGTTCACTTTTCGGATTTGGGTTCGTTTCTGGTTTCGGACTTCGGACTATCTGGAGCTGTCCTGGCTTCTGAACCTAACCTCAAATGATTCATTGATTCACATTATTGTTATTTGTTCACATTGCACATGAACATGGTCCACGATCACTGTGGCAGCGATAAGAAAATGTTTGAATCAACAGGTGAGAATTGTGAATGTATGAGATGTTCATTGTTGGAGAGATTCGCAACCAATCTCATTGATGATTTGCTTAAAAATACAGCCTTTATTAAGTGATGAACTTCAGGTGTTTACAATTATACAGGTATCTACTCGCATTTCAACTCCGTAGCCGCTTAAATTAGCTGGTAGAGTTTCCTAGTGATTTCTTACCGTAGTCAGCCCAGATGCCGAGACAAAAGTGGACAAGTTAGAAAGCCGATGTCAATCTCAGCTCTCAGCTCGGACAACTTCGATTCCAGGGTCATAGGAATCATAGGATTTCTCCGCTACAGAGAAATTATTAGGGAGCTTACACTACTATCGTCGAATCTACTATGCTTACACAAAATCCCAACAATCACTTTTCACTTATATTGCTTTTATTGAGCGAACAAATTTTTACATAAATAATCTCAACATGTAATCGTTGAATGTATGTTGAGCATGTTATTAAATTCAAACACTAGTTCAGAGATTTTTAGTTTCAATGATATAATAATAATTGAATTGATACCTAATAATGCTAGTTATCTAATAACAAAATTTATTTATAATAAATTGAGACATAATTTCCTAATTGTATTGGTAATTCATACTTATTTGTAATAATAATTGAATAGGTACCTGATCCAGTTATCTACTAACAACATTTATTTATAATAAATGAATACATAATTTTCTAATTTTATTGGTGAACTTATCATAGTTATTGAAAACATAAACTTATTTACTTACCTCGGGTTCCACCAAAATTTTAAGAGCAGATTAAATCTATCACGCTGATAGTTGCTATGCACCAGCCAATAGGATGGCCAGTTGCTTAGTTACTATCAGAATGATAAAGTTATCGCGCTGATAAAAGTTTGGTGGAACCCGAGGTAAGTTACCTAAATAAAAATTCAAGCGACAAAGCTTTCAAAGAGATTTTGTTTTCTTTTATAAGACAGGCGAGTTTCTTCAAATGTAAGTTTTTATCTGGCTGCTGACTGACGACGTTGGCCTGGAGAGGGCATGTCTATGATTTTTCCAATATCTTCGTCTACAGACGGTTCTGGTGATTGTTTTTGTTTCGGGCTTGGTCTATCCTTCTTGTCGGCTGGCTTGTACGTTTTGGTCGGAGTACGTACTTTAAGTGGGCTTGGGCTTTTTACTCCAGATTTGGATGGACTTGGGCCTGGTACTCCTGATTTCACCGTACTTGGGCTGCTTGCTTCAGTAGAAGGACCAGGCATGGTCTCACTGATACTGAAGTGAACAGGAACGGCCGATGGAACGAGGCGATGCCTGTAGGTTGGATCCACAAACGATTCCGATGTGAAGTGCCGTTCACATATGTATCTTGTGTGCAGCTGCTTTGGCTCCAAATCAAAAAAAAGTTGTTCGGCCTGAAAATAGAAATGATTGAATAATTATCCTGTTAATACTACAGGGTAATACCAAAATAGTGATACAAACTTCGGGAGCAAATTTCTCCTAGCCCTTGCCACTCAAGAGGGACTCTCGCCAGTATTTTGACCAGGATGACTCGCCTTTGCTGCAGGACTCCACTTAAAAATTCATTCCTGCTCGGGAATCGATTTTTTTTGGGAAATTCATGGGAAATTCCAACTTATATTGAAAATAGATTGGATTGGGCGTCGTTTAGACCCATTTTTAAAATCGGCACGGTTCCGGTTTTCCGACAGTAATTTTTTCAAAATTAAATCAACACATTTCCTGAATTTGAAAAAATTGCAATGCAAACTTTGAAATGCGATGAGCCCCATGAAATATTCATTTTAGGTGCAGACATGCTTGGAACGAGAGCTGAAGAAAAGATTGAAATAATTTTTGGACGGAAAATTTTCGAAATCGGACCCACCCACGGTTTCCGAGTCTTCATCCCTAGAAAAACTGCAAATTCTCCAACTTTTTATCCCGTAAACAGATTTTCACCAATTCTTTTTTTTAACAAGAGGTAACTGGCTCTTGAACATTTTCCAACGATTTTCTTTTCAATTTCTCGGGAATTTCCCTGTTGAAAATGTAAAACAAACCTGGGTTATCGAAACCGGACTTAAATGACGGAGCTTAAAGTGAAGCCGTAATTGACGATCTGAACAATAAAATGTTCTGTAAAAAGTTTTGAGGTTTTCCCGGAAAATTCGAATTTTTGAAATTTTCTGCAAATTATTTTCAATCTCCTTGTGGTGCCAGTTTTAGATCGTTCACCTTCATCCATGTACCAATGCGTCTGACTGCCTCACTCGCTTTTCTTTCTACATAATTAGGTCCTGATGGAAAACTGCAAATTTCTAACTTTTTAGCTTGTGAATAGATGTATAGCAACTTTTTTTAAACAAAGGGTAAGTGATTCTTGATCATTTTCAGGCAATTTCTCTTGAAATTCTCCAAGTTTTCCGAGAGTTTTTCACTTTAAAATGAGTGACTTGCCTAGCTTATCGAGACCAGACTCAGATGATGGAGCTCAAAATGAATCCCTTATTAGAAAAAAATATCTCAATTCTTCAATATGTTTCTCCAACTTCCCACTCGAAAGGACGTCTCATAATAAAATTTCCATCCATGCCTTGCTACTCATCGGGGAAGTTTTGGAGTGACAGAACCGATTTTTTTTTTCTAAAGTGAACGTAGAAGAAAAAAAGAATAATTTATTTTTGAAAATAATCACTAGGGGTCAAAATGGGGCTAAAAATGAGGACACCCCCTATTTTATCTCCGTCTGATTTTTTCTTTTAACAACAAAATCGCTTGAACGGTTCAAAAGTTATGTCAAAAAATCAATTTTAAAAATTCAACTTAAGCACCTTGTAATTTTTCAACCGAGTATTTTAGGACATCGAAGTTATACTTTTTCCTGGTACATTTTGGATGCAAAATCAGCTCCTGAAGTTTGTATCACCATTTTGGAACCACCCTGTATATTGAGTTCAATGTGTAGTAGTCCAGACACTATATCTTTCAAACTTCAAATCTCCCTCTGATTCAAATTGGGAGTAATCAGTTTCAAAATACAATAAACAATTACAATTTGAAAAGTAACGAACTGAATGAACACCATCTTTCTTCTTCAATTTAATCAATCATAGCTCTCAATTTTAAGATGTTGATTGGGTACCAATTTGAATTGTTCATTTAAATAAGTTGTTAATTCTGAAAATTGAATTGTTTATTATTTTCAATTAGCATGGGTTGTTCCTGGTTAGAAATTGATCAGTCCCAAGTTGATTGAAGTTGAAAAGGTATAGAGATGTTTAAAATGACCTGGACCTTGCATTTTTTAATGCTGAGACGCCACTTGGTAGAAATGTAACATGGACATTGGACCCTTGCATGGACCATATTCTCTCGATATGGAAAGGTTGGCGTCGACAGTAGGCTACATAAATTACATAGTGAATAGAAAGAAAATTTTACATTTATATCTCTTGAACTAAAGCGGGTGACTTGAAAATCACCACACATATTCACAACTTTATACTCCTGATCGGTCACAATTAGTTTTGAAGTATCTTCAACTGTTCCTGAAATATCCTGAAAAAAATGACTTTTTTGCGAACTCTTGATATGGTGATTCTTCATGATATTGGAGTGAAACTTGGCATACCTACCTAGTTCTGTAAAATGGGACGAGATCGGTAGCCAGTCTCTAAGAGCAAGAGCTCGATTTCAAGTCCGAGTAGTCTTTTTGTAAAATAAATGGATCTTTCAATATCGTTTTAGCACAGTTTGATGTGGCATCATGATCATAAAACTGCGATTATGTGTGTCATTTTAAAATATCTACCTGTCTTAGTTCATGCGATATCAGTCGCGTCTCGGCATAACAATATGCAAGGTGTTTTCATGTGACATCCGGACTATGACATAATGCTCACCGCAGTTGATGTCTTCTATGCAGTTGATTATCCATTGCTTTGCTACCTCCTGGTTATTCGGAAAGCGAAACATCCTCACGTTCGGGTTTTTTTTTTCCTGCTTCTTTTGCAGTCAATATACTGGCAGTAAGTCGACATTGCGGTTGAATCAGTAGAAAAACTGCAACATTATTGAACTAAATTAGTCTAATCAGGGATCGGATGTTGTGATTTGGATGGAATACACCTGAACGATACTGGCATATCCATCGGCAAGTAAAAGACAATTCAATTTGTAACTTACCTTTGGAAAGTTGGAAGAGTCGGTATTTCCGATGAACACAAAATCTGGTTCACGAACAGCAACGAATAAAGCCTAGTCTACAATATGGTCTCTAGTTGCAAGTTGCAAGTCTCTAGTCGCAAGAGTTGGTCTAGAACCAACTTTCACTGCGACTAGCGACTGCAATTCCAACCTCACTTCCACGTTGCGACTTGCAACTTGCAACTAAAGACCATATTGTAGACTAGGCTTAACACTCAAAATTACCAAATAGTCGACGGCGACGTGGAAATAATACAACAAATAACAATAATAGTCAACAACTTTCAGAACGTTTTAGAGGTTAGAACTAGACGAAATGCAGCACAACAGCCATTATGCACGATGTGGATGTAAAATGATCGGCCGGTCTCCTCGAGTCCTCGGCGCGTCGGAAAAAGCCGAGTCGTTCAAAATTGAGCGGTGAACTATCGTGCAGGTAGCGCCATCTATTGACTGAAGTGATCCGGGCAGGCAACAAAACTCGCTTTAGGTCGGCAATTCTGATATTTAGACATTCAACGGTAATAGTTTTGGTAAACGAGATGTGTTTTCCTTGGGTAAAACTGAGAATGAGAACAAAAGAAAGCAAACAGCTTAAAAATTCAGATATTCCAAATTAAAAATTTCATCACACTTATTCTGCATTCTTAAGTTATACATTCACAGATTTACAATGATCCCAGCTTACATAATCTAGAGTTAATTCTTTCTTGGTTAAGCAGATTGAAGTTATGTTCACTAAACAGCACACAGTGTGCTTCTCCTGCGTCTTTAACTTCTTCGAGGCGTTCAATCCCGTGCTTTCTTCAATCCTTGCTCCTAAACTTCCACTAGTTTCCCCTAAGCAGCCTTGTGCAGCCTCCGCATTCTAATGCCTAAAATGTCATGATTATTTTCGGTTATTCTTATTCACAATCAGTACTGTATTATTTGGTTTCAAATTGAGCCCATTGTTACGTTTTGTAATCCAGTGATTATATCAGATTTTCTTTATATAGAAATAATAATCTAACGGGTGCGTCAGTAGATTCCAGAACCAGATTCCTCCCCAGGGAGCCCCACATATCGCGAACATGCTCGCAGACCTCCTCCTCCTCCTCCACCTACGTGCTGCGCCATATAATACGCCTGAGATATTTGAAAAACACTCAGCAATATCACTGACCTTTCTGTACAATGTTCAATATTCATATCGGTTTTACCTATGCGGTGTGCGCGCCTCGGCAAATTTTACGCCCACCGACTCGAACTTCCCTTATTGGGAAAAGAGTTTGAGAACTCGAACTCTTGGCGGCCTGATGCGAAAACCGCACAGTCAAAGGCTCCACTGATGCTGCCTTTGCCCCGTTTCTTTGCACGTAGGCAGAGGTATACTTGAATAAAATGCGATGTTTGCTCTCGGTATTCCCCAGTTTTGGTTTTCCTGATGGAATATGATGGAAAATCTCTGTGATGTGAGGATAAGATAATAACTCTTCATCGTGTGTGTGTTCGTACCTATACGTGTTCCAGAGAAAAGCCCATGCAAGAACCCAATATCCTCCGTCTGATAGTAAATAGAGCGTGGCATAATCTGAGATTCAAAACCATCGATCGACCGACTTCCCACCATCACGGCTATTTTAATGACTTTTCAATAGCATCGCGCTGCACACAAGTAATCCCATCAGCATGTACGAACAACGTTTTCATCATGAAGCTCAACTCTGAAAACCTGAAGTCTTCATTTTTTTGACCACTGCTTTCCTAAATCTATACAAATTTCTACAAGGCCTTTTATGCAAGGCCACATTCAGCCATTCCGAAATAGGAGGAAGCGATTCAAAAACAGATAATGGCAGTAATAAATCCCGGATGCAGTCCGGATCGATGATTTTTTTTTCTGATGTGAACGCTGCATTGTATCCGTATCCATCAGCAATTTACACTCCATGTGACGTGACAATAATAATTATTGTTGGTCGGATGGGTGCTAATTGTTGACGCATCGAGGGCTTTTACCTCGCCTGTACTGGATGTCGGACCCGAGGCAAACAAATTTATGGTAATTTAATTACGGACACGGTCGCATTTCCCGCCAAGTCGGACATTTGTCCCGGACAATAGAGAGGACCCTCGCTTAATTATTAGTAAAACTCAAACGCTGGAACGGGCGGACGGTCCATGTGGCAACTCAAAAACTTGAAACATAGTTCAGAGACAAGCTGTCCTCAGGTGATTAGGGATGGGTACGCTGAGAGAGAACATTCACAGGATCTCCCACTTTTAACCGATCAAACTCTAGGAGAAGACTCCCCTGATCCTCTTGATTCAGAAAAATATAACATATATGTCAGTCACTCGCTTCCTAACAAAGATCCATGGTGTCAAAGTTCACAAAACAATTTTTTATTTTGTCGTAATTTCGAGCTTTATTTGGAAATACTTTGATTTCGAACGGCCAGTGGCGTGCAGTGGGGTCACTTCAAAATGAAGTATTTTTTCTTCGAAATCCGTATTCCTAAATAAACTCCACATAAGTACGTAAGGCATGCACATGAAATTTTATTCAAGTGAAGCAGTATTATACAGGGTGTTTGCAAATTTGGAGTAGAAAATTGAACAGCAGGTAAAGAAATGCTTCTGAAGAACCGGAAAAATGTTGAAAAAATGTATTACTTTCATTTTTGGGAGTATATAGAGGGTCAAAAGGAGATACCTAAACCTCTTATATTTTCGTTAATTTGAAAGAATTTAGTAAGCTCTTCATCAGACCAAAAAATAAATTTTTTGAACCTCTGAATTGTGAATTTTTTTAATGTACAGGGTGAGTCATAAATCCTAAAAATCTAATACTCCTCGAAAATGCCCGTGAAAAGTTCTAGAGATTATAAACTATGCACAAATCAATAAGTCGTTCCAAAAAAAATTGCCTTTTTTCAATTTGATGTAAATTTTGATAACTACAATGAATTTGCATTCTGTTTGAAGTGTCTGTTGACTTGATCCTTTTGCTATCAGTTTGTGGTTCTGCAAGACACTAGATAATTCACATAAATTTTGTACAGGATGAAAACAGTGCGAAATTTCTGAATCGTCATGAAGCTCCCGTTCGAAAAAGAATTTTTTTCTTTTGAATTTTTACCACAAAGAAGATGAGGTAAGCCTTAAAGTACAGGGTGGTGCTTGGATTATCTGCTTATCTCCTTTATTTACAGGGTGAGCACACAAAAATCATCTTTTTGGTTTTGCATGGATAACTTTTTTCCTCGTTGACCGATTTTGAAAATTTGCGGCTCATATTGAAGCTAAAACTATAGGTAAAAAGATAAGGATCAGAATTGACTCAAGACAAACATTCAGAGTCAAGGGTTCAATGAAATGTGACCCAAATTTAAAACGCCGTTGACAGCCCGTTTAGAAAAAGGATTTGCTAATAGCCACGTTTCTTTCGAATAAATAATTTATTCAGAATACATTATGGTCTTTGTTCTTTCCTAGCCAAGAATTGTGTAGGTGGAGGAATTCATTTACAACTGCATGGTCAAGGAAGAGAAACAGTCCCTTGTTCACCTGAAATTGGTCGTAACCAACACTACGAAAATAAAATCAATGAATTACCTAAACTGGTTTGTTCATTACTCATTGTTTTGGTTTTTGTAGTCTTGGTTACGACCAATTTAAGGTGACCAAGGGGCTGTTTTTCCTTCTTGATCATGCAGTTGTAATTGGATTCCTTCACCTACAATTTTTGGCTAGGACAAGCTAGAAAAACCTCAATGTATTCAGAATAAATGATTTCTTTGAAAGAAAAGTGACTTTTAGCTAATTCTTCTCCCAAACGAGCTGTACGCGACGTTTAAGATTTGGGCCAACTTTTATTGAACACTTGATTCTGAGTGTTTGCCTCGAGTCAGTTTTGATCCTTAGGTCTTTTTACCTAAAGTTTTAGCTTCAATATGAGCCACTAATTTCCAAAATCGGTCAATGACGAAAAAAGTTATCCATGCAAAACCAAAAAGATGATTTCTTTGTGCTCACCCTGTAAATAAAGGAGATAAGCAGAGAACTAAAACACCACCCTGTACTTCAAGATCTACTTCGTCTTCTTTACTTCTTCTTCGTGTGCACTCGCTAAGAAATTTGCTTCTGAAGAACGAAAAAGGCCGCTTTTTTTTTTGCAAATGTGAACTGCTAAAATCTGGCCCCAGTGTAAATTCATCGTGAGTACTTCTTATATCCATTTCGCTTCTTTGGTTCCCCTGTGTTGATCAAATTATTCCTCCAATACCAGAGCCAGCCTGGAAATTTTCATCCATATCTCGATTAATTTGAAAGGGACCTTGTGCTTGTGGTGCCTGGCAAACGGCCAAGTGTCTACTGGACCACTACGGTCACATTTCGTGCCCTGACTGGGTCATTGTAGTTCCAAAAACACTGTTCAAATTCCGAGGTGTTGTGTGTGTTGCTTTTCGAAATTCGAAATCGAGAGCGTCGTCAATTGACGTTCCTGTCAGATTGACCGGGCCGTGCTCCAATTTCGACATTTTTCGGCAAATTTTCAAGAAAAACTCCATCGCACGGCCCGCACCGGACGACACGCGGCTCCCGAAACCCCCCGGTCGGCATTTCACACTAAGTTTCTCTAAATTCTGCCCGAAAAGCCGAATTTTCGCCGCAAAAACGTAACAAGAAACTGGAACGAATTATTAAAATGTCAATTATCTTGAAAACATTGGAATGAATTATGAATTTTTGAAAAATCCCCTCAAAATTCAGCAGAAATTTTGGACATTTCCCATCGTCAACTTGAGATGCGGTTCGTTTGCGGAAATTGAAAAAAAATACCCCGCCAAAATCCGACGTCTAGTTTTCACAAATTTCAACTTGCCGTCGTTTGGTTCCCTCACGGGTTTGTTTAGCTATCTCCAGAATCTTAGAAACCACACGCAAGATTGAAATAGGACGGTAATTATCCAGGTTGGACCTGTTACCCTTTTTGAAGATAGGGACCACTTTTGCTGGTTTTAAATTTTCCGGGAGGGCGCCATGCAAAAATCATAAATTGACCAGATATACTAGTGGTTTACACAACAAGTCACCAACAAGTTTTATAGCTTCGGTGTTGAGCTCATACACATCTCTGCTGCTAGAGTTCGTTAGATCTTGAATAATACTCACATCTCATCTTCAGCAATAGGACGTAAGAAGAAGGATCCAGCGCACTTGCGAAAACGTATAAGACTGATGTAGAACAGCAAATAACACAAATAAACTACGCAACGAAATTATTGTCGTAGTCCAAATTTCACCTTTTCTTAAAACAAGAAAACTCCAGACTGGTTTAAACAATTCCAATTCTGCTCGGAGCACTTGAGAGCTTGATTCTCTAGGTATAAAATCGTATCAATTCGAAGATTGATAGATGTCAGCTTGAGTTTCTACAGGGTGTTGAAGAAAGTAGTGCAACATTTATAAAGTTTGACATTCTCCCATTTGAAATAAAACTGTTTCTTTTGAATTTCCACATCAATGGCATGTAGCTAAAGTTCATATCCCAAAACGGTTTTTGATTTATCCCTTTATCTCTTTTATTTACAGGTTGGTATCGAAAAAACGACTTTTGGTCTTCTAGTGATAACATTTTCCCTTCTTCACCAATTTTCTGAATCCAGGGCTCATATTGAAGCTGAAGCCCTAGGTAAGAAAACCCAATAAACATAATCGACTCAAGACCAATATTCAAAATAAAGGGTGGCATCAAAAGTGACATATGGATTTATCTGTCCAGGAATCCGACCGGGTGGAGAATTAAAGTAAAATCAACATTGCTTTCGGATGAGGCATTAATTCTGAACACTCTTCAATGTTTCATGATTGATTGTGGCAAGAACTTTGGATGGAGGGTCCAAATTGCAGCCGCATGTTTTTCAAGGAGAAGCAGCGCTATAACTCACCTGCAAATGCCGTAACCAGTGTTACGGAAAACAGAGTAAAGAGAACTGTCTGTTCCCGATTGTTCCGAATTTTGTATCGTTGGTTACGGACATTTTTAGACCAGCGAGAAAGTTGATTCTTCCTCAGAGACACTCAATTCTAATTTGGTCCCTCCATCGATCATTCTGGTGACAGTTTTATCTCAAATGGGAGTATGTCAAACTTTATAAATGTTGCATTACTTTCTTTAACACCCTGTAGAAACTCAAGTTGACAACTATCAATCTTCGAATTGATACAATTCTATACCTAGAGAATCAAGCTCTCAAATGCTTTGAACCGAATTGAAATTGTTCAAACCAGTCGGGAGTTTTCTTGTTTTGAAAAAAGGTCAAATTTGGAGTACGACAATTATTTCGTTGCGTAGTTCAGTTGCCATAGAAAATTTTCTGCATGCATTTTTGAAGAAAACTAGATTTTCTGGATTTACGACTCACCCTGTATGGTGAATAAAATTACAAAACACATTCGAAGGTTCAAAAACATTGCTTTTTGGTCTGTTGAAAACAGTTTACTGAAATCTTAAAAAAAAAAACAAAAATAGAGAGGGTCGAAGGACCACTTTTTGACCCTCCATATTTTCAAAGATAAAAGCCCTAAATTTTTACCAACATTTTTTTGATACTTATTAAGCATTCTCTAACTGGGTTTCAATTTTCTACTCCAAGTTTGCAAACACCCTGTATATTGACAAGGCCAATGTGCTTTTTCTGCACTCGCGGGTTCTTTTGGAAAAATACACAATATCATGCTACTTAGATACGAGCCTCTATTTGAGTCGCCCGCTGGTTTTATGGGTTTGCGGTAATCACAGGTAAAAGTGTCAGTTCCATTTATTTTCAAAAAAATTATGCTGAAGGAGTTCATAGAATCACGAGGAGAGAGGAATTAAATTTTACATGAGACTCCGATACAAGAAATTGAATGTTTCTTTGGGACAGTATTACTAAGAATACGCTAACATTTCGAAAAGATTTCAAGACTCGCACTGCTCACATCCGGGAAGAGTAGTCGACCCTTCGAGCAGGAATTCTCTATATCGGCAGTCCAACTGCTGTTGAATACCGCACCATCTTGTATTTTGGAACAAGGAACAGCTAATGGCAGGTAAACGTGTATGACCAATCCTTAGCCCCCAGCTCACTTTTCATCGCATCTGTTTCCGCCTTCGCCGATTGCCTGTTTGTCGTGTTCGACATGAAGTTTTGATACGTTTTTAAATCCTCCCCGATCGCCCAGCTTATAAAACCCGGTGATTGATACCGAGTCCAATTATTGGAAATGCCAATTTATTGCCGTAATCGCAACACGCCACCATAAATTACGTTTTATTACATACGCCATCATACCTACAAGAAGAAAACTCCGCATCGAACGTTCGATCCGTCGTGCATGATGCGGCTCGCCCAACTTTTCATTTATGTAAATATAATCGTGAAAATTTCATATGATGACGACTAATAACTCACGACTCACGTGCTGCGCCGGGCGTAAATCCGACGGGGCCCTGGAAACTTTGAAATCTCGAAAGTTTGAGGAGACGCCAGAGCATTTTCGCTAAGAATGAAAAATTTGCACGAACAAATGGGACCGTCCGTGAGTAGGCACGGACATGCCAGAGAAGAAACTTCAAGTCTGTCGGGAAATACCTCTATATAGTTGTGTTTGAATATCGCATTGTGAATACATAATGGCGTTTTGGCTCTCTTGTGCATATTTGCCCGGCTTTGAAAAATGTAAGAACAAAGATAAGCCTTGCCTAGTTGAACATTCCCATCAGGAGCGAGAACATAAAATTCTTAAGGCTGGGTCTGGGATCTGAAATTGAATAAGTCACGGTTTGCACCCGGATTTTAAATTAGTTATACCATCTAAACTATACCATAGTAACATTATGCAATAACATCAGCTTGATGCATTGTTGCTTGCCTAGAGCTCGGCGAAGTCGGAAGAAAATCAGTTTGTAGATAGCCGTGCAAGAATTCATTTCGTGGTTCCTGGTGAAACGGAAGTCCTAACTCATCTTTGTTTCAACAGATGCAAAGTTGAAGAACTTGTCGTTTTATACAGGAATAAGCAAGAAACAAATTAAAACAAAAAACCCACTGGCAAGAATTTGAGTTTTGTTTGAAAAACCTATACTAAAAAGGGAGCAGCTACTTCGAGAAAAATGCTGGAATTCTTTCTAATTTATAAAAAATTTTACCTCAGGGGCATACAGGGTGTCCCAGCTAAAACAATCCAGCGCGATTTCCTCAGGAAATATCAAGGCAACAAGAAATGTTTTTCAACTGGGGGAAGCCTAACCTTTTAGCTTTCTTTTGAGGGGGCGCCGATGATTCTAGGTCCTCTAGTTTCCAAGAAAATGCATTTTTAATCGGGCGAATCACAATCATTCGAACATTCATGATCGACAAAACAAAATACTTCAGATGAAAGAAAAATCCTCTTTAGGCTTTCCATTGATGTGTCACCGATGTCTGTACCTGGTCCAGTAAACCTGATATTCTGCCACACTCCAGCAAACTTTTTATTTTAATAAAGCTGGGTGCCAGTTCAGCAAATGTTTGCTATGTCATGGCATTGTTATTAGCGTTCAAAAATGGCCCTACAATAGTTTGCCCTAATGCCCGCTCTATGAAAATTCGCAACGCAACCGCAACGCAGCCGCAGCCGCAACGCAGGTTTCTGATTGGCTCGCAAGGTATTCGCAAAGCCATCGCAACGACGCGAAAGGTTTGCGAGCCAATCAGAAACCTGCGTTGCGGCTGCGGTTGCGTTGCGTAATTTCATAGAGCGGCCTTAAGGAACCTTAGGTTTATTCGCTCTCATCTTCGACGTACAGGTCCTGCGGTAGCTTTCTTTTCAGCCGGCTGTGTATGTACCTGGTCCAGTAAACCTGATATTCTGCCCCACACTCCAGCAAACACAATAATCAGGATCATGACGTCACCGATCACACACTTGTTGACTTTAACACTAGTCGTTACCAGGACTTTTTCACTTACCATACCTGGATTCACCATAGCAATGAATACTGGCTCATGTTAAAATCAACAAGTGTGTGATCAGTGACGTCGTCATGAATTCCTATTATTGTGTTTGCTTGGCTGTAAGGAAGAATATCTGGCTTACTGGGCCAGGTGCTGTAATCTCCCAACCCACCTCTCTTATAAAAATGAAATATTCCTCAAAGAAGAAGAAGAACCCCTTCAGATTGAAGACTCAGGTTGGTCAATCGTGTTTGTCTAGTAGTGTTTGTTAGGACTTTCGTTGTGTTGTAGTTACCCAAGTAGTACAGGTAAGTGAAGGCTTGGAAATGAAACGCAGAAACTTCAAAATCAACAAAGAACAATTTTATTCCAAAGACAAATATATTGATTCATGTTCAAGAATGCAATATCAATTCAATTACCCCACCCTCCCACTATTTGAAATGCAGTGTGTAAGCCACTGATGCAGAGAGAACAAGAGAAAGACGAGAGAGAGTATAGCTCTCGCTAGAACAGATCATATTAGTTCCAGTAACCTAGATTGTTGAGGAACCTGGATAGCGGAAACTAAACGGCAGAACCAAAGTGTGAGTATCGCCGGTACATCACTTGGCGCGAAGGAAAAGAAGAGGGAGACAAACGTTTATTAATAAGTTCTGCGGTGACCTAAATTGACGAGGGATCTGTAGAGGGAATAGAGATGAGTTTGGCCAAGCACAGGTTCTCTTGCTCAGGTCCCTGCTGCCGAAAGAAGGAAAGAGAACATGGTTGCATCTCTGGATGTCTTTTAATGGTACCATAATAATAATGGCAATGAAAGATCAAGAATAAACATGATAAACATGGTCAATAAAATCATCATCAATTATTTATCACAACAAATACCACAACATGACTCAACGTAAATCAACAATATCAACAACCAGGTCTTAACAGTTGAGGACGTATATTATTGCATCAGATAACAAAGTAAGGAAAAATATCTTCTCTCACGAGATACCCTTCTCTCACAAAACACGACAGCAAGTAAAAATATCCGTTGTGCCAGATATCTTTGTCTCACAGGATTCAGGCATGAATATAGAAGACAGTCAGTCAGTGTAATATGTAAAAGTATGAAGAAATCATTGAAGCAATTCAACTCGGACTGAGAAGAATAACACAATCATGCCCATCAAGTATGATAGTATACCTTGTAGCTCTCAAAACCACGTCACCTGTTCTACAGGTCAACGCTTTGTTGTCTCGCCAGACCCTGGCTCCCGGGGTAGCTCGATCGCAGGTCATCTGGAAATCTTGCGGCGACATCGTTCTACTCTTTCGTCTCTCTTAAGTATACGCAGTAGTGACACACACCCTACTTGTATTCCCTTGCTCCCCTTATGAATCTCTCGTTAATAATTGTTATAATTATTGACTTCTAATTGACAGGAAACAAAGCTACTGAATAAACTTATCTTCGAGCGTTCTGAAGGCACGGCAGCGATACTCTGGAGGTCTCCAACATCGGAAGAGACTTGTATCTTCTCTTTTCTATGATCTGGAGCCGGAAAGTCCCAGTTTTCTTGTGTTCTTCTCTCAGACATCTCCTGTCGTTTTCCACACTTTTCCGCTCCCGTTACTTAACGACGGCATCCCCCTTTTCAGGTGTAATACCAAAGCTCACGATGTTTTACGTTTACTCTTCATAGGCTGAAGAGCCGGTCGATTTCAGTACAGACATCGGCGACACATCAATGGAAAGCCCAGAGAAAGAGGATTTTTCTTCCTCTAAAGTATTTTGTTTTGTCGGTCATGAATTTTCGAATTCTAATGACTCGCCCGATTGAAACTGCGTTTTCTTGGAATCTAGAGCACCTACAAGCATCGGTCCCCCTCAAAAGAAAGCTAAAGGGTCAGGCTTCCCCCCAGTTGAGACATATTTTTTATTGCCTTGATATTTTCTTAGAAAATCGCGCTGGGCTGTTTTAGCTGGGACACCCTGTATATACCTATGAAAAATGCACCCAGGACACAAACGGGCCATCCTTAGGAGATATACCCTTGGCATACACTCCAGATGTATATTATCCCCATCGGTGGATGAACCCCAAGAGGACGTACCCCCGCAACCTCTTGGGATTTTATCTAGGTTACCATCAACGTAAACAAAAAAGTTTTGCTAATAGACTCAAGTATCATGATGAATTTGACTTTTGAAATTGACATTGCCATTGGGTTACATTAGGATTGGCTGATGAATGGCAACATTTTGACGCCTGACGTGGTGTCTAAGGTAACAGTGGTCCCCAGCTCATGTTGCGCCCTCTGTAATGAGCTTGCGAGATTTCCCCTTTCCTCACAACTTTACATTCACTTTTAACTCGTGGGTTACATTATCATCATTGATTTACCTTTATCAGGTGCCTTGGCTTGTTTTTTTTCTCCCCGGAAACTTCGTACCTCCCTCCTTAAGCCACAAATCCCCGAATCCTGGTGATCTCCCATGGCGGATAGTTTTTCTGATTGCGTGGGGGCAACCTGAACTGAAAACTATTCAGAAACTAGGTTAAAATAGCTATTACTTGTGAAAATGAAGAACACTGGCTTTTTCTCACATTGAAAATCTCGCACCTGCTTTCAATTCCATCAAGCTCTTTCAAATTTATCATCACGATAAATTTTAACTCTTGGTGCTATTGCTATAAACAACAATGGAATGGGCGTGGTTTAGTGGTAGTTTTAATTAAAAATTCGAATGACCATCCAGGAACTGGTCGTATGTGAGAACTTGAAATAGGTGGATACTCAGCGCATCGCAAGTCACACTCATGCATTATTCAGAATCTATACAAACACACAACTTTTGATTGTCGTATACCATAAAAATCACCCCATGAAAATCACGAAATAGGCTGAATCGGTACCTACCTATCTAACTTAGGTCAGCACAGTGGCGCCGAACTCCTTAAAAGTTACTATGGCGACGAAAATTTTAGACCCCCCCCCTATTGCTACGCTTCGGTCGGGCCTGGGGGGCTAAGAGCCCCTCGTGCAGTTGGCGCCGCAGTGGAAATTTTTCAGATTAATAATAACAATATCAACAATAATAAGCAAAAAAAGGGAAGCCGCCGCTGACCAAATTGTCCATAGATTTCATTATCTTTTACACAAAAATCGGAAGTTTTTTGTGAGATCGTAAGATCGTGAGGTTTTCCTACTCCATTTAGTTGACTGTTCAAATACCATATGATGAAAACCTTTTTGCCTCTAGTCTAGAGTGCTATGAAATAATTATTTTATATGTATATCAAAGGTTGGCCGTAATCGAGGCCATAATGACTGAATAAACTGTTGAATGCGAGTCGGTCCCTGATAATGTTAAAAATTGAATAAGAAGTTTTTCTTTATCAAAAGTTATTTTCGAAATGGCACAAAATTGGAAAACGGAGAGTGGTCGTTGAGGTGGTCGTATTCCCTACCGAATGCACTGGAGCATAGCACTGGAGGCACTGGTTTGCACTGGAGATTGCCAAACAACATGCAGATGTCACTTTGAGGTAAATTGCAGGACATACTACTATAGTCTGTTCACCGACAGAATGGACTTTTTTGAATTTCAGTGATGTTACCTATAGCAAACAGAAGCACCAAAGACTGTAACAACATAGGCGCGTTTGGAGCTAATATTAGTTTTATTCGGATGGTAATCTTACCTGGGCAAATTATTCCTACGCCAAGCCAATGGCATTACATTCAGCGAGTTTTACATTTACGTACGATTTCTAACCTCCATTTCTCTATAATGTTTGTTATTTTTAGTCGGCTCGGCTGTTGTGAGTGTTGTGTAATAAAATCAGCTTCATTCAAAAAAATTATTTCCTCATTCATTGAAATTGGTATCAAACTGGTGTCATTTGAAATTATCATAGCACTCAACTGTGATTAGCGGAAATAAGCACCTCTTTCTAACTGGAATTTAAAATTTCGCGGGTAACGCTCGGGACTACTTTTCAAGCGGAGGAATCTGGTGGTCCTTTCTATCAGTGTATATATGCCGATCACGTTTTAAATTCAGTAGAAATTAAAACGCGGTTGGCCATGTTCCCTAGAGTGTAACGGACGCTGACATACCAAGTTACGTGAAAACGGGCTTTTTGTGGCAAAGTCCAGTGAGGTTAGGAAATTTTGACATGAAATGCCAATTCTGGCGTCTCCTTGCATCATATTCCGCTACAGTGTTGCCTTGGCTGTTATGACTGTTATCTTGTCAGAATGGCAGGTGAGTGACAGAGTGCCGAGCCGTTCTAGGTTTTAGACACTACGCCTTCATTTCTGACCATACATTAGAACAGTTTTCTCAACCTAGTATATGATATGATGGTATATTGTGATTCACTATTTTATTCAAAAAAACTGTTCACCAGTCGCCCATTTAAACTGGAGAAACTCTATCAAAATCAAGACGTCTTGAGCGTTCATATACAATCTTGCAACAGCGGTGTACTCGATTGACAATACGAATTCAAGGTCATCTGGGGAAATATTGATCCAACATTACAAATTTGAGCATCCCCAAATATCGCGGAATTGCCAACTTGGCGTGCAAAAATTACCGTTCTAGTGCTGAATTTAAAAGCTGATCGGCATATAGAGTATACCAACAATTGAAAAAGGTAAAAAATAAGTCATATCACTCTTGAAGTAAAATGACGAGTAAAATGGTTTTGCTCATACGGTACCTATACTTAGGTACATCGTAAATAACTGTCATCTAGATTCAAAGTGCCTAATAATGATCTTAATATCCAATGATTTGCTGGGTGAATATCTCTTCCTCTTCTTTTCCCCCCTTCTTCTCTTTTTTCTTTTCTTCTCCTTTTCACTCCTTCTTCTCTTTTTTCTTTTCTTTTCCTTTTCCCCTTTTTTCCCCTCCAGACCCCCCCCCCTTCATTTTGAGGTATGGCGAGCGCCACAAAATAAGGTCTATTCGGCGCCACTGGGTCAGCAAGAGAAATAAGATGATGGCCGAGAACCTAGGATAAAGACAATTTGAACTTGGGTTGGAATCATACGTTCAAAACAACATTTACTTGGTAATAAAATATTCATGTGTCCGATCAACAGGTCGACAACATAGCAGGGACTGGACAAGCATAACCAGAACAAAACGAAAGTAATTTCTTTGTGCAAAAGCACGTTCTTTCGCTCTTTTTATGCACGCTCAAAGGTCTCGTCAAATGAGTGGCGACGGAGGCGTTGCTGTATTAGGTGCAGGAGATTCAAATGTATACCCTTCAGGTCACTTATTAAAGTACTGAGGCATATACAGGGTTATTCAAAAGTCCGGAATAAAATTCATAATTTTTCTCCATATTTAGTTCATCCGTTTTTTCATGACACGTGTCATGTTCTACCGTCAACCCCCTAACCCCAAGCCACCCTTAGTATTTTTTTTCTAATGGCACCCTATGGCTTGTGGGGGCTCGTTGGAAAGCTTGTCAAAAACTCTATTCAGATCTACCTTTGAAAATTAGATCGGACGCTTCTCGCTTGGCTTGGGGTTGAGGGGTTGACGGTAGAACATGACACGTGTCATGAAAAAACTACCGTTTTTAGAAATCGACCGGTTCGAGCGTTTTTTTCGAAATAAATATGGAAAAAAATTATGAATTTTATTCCGGACTGTTAAGTGAAACTGGGGTTCCTCAAAACTTCATGGTGAAGCGTCGGATCTAATTTTCAATGGTAGATCTGGATAGAGTTTTTGACAAGCTTCCCACAAGCCATAGGGTGTCATTTGAAAAAAAATACTAAGGGTGGCTTGGCGTTAGGGGGTTGATTGTAGAACATGACACGTGCCATGAATAAACGGCTTACCGTTTTTAGAAATCGACCGGTTCGAGCGTTTTTTCCGAAATGAATATGGAAAAAAAATATGAATTTTATTCCGGACTTTTGAATAACCCTGTATAGACAATACAAATAGAAAAGACCATAATGTCGTCACGGCTTTTTACGGTTGCGTAGGAACCAGGCGAATACATCATTCAAAAAAAGGTTGGCTGATTTTTGATGCACCAATATCCGTGACGACGGTGGTAATAACATAATATGGTCTTCTCTATTTGTATTGTCTATACATACCCCCTGGACACCTAAAATACCCCATACCTCGGGATATATACCCCTTGGGCTTGGGACAGAGGCATATGCTTTTCGACCTTCTGAAAGATAGACTGCAGATTTCTTGTTCTGTGTTCGGTTTGGTCATTGCTGAGATGGAAGGAAATTTGATAAGATTACAAACGGCCGTCTGGAGTTTGTAGCCAGCTGCTAAGAGCGTGTTCAGATGCTTTTTTGGCAATATCTTACCCCGCGGGCCTCGCCCCAGCCTTTTAATTTCAATAATGGAAGCAATAATAAAGGATTTTCTATTAAAGAAAACCAAAACCGAGCCACTTTTCTTTGATGGAACCAGGAAGCGGTTACTTTTGCCGCGCTGTATTCATGTAGTAAAATTTGTGCGCCCGGCTGCTCATTTGCATATTTTTAGGAATATTTGCATATTTTAATGCTCAAGCGTATACCAAATTATAAGGGATGGGTCGCATGCCTGGATGAATAAAACATGTTGACTCGGTAATAAAATAGCATCGCACACGGACGTTGATTAGGGGCCTCTAAGTCGCTGCCGCTCATCAAGAAGAAATCCTTGGATCAACTCGGTTTTTTTTTGCCCACATATACAAGCGACCGTGATTACGCCGCTGTACTGTTGGTTGCCTATAAATTTCCGCTCCGGACTCTAATTAGAATTATTCAAAGGGTAATCCGGGGCCGGAATTGGATTTTTCCGATTCTTTACGACTTACAAGGGTCATCCGGAGCGCACCACCTGCTTTTCCAGCTCGGCAATTGGCCGGGTGGAAATAAAACGAGGCTCCGGAGCTTCCTTCGGCGGAGCGCAACCAGCGAGCCAACAGCGGAAGATAAAACTGAAAGGATTTTAGCCCGGAAGGGGTGGTGGTGGTAGTAGTAGTAGTAGTATAATAGTGGGCAGTAGCGGCAGTGGCAGAGAACTAGAACATCATAAAATGGGAAATTGATTGCCACAGTCTGCTAAATAATTACGGACCCTGCCGGGCCGTTATATAAATTGGCCGACTAGACGGCCGGGCATTTGCGGTTGTCTAAATTACCTTCCACCACCAGCAGTGAGCGCCAGGCCGTAGCAGGGTCACTTCGCATTCAGCAGGGATGTGCCGACGTAATATTTTTTTTTTGTTTTTGCCTAATTTTGAGTCGTCTCAAGGGTTAGATGAAAAATTCGACATGTTCCTCTGTAATATGTTCTTACTTCTTATTAAACATACCTACCATTACAAAAGGGGTGTAATCATCAATTCAAATTAAATAAATAGGATATGCTTACGGTCAATATTATCAACAAATTTAAATAAATATATGCTTTCAGTTTGAATGACCTTTGATGTTCAAAACTTGAAAGAAAACGTGGGTGCGTGACCATAGTCACCCTTGGAAGATCGAAATGAAACTTCTATAGGTATGAATCAATTAGCAAACAACGTTCGAAGAGGTGTTCTTTCGTGCTTTCGCTCCGCTCCCCAACGGTTTGTATCTTCTTGTTTTTCTTTTGGTTATGAGTCGTTTCTAATAATAGATATACTTACGACACGATTTGTTTGCGATTAGTCTCTTTGTTGTTTATTTTCTTGCTGCGCTCGGCGCTTAAACTTCCATACTCTGTCACATAAAGTCTCACTTATACTTCTATCCAATACAATAAATATCTTTCCATCAATAATATTCTCCACAAAGTATAAAAATGTCATTATTGGAAAACCCCGGTAAATTTTTAACGAAAAAATTAGAATCAATCGCCCAGCCAGATATTGTAAATTCTGGCTGCTGAAAATAAAAACGTTTGACATTTGACACTTCTGCACTGACGTTCACCTACCTTCTTTTGACAATAAACTATTCCTGTTGGTTGAAAAATGTTTAATAATAGGTTTGTTCCATCAGCACAGCAGTCCTTGACGTTCCGTGGACGTCAGCAGCATGTGCATTACGATTTTGGCGTTCCATCAAAATCTCCGGCGATTTCCTGATGACGAATCCACTGTTCCATCAGCGGCTCAAACTTGTTTCGGGCCGGTCAGAAAAGTTTGCGGATTTTACGGAAACTTCTTGTTCGGGCTTGCGCAGTGGAATTCGTTTATTAGGCATCGAGTCTTCTCAGGTCAATGTTCACAAATAAGATAAGTTAGATTGGTGGTTTCATTATTCATTCATTTGATCAATAAAATACGGCTTATTTCCAGCTGCAAACTGCCAAACGATAAAAAATTGAGTACCTAGCCAATGGGGTGATTGCATGAAATTCGTTCACCTGATCACCGGCAGGCAGAGCAAGGATCGAGTTATGTTTTGACGGTTGTTCGGAAATTGCATTGGGGCACATAACAGGTTTAAGGCATTGTTTGAATGATTACAAATCACAATCTCGATCTCGTAAACGCCGAACAAAACAGTATATGTGAATAAAACACGTAAAAGTGACGTATTTAGTGAGGTTAGTCCGGTTGACATTGACTCCGACATGGATGAAACTTGACTGATGACAATGACAATGACATTATTGACATTTTGCCATAAACTCCCTCTACATGCAATCACCCTATAGCCATGATTGACGGTTTGCTGTTCTATCAACGAGCAGCAGCCAGACGGAAACTGGTCCGAAGTGGGGCATGTGCATTGCTTACAGTTTGCAAACTGTCGGAGACTAGTTTCGAACTTCCTGATGGAACAAACCTTATATTCTACATTAGAGCACTGGAGTGCGTTTCGAAACTCCACAACACGTCTCGCCCGGTCGTGTGAAAATCGTTTCTAAATGCAGGATAACGTACTTATAACGTACTGTCTAAAGTTGGGTTGTTTTCCTTTTCGTGATTACGCCCAGACAACAACTTTTCGCCTTGCTAAATACTGGGGCATTTGGTTGCGTTTCCTTGCGTCAAACGTCAAACGCGGCAAACTCTGTCAGGCTGGTATGTCAGAGCTGTGCTTAAATTGCATATATTGCATATATCCTGTTCACTTTTTATTTTCAGTGGAATGACTTTTTGGAGCAAAAATAAAGTGACAAGCTGGAGCGCTGGAAGGATACGGCTAACGGCCGCTGATAGTTTCGATCCAAAACTTTGCAGGTGCCATCAGCCGTAGCCGTAGCCCCCCATCTTGTCACTTTATTTTTGATACAAAAAGTCATTCTACTGAAAATAAAAAGTGAACGGGATTATATCTATATTGTTATTATTCAATTTGCAATTTGCAAAAACAATTGACAAATCATTTGACATATGACAGTTCTCTCTCATTGCAACGTAGAATGTGACGTCACATGTAATGAACACTCCGGCCGGGCGTACACTCTGGAATTCGAAAGGCACCCCTGATACAATGTTCGTTCCTATTTGAGGTTGACATGTCGGTAACAAATCCCTGTAATATGGCAGTTTGTAAATTCGATGGTAGAGGTCGCCCCATTAACGACACTACAGTAGCGCCGGAGAATTACAAAAATAAATGAATCATTTTCTCATTGCAAATGACACTCTTGCGTATGTTGGAATTAATCGATGAGATCCTATTTTTGTTCATGATGAAAGCTATTGTACTTGAAACACAATGCAAGCGGTAAAAGAATACTAACAGTAAAAAATAAAACCGAACGCCGCAACAGCTTCTTCCATGTCCTGGGACGGCACTGGTCACCCGAAGGCCATGCACGAAATCGAATTCACTCTCATGTGTGGTTCTGCTGTTAGTTGTCTTTGTTGTGATCTAAGCGAACGAATAGAAGTTTCACTTTAAAAAATATACCGGGTGGATGAGACCATATTAGGTGCGTTCGTCTATTCCGCGCCGTTAACTCCTTCAACTCTTTCAACTCCAAACTCGTTCGGCTATTCTATTTAGAGCAAATGGAGTGCTATTTTTAGCGTTTTCCTATTCGTTCCCGGAGTTAATAGAGTCACTCCAAAACCCCACCGAATATAGGATGCTCTTTCGGAGTTGACATCCGCGTTGTTGGAATCGAATGTGTAGTTTGACATTTGACATTGTTGTAGGTTATAATAATATAACGTTAAAGCAGAGACAAGCGTTGAAGGCGATAAGTTTCTGTTTTCTGGCAGGAAACGACGCCGTGGAGTTTTTGATGAATGGCCTCAATTTTAGAATGTGGACAGTGGTGACAGCTATGACAGTTATGACACTGACAGTTGAAAACTTGGGACACGTTCGTTTATTTTTCACTCTTTTCACTCCAAAATCACGTGACCAAAATCCACTCCTGTTCCACTCCAACCCCGATACGTAAAGACGAACGCGCCTATTGAAACCACAATTAGAACCCCACTTCTCATGTTTATGTGCCTGGATGGGTAGACAACCCATTATACTTCAGAGTGATTCAACTTTCTTCTTGTTTGGATATTGTGGTTCAAAATTCTTATTGTCGCTTCAGCAGATTCAACATTTATGTTTGTGTCAGAGTTTATGGTTGGGATTGGGGCCAGCTTCTAGACAATGTAAAGAAGTAAGTGGACTTTCTGAGCAATTGTGAAGTTTTTACTTTGTTCTCTTTTTCCCCGTTCCCTACAATCTAAGTTCGTGGACCGGTGGGGCTCCTCTCATGATTGTCACGAGCTACTGGTGAACACGCGATCTTTCTGGATTCTTCCATCCATTAGATCGCAGTGTACAAGTGCGGAGTGTTCTTGTGCATTCCAGAGCGTGCGTGTACATGAAACTGAATGGGGACTCCAACGCTCGATCAGAACACATCTGTCCATTTTGGCGGAGGTGCAGATTCCAGAACACACGGAAAGCACGCGAAATGTGTGTGGTTATTCAGGAGTCGTCTAGAAACCGCATAATGCTGGGCCACTATGGAAATTACTGAAAGATGACGGAAAGTTCGAGAACGCTATTCGGAGGCCTATATAAGGCATTGACCGGCAGCTCACGGGAGTATCGAATTGGAAGAGACAGCGAGCGGATAAGCGAGCGATAATCACAGCGATAATTCCTAGCAGATAATTGTTGGTGTGTATTAGTTATCAGTGTCAAGAGGGGATGATTGTGGTCCTGAACTAGACGACTCTACGGAATGGTCCGAACCCTGATATTAACAAACGCGATTTTATTTCATTTTAATTATTTAAGCTTTTTCGTGGTTCTCAAAATTAAGTAATACAGAGCAGACACCAGCACACGTAGGCGAATTCAGAATAAACGCGTCAAGAGTTCCGTTTGAGCTTCAACCCCAACCCACTAAGTCCATGAATCCCGCTTTCCGAGGCCACAGGCGTTGACACAGGGTAACACACTCCGAGGCTAACGCTCATCGATTCCAAGCATCTAGTCTCCAAGGCGCCGTGGTGCAGTTCAGCCGAAGGAGGCCAGGACTCACCCGAAAAGGGAGTCAAGTCTCATCCTAGGAGCTCATCGTGCGATAGATTACGAGTGCTCGAGGCGGCTTCTCTCTGTATAACTTTGAATTGACTACGCACCATGTGAGCAGAAGTCGTTCTCTCGTCTATTTTTGCCGCGATGGGCGATGGGCTTCAATATAGTAACCTGGATGATTTTTTCAAGTTTTGAATCAAAGACTGAAAATTTTGGAGTACTAGAAGGTCCTTTGAATTTTAATTGAATTATAAAATCATAGGTTAGTGCGACATCGGTACTTTGAAAGCAATCGCCTGTTAGCAGGCGAACAGTTATACAATATCACAGTATTTTGCAGTTTTTCTGGTGAAACAAGTTACAAATTGATTTTTTTGCAGGCCAACAAAAACGTGTTATTCAATTTTTTGATTATTCACTTGACATCAGTTTTTGTTTAGCATCCAATAGAAACATACCAACAAAAGTATACCTACGGTAGTTCTCCAGTCGTGATCCTATGCGAGAATGTGTGGAAAAATCTCATAGAACCGATAGTGCTCAAATATGTATTAAAGAAGTAAGAACTCAAATATTCACGTTACTAGCCTACGTGAAGCTAGATTTGTATCTGATTTTCCAGAAAAACTGCAAAGAAAAACTGTGAAATTGTATAACTGGTTGCCTGCCCACCGCGATTCCTCTTCGACCGGCGGAATGAATGCCGGAACGAATCCATCATTATTAACAAGCGCGACTTTTTGCAAACCAGACCCTCCTCCTGGAAAATTCCCAATCTATCACACACAAGCTTTGAATTAATTCGCCATTCATCACGCGCCCGCCCCGGCCCTTAATTTCCAATGATTTAATAAAAATTACTCCCGGCGATGCCACTTTTTTTCCCGTCCAAATTCGCCGCGTGACAGTTGTTGATTCATGGCCGAAGGGGTTTTCCCATCAGCAAGCCGGCAAAGAAACGGCTCGTATGATGTATGCTGCAGCAACAAAAAGGAGAAGAGCGATAGCGCCGCCGGTGGTGGTGGTGGTGGTGTAGCTCGCCGGCGAGCTCAATATGTCGAAGGAAAACGAGAGTACCTCATATAACAGCGTTTGACATAAAGCCGAAGCAAAGAGGATGAGGAGGAAAAACCCATCCGACTCTGGGAGAATGTCACGTTGTTCCATTTTCGCTTTTGTGCAGAGTTCGATCTGACGGCGGCGAGGACGACGTCGGGGATAATGGACGTCGTTTATTATTTCATATTAGCTCTTCGGGATGGCTCCGTCTCTCTTTCGCTCTCTGTGTACCTGGGATGTGTAGGTATAGTGCTCGATATCAACCGGCTTAATAACAATTTGTCGGTACACGGTAACTGGTACAAGCTCCTGGTTTGACGTCGTGCCAGGAACAGTAATGCACTGGCGGGGCTGCAGTTGCAGTGCATAATACCCCGGACCGGTTGTTTGTCCAGTTTACCGGGAAAAGCCCCAGGAATCCAGCAGGAGAGCTCATTACCGAGATGTTGTCCGAAGGAAATTGCGTTATGGATCGTGACAGCAGCAAGCCTCGTGGATGTAGGGAGCTTAAGGTGTGCAGACATTTTCCAAAAACTACTTATTAGTTGACACTGGAAAAGATTCAATCAAGGGTTTGCAAATTACTTTATTCAATTATTTATTATCATTATTCTACGTGAGTAATGTATTATGTACATACATCAAAATTGGCGTCAAACTTGGTGAAGTAGAAGTGCCAAAATTACAAGTAAATAGAAGTAGTAAAATCAATTATTTTGAAAAATGAGGTCGAGCAAATGGTCAGGGTGGCCGACCTTACATTTCATTTTAATGCACTATCCCGTTTTACTTCACTCTCCCCTAATTTTCCAGCAGTTACTTGTATCTTGTACTTTTCATTAGTGTTACATTTAGATACGGATTGTATTTTTGGCTGCCTATGCTACAGAGGCAGGCGATATGCTTCTTCCCGAAGTTATTTCCGGACGTTTATGGCGATTCAGCTTGCATTTTGTGTTCAAGGAATGTCACTTGGCAGAGTTGTAGTATGGACTCAGACATACCAAATCATCTTTCTAACCAAATTTGCACCCCGTGTAGGGTGGCGCGGGGGTAAGAATTTTTTCAAACATGCTACAATATTTTGATTATTTTCGTAAGTTCCTAGGAGTTATTATTTAAGTTATCCTGTCGATAAATTGTCCTGTCGATGAGTCGTCCTGTCAATCAAATGTTTTGTCATCGAGCTGTTCTGTCGATTAGTTGCCTTATCGGCGAGTTGTTCTGTCGACGAGTTGTCTTGTCGGTGAGTTTGAGTTGTCTTGTCTGTGAGTTTTCTTTTCGGTAAGTTGTCTTGTTGGCGAGTTGTCCTGTCGGCGAGTTGTCTTGTCGGTGAATTGTCTTGTCGATGTGTTGGGTGTCGGCAAGTTATCCTGTCGATGAGTTGGGCGTCGACGAGTTGTCCGACTCCCATTTTTCCCCCATTGAAATTATTTTTCTGGCAAATTTTTTTTCTGGAAAATGAAGTGACACCAACTTTGAAAACTGGCAGAATTCAGCTTTTCTTCTTTGTGAAATTGCTCAATAACTAATGGGCTGTAAATTATTGAAAGCATGTTCTGCTATAGCCTCAAGGTGGTTGTTTGCGGCTTATGTATTATGTATTGCAAAAATTCAGTCGTATCCAATTTTGTGATTGCAGTAGGAATCTAGCCCTACTTTTCACCTCAGCTACGAACGGACAAACTGGTTGCATACCAATCTATTTTCACTCAGGAGGTGCGAAAATGCGCTAAACTCCGCCTGCGCTTCTTACTGTTTTCTTTTTATCAAGAGATCCCTGACGGACACCATCATTTCCTCGTGGCGGGCGCACCGCAACTTTAAAGTTCCACCAGACGCGCGGCATACTTCACAGAATAACTTGTAAACTCATGAATACATTACGTATTCCAGAACATTATTACACTGTGCCAGGGAACATTCCATAAAACATTAACAACATGGGCGGAGGGAGCGCGGGGCAGAGTGCCATTCACTTTATACTTACTCCTGTATACTATCCGCCCATTGTATCAACTCCTTGGAACTTCTCTTGAAAGCTTTTTTCCTCGTGAGCGGCGCACGAAAAACTCCTGTGAATAATTTGTAACTTCATAACTATTTTCACCAACAAGTTCTTTATGGGGTAGGCGGCTTAGTCGTAAAGTTTTCGGTTTGCTTTCAGACTAGTTGGACGCGCAGGTACCATTTTTGTTATCCTAGGATAACGTAGAAATTTTTCCAAAAGCAAGACATGCTACGTCCCTGTTACTATTTGCTGTAGTGTTTTGACGCTTGTATCAATCTGATGCCGTCCCTTCAACGACAGCAATGAAAGCACCGACCATTTAACCTGTCCAAGCCAAAAAAATCGCTCGAAGCCACTCTGAGTTTGTGGCTAAACAACGGACGCTCCGAAACTCTGCAGACGCACCTGAATTTCGATCAATTTACGAACGACGCCTGCACTTCCCTGCATCATTCGAATCGCATTTCGACGCTTGACACGCTCAATTTTCCACAAAACCCCGTCTAATGGGGTTCGATATCACTTTATTTGTTCAAAACAAACTGAGTCACTACAGGCATAAAAGCATTTTGTCATTTTTGCAAACTGTCTACATATAGAAAAATAGTAAGTACAAAAAATTGACCTCGGAAGCTGAAATCAATTTCTCTTTTCTACAGGGTGGTCCCGGTTATAGTTGCAATGATTCACCATTCGATGGTTCATCGAAAACTAGGTCGACACGCATAATTCAATTTTTTTCCAAAACGCTTCCTAAGGGAGAAAGAGCCCTTCAAAGTTCAGTTTTTCAAATCTTTTTCTTGCAATAAGTCCCAAGTCATTAAAACGATTTTGACCAACTTTAGTACAAATGCTTACGAAATAGATACCCATCACTTGACGTAGATAACTTTTGTCAAAATTGTCCAGTGGCGTAGATACTGTTCAACTTCTTCCACCCTATTTTCTACGCCACTAAATATTTTTGAAAAACTATATATTTTTTCAATTCCCTGTTCAATTTAGAAACAAAAGTTACTCTTGTGAAATTTTGTATTAGAGACTTGCTTTTCGAGATGTTTGGGCTTCAAACTTTGGAAAACACTTCGAAATCGCCATTCTCCAGAGCATATTTTAAGGAATTTCAAGTGCGCGACCAAAAGTCATGATGCTTCAGTTTGGCGCCGCAGGCGAAATTTTTTCAAGTTAAGGCGGGCCAGAGAGTTAAACGGCCCCCTTTTTTTTTTGAATTACAATAAAAAAATTCATTCGAGGTCGTTCCAGAAATCTAATGGAACTGCAGTTAGCAAAATGCTCCAAAAAAGCCAGAAAAAAGCTAAACATTTTTTTTATGATTTTTATTTTTGGAAATATGGATGGTCAAAAGGTGGTCTTTCGGCCCCTTTCATCCTCGAGATTTAAAAAGATTCCAGGTAACTCTTCCCATCAGACCAAAAAGCAAATTTTTTCAACCTTTGAATGTGTTCTGGTAATTGTATTTAGTGTACAGGGTAAGTCATAAATCGTAAAAATTTATCTGCCTCGAAAATGCCGGTGGAAGGTTCTAGAGGTTATAAAACTGATGTAGAGCAACAAATAACACGAATGGTTCTTATATGAAATTTTCTGCATGCATTTTTGAAAAAAAAATGGATTTTCAGGATTTAAGACTCACTCTGTATAGAATAAAGAATGACAAAACACATTCAAAGATTCAAAAATATTGCTTTTTGGTCTGTTTGAAAGAGTTCACTAAAATCTTTCAAATTAATGACAACATGCAGAGGGGGCCGGAGGACCACCTTTAGCTTTTGACCCTCCATATTTTCCAAAATAAAAACCCTGAATTTTTTATCAACATTAAGGTCAAGTCAAGTAAAGTCAAGTTTGAGGACTAATAACTTTCAAATAAATCAATCAATGGTGTTCTTTTTCTCAGCAATGTGAAGGCTGTATTTTTGGCACCAGGTATGCTCTACTACTTCCATTTTGTATCGTTACTTTTTATTATACAGGGTGGATTCTAACATTTTGATTGATTCTTTTGTACTATTTTGGAACAGACACATCAATATGGGGCTCATATACAGTTGAATAACCTTTAGACCTCCTGTATATCCTTTGCTGATGTCTTTTGTTTCGAAATGTTTCTTTCAGAACCAATCGACAACACTTTTTGAACTTAGCTATTATTCTTTTAGTTTAATCCATATCGAGCATTCCAGAAGCTCGTGAAGGCACAATACTGATAAAATCTTGTCTTACAATATGTAAATATCAAAACTGATTGATGTTCAATTGGAACCTTTACTCCGCCCTGTTGGAAATGTCAAACTCGAAAACCAAACCAAATTTTTGCTGAATGTAAAAAGAAATAAAAAAATATTTTCGCATTTTTTTTCCATCCCAACTGTCACGTTTAGCTTTGATGTAGACTGTCAACATCTTCACAAATGAAGACAATATCTCTAGCCATAGGCAAAAAATCGCTTTTTTTTTTATTTTTTTTTTGTTAAGTCAATTTTATTAATATCAACAGATACGAGAAAAAACTCGGTATGAAACAATTTTTGTAGACAATTTTATAGCCTTGATTTTCAATGAAACTTAACTAAATATCTCTGATGATTAGCGCAATATAAGCAGAAAACTGGATCGAAGGACCATTTTTCCAAGATGGCGGCTCGAGCTCAATAGGTAGAGTTAAGGACTTTCAGTATGTTTATCAGTACTCCTTACCGGACATTACTGTCAAATTTTCAAAACTCCAACAGTTTTTTTCCTCCAGCTTTCCTTATTTGACTGGCCTAATAGGTTATGACGATGAGACCATCGAGACCGTTTGCAGGCACTTTTAGGAAAAATTCATTTACAGGATTTATGACACCCTGTATACAAAACAGAAATTCATTACAGATTCAAAGGTTAATTTTTTGTACTCATTGGTTTTTCATAATAATTTTACTAACAACTTTTGAAACAACGAGAATAGAAACGATCGAAGGACCAGCTTTTGCTCCTCCATAACTTCAAAATTAAAAGACATATAATTTTTCAACAATTTTGCAGCACCCTACCACATCTCTATATTACGCATCTTCAAGATGGTCCGGCACTTTTGAATCACCCTGTATATCAGTAGGAAAAAATGTTACCTTTGTTTCTGGGACAGTTCACTATGAATCTGGCAATTATGCATCAGCACCGGGAAACGTTGCCAGAGACTTGCGACGTCAAATTTTGTTGATGTGTTGCGGTTATGTTCAGATGACATCTTCGCCTGACTCTATGTATATATTGAGTTTTTCCGGTGCTCATGTGAAAGTGTTGTCCAAGTGATGTATTTTCAAGGGTTGCCCCAACATCTCCATTTCTACTTCTCAAAAAAAAAATTAACGCCTTGCCAAATCGCAGCTCCTAAGATATTAGGTGGCTCGATAAGGCTTTATGGTCAATAGCTATTAGACAGAGTATTTCATCTCAATAGAAGGACGATGGTTCAGACAACTTCCTGCAGACAGAGATCACTTTGATATATCAAGATAAAAAACGATTATTTTGTCTGGTGTTCTTCCTACAACTTGAGCAAAGTGAATCTTCTTGCCCGCGTCAGGTTGACAGAAGCCGGAACCTAACACAGGTCCGCGAGCTATCAGCGTTTCTTCAACAAAAATCATGGACCACGTCCGCGTCACGACCGACCTCTGGAACCTCTGGGGAATCCATCCTGCTCAAACCCGATTATTTGTGCAGCTGTAAAATAGCCGTATTACACGACACAATTTTTTGTACAATTTCTTAAACAGTCTGCCAAAATAGTCCTAAAAAAACAATGAACTTGATTGTTGATTTGACTGATGGTTCAAGAAATTGTGTAGTGTAATACGGCTATAATACATCTGCATAAGCGCCACTTTCATGCTATCGCCCATTGAACTCCTCCAGTCAAGTCGAGACGCTCACACCAACTTTTCCAGGACCTCACACGTGATTCCTTCATTCTCATTTGCTACTGTTCGCCAGTCTTCCCATCAAAAAGAAAAACAACGACCGCTTTCGCTTCACCTAAATAGTAACGCAGTTTTTCTTTTGTTCCAGCGTGTTCCAGTTGATCCTAACTCCGGACGACGAGGGCGTCTTTGCCAATGACGTCGCGGTGGAATCCACGAGGGGCGTTCTTAATTTCGATCCGAAATTCGTTTACAGCGGAACTTTGCGAGGTAAGTTGCTCCCCAAAGTGGCGGAGTTTTATGGACCCGCGCCCCTATACATCTCGAGTTACTTGCATATTTTATTATTAACGAAGTGTAAAGTTCGGAAAATCGCATTAGGCGGGTGCTTACCTATATCCGCGCTCGCCGCTCTGCTGCTGAAAAGGAAACCGTTCTTTTCGCCGTTTTTCCGATGGGTGCCCGGGGGGTAAATTTTCGCGAGGTGTGTTACGCCGCACCGGACGGGCAATGGGGCAGAAGGGGATCAAAGTTTTTAGGAGTGGTCAGTGTGTGTGTGTGTGTGCGGTAATTAGAAAGTTTTGGCCGTAGCACTTTGGGCCCGGGCCGAAGCTGCTGTGTAATTGTTTTGTTGTCGGTTCGCTCTATGTGTGTGGCAGTGTATTTGAAATTTTGGACTGCGTAGTATAACTTCTTGTCAGTAGTTAATTGTCTGGCGCAGAGTTTGCCGAACTTGGCTCATACTCTCGCCCTCTGCGTAAAATTTAACGTTATTGCTTATACCTTGTGCTCATGATTGTAGTTTACACCTCTTATGCCTAAGTTTGTACGGTGCCTTGCTTTTACATTCAAGTATATTAGTAACACATGCTCGTATACTTCCTGAAACTTGTAGAAATTGGTTACGGTCTAAAATGAAAATTTATCTACTTGCTTCACACTTTTCGATACTGAAAAAGGTGTCGCCAATTGTCCACCATTGTAGAAGCGGTAGCTCCGTCTTGAAAGGTTCTTTTATGAGTTTGAATTAGTCTGAAAATGATCAGTGATGCTGAGGGTTGATTATTCCCGCCTAAATCAACATAATATATTCGGCTTTTCGATTGAGAAGAATCATGGAGTATTAGGCTTGATTCGTACTAGGTACATATATATTTTGACGATTACTTGAGTATATTATCTCACAACGAAAGGGGGTACACTCTGGGGGTAAATAGGAGTACTTATATCTAAAGGGATAGCGTGTATGCTGCCACCACCGAATCATTTCGTTTAACCCTTTTGAGGTTCGGACCAAAAGGGAAGAAGAGAGGAGAATGATCAAAGCGTACTCAGAGTTTTATCTTTCAAGGATAGTAGCGTTCTCTTATTCATGTCTGTTATACAGGGTGTTTCAGGGATGATGGCAAAAAATTCAACTGTGGGTAGATCTCGTCAAAATATGACGAAAACTTATATACTATTTCGCAAAGTTTGGCCTAATGACGAAGGTACAACCCTCCAAAGTTCACTTTTTTCGGATTTCAAAATTTTTTATTTCAAGAACGTTCCTACAAATTAAGCTTTAATTCAGCATAAGCTGGTTTGTCATAATTATCTATCAACTTGCCAAATTTGGAAAGAATCCAATCAGTGGCGTAGAAGTTATAAGGGGTCACCTTAAGTCAACTTTTCTTCGGATGCTTCTCTCATGCTATTGACCCTCATAACTCCTGAACCACTGATGGTTGGATTCTTTCCAAAGGACCCCGCACGTTTTCTATGAAAAAGTGGTTTCGGTGAATTTGGCTAAATTTTTTATATGTTGTAGATCTCAATTCAAGAAATATATTCTGAAAAATTGGACCCCTCCTATGAACAGTTTCTCCCCTACACCCCTAATAAGGCCAAAATTAGGAATAGTCTCAAATTTTTTGAAATTCGTGAAACTGGTTCAAATCAAATTCGTGATCATGGGAAAAATAATTTAAAAAATCCAAGTTGTGAATTGGGGTAGTAATCAAGGGGGTTGGGGGTCAAAATTGAGAAAATAAATTAAAATTCCGAATTTTTTTATTCTTATATAATCTGAACAGAATAATAATCGAGAAATTATTTTGGGAAATCTAAACTAATTAATTGGGGGCTATTCTGAAGCGGGCTGGGGATCGAAATCAAGAAAACGCAGTGAAATTCCGGAATTTGCCGTTCCCATAATATATGATTTTACGAGCAATGGGAAAATTGCTCAAAAAATCTAAACCAATGAATTCGGGTGTTATTGAGGGGGTAGAGGGTCGAAATTGAGAAAACAGTGGAGTTCTGAAACTTCCAATTTATCTAGGAAGAGTAGGAAGATCTGGGCGAATGACAAAATGATAATACAACCAATGTGAATAAGGACTGAGGAGTTCATCGTTTCTCGATCATCCTCACACCTTACCTCCTCCTTAGTTGGACCTGGGTACAACAACCATTATGATACCTACCAACAACCACAATGAGGGCTAAGGGAGGGGGGGGAATCGAGACTTGCAGCAGCAATATTAATTACAGTTCTCGAGAAGCTCTCCACGGTTCTGTGTGCTGTCCATCATATAGCTTGTGTGAAAAAAAATTTACTAGACTATCTTTTTAACATAAATCCTGCTTTTGGTCATTGGTGGATTCAATGGGATTCGGATTCCAAAAACAAAAAAATCGACATTGGAAGTTAGGTGCAATTTTTCAAATCTGAATTTTCAGTTTTAAAGGTTTTCAATAAGAGTGATAGAACTTTGATAAGATTTTACTGTCATTTTTTGACATAAATACTCGCAGTATATCTTAACAAAATCATCTTCATTTAACAAGACGGGGCTACGTGCCACACAGCAGGAGAAACCTTGGGACTTGTTGGCCGAAAACTTCCAAGGAAGAACAATTTTGCGGAACAGCGATTTCAATTGGCCAGCGAGATCTTGCGATATTACGTCCCTGGACTTTTTTCTGTGAGGGTATGTGAAGTGCCTAGTATACAAGAACAAGCCTAGAACCATTGAAGCCCTGGGGGACAATATTGTGCGTGTTATTACTGAAATATAGCCCGATATCTGCCAGAAAGTTATTACAAATTCGACTTCCCGTCTGCACGCCGTTAGACAAAGTCGAGAAGGCCATTTACTAGATGTTATTTTCCACACATAATGTTAAAAACTGTTCTTTCACCTAGAGTCAATTAGATATCGTTAACCCCGACATAATTTGTTTAATTTCAATTTGAAGTTCTATCAATCTTAATATATAGGGGAAAGACCCTATATATGAATTTAAAGTTTCGGAATTTTCTTTCTTTTTCTAGATTTTGATCACTGTACCCTCAGTAGGTAACCATCTCAATTTATTGGTTCAGATTTTTTTGAATTATTTCTCCATTAGGTACCCCTTTCCTGGAATGCTTATTCCTTTACTCGATCTCGACCCCCGCCCCCTCGATAATTACTCCAATTCACAACTTATATTTTTTATTCTTCAACTTAATTTGAGCCAGTTTCATGAATTTTAAAATGCTTGAGACAAATTCTTATTTGGACTAGGACATGGCTGTTGGCAGATATTATGGTGGGTGGGAAAAGGGATGGTCGAGAAACGAAGAACTCAATCCTTATGCAGATTGATTTTATTATCATTTTGTCATTCACCCAGATCAATTTCTAGATGAACTGTAAGGTCCAGAATTTCATTGTTGTCTTAATTTCGACCCTCTACTTGCTCAATAACACCCGAACTCATTGGTTCAGATTTTTTTGAGTTATTTTCCCAATAATGGGAACGCAAGCTTCGGAATGTTACTCCGTTCCCTTGATTTTGAGAACTAGCCCCTTTTAGAATAACCCCCAATTGATTGATTTAGATTTTCCAAAATAATTTCTCGATTATTATTCTGTTCAGATTTATAAGAATAAAAAAATTCGGAATTTTAATTTATTTTCTCAATTTCGACCCCCAACCCCCTTGATAACTACTCCAATTCACAACTTGGATTTTTTTAATTATTTTTCCCATGATCACGAGTTCGATTTGAACCAGTTTCATGAATTTGAAAAATTTTTAGACTATTTCTAATTTTGGCCTTATTAGGAGTGTAGGGGAAAAACTGTTCATAGGAGGGGTCCAATTTTTCAGGAATATATTTCTTGAATCAAGATCTACAACATTTAAAAAATTTAGCCAAATTCACCGAAATCACTTTTTCATAAAAAACGTGCGGGGTCCTTTGGCAGGTTGATAGATCATTATGACAAACCAGCTTTTGTAAATTGAAGCTAAATTTGTCGAAACATTTCTGAGTTTTTGACAAATTTTTGAAATCCAAAGAAAGAACTTTGGAGGGCTGTATCTTCGTCATTAGGCCGAACTTTGCAAAAGAGTATACAGGCTGTCCCATAATTAGCGTGCAATACTTCACCAGCCGATTCTGCGACCCAAACTAAGAAAAAAAGTTCCCATAAACATAGGTCGAAAAATGCTTCATAAGCGAGCTACAGCCCTCTGAAAGTGGTACCCTGAAGATGGTTTTTATTTAATATCTGCGAAACTGTCAACAGCAAAATCATGAAATTTTGCACATCGGCCAATCTTTTCATGTCTAATAATATTTGAAAATAACAATTTCAAAATTCTATCCAGAAATGGATCAGACTGTGGGGGGTGGGGGGTAAAATCACCCCAACTTTTTCAAGTGCCGTTTTTTGCAACTTTAGCATGAAATTATGAAATCCCAAAGCCTTTTGCAATAAAAATCTCCCCTTGTTCAACTATGATAGGGAGCACCGTTCTCGAGTAAAATCGAATTGAAACTCACCCTACATGTCATAAAAATTCATAATGAAAATTACAAAAAAAATAAAATTTGAGCGTAGGCCATGGAACACGACTTCTATGTTTGGGAAAAAAATAATCGAGACAGGTGACAGGCCAGGGCACGACCATTACAGCAGCCATATACGAAGTGCATGTCTGCCAGCTCTTGGTTTTTGAAACATTCCATTTTTACAAAACAGTACCCGCAATAAAACTTCTTTAATTAGCTTTAAGGGATTTCTGATTCGACTAAAGAAGTTCTTGACGGGAACCGGTCTTATTTTATTTTTTTCGTCAAGTAGAAACTCCTCCAAAAAGAAAATGTACAGGCATTGCTATCAAATTTTGAAAATTTCCAAAAAAAAGTGAAAATTTTTGATTTTGATTTTTGAAAATCAGAAAACTAGATAGCATCGACAATGCATCTGTCCCCAAGAAAGTCGCATGCCAAATTTGAACTTTCTATTTTCAAAAAAATTCACCAAAAATGATTTCTCATGAAAAAGTGAATTAGTAGAAAACATTTTTGGTACCTTTTTTTGGAATAGAAAGTTCAAATTTGGCATGCGACTTTCTTGGGGAAAGATGCATTGTCGATGCTATCTAAATTTTGAATTTTCAGAAACTACATAAAAAAACTTTTTTTTTCTTCCTGCATCAACTACTGGGTTATTTGCAGGTTTTTTTTGGTGAGTTTTTCTGTAACGATAACAACGAACGACGGCACAACGTGTAGATAACAGTTTTTGGAACTGTGGGGCATTTTCAGTATGGTTTAGTTTTCGATAGCTTTTCCATTTCATCCCTTTTCCCGGAGCATCACCGCACGATAGTAGATGCCCCAGTACTAAGGAACGCATGAAAAAGTCCATCTGGCCCGGTGCGGATTTGAACCCGGGACCTCCACCTTTGAAAGTGGGGCCGAGCTCACCGTGCTACCGACCGGTTTTTTTTTTTTTTTTTTTTTTTTTTTTTTTGAAATTCACAAAATTTGATAGCAATACCCGTACATTTTTTTCTTGGAGGAGTTTCTACTTGAAAAAAATGAAATAAAAAATATTCCCGCCAACAACTTTTTTAGTCGCATCAGAAACCCCTAAAACACAACTTTCAATCACACTGTCACTCATGTCATGAATCTGTCACCCTGTCCTAATTATTTTTCCCCAAGCATAGCAGTCGTGTTCCATGGCCTACGCTCAATTTTTTTTTGTAATTTCATTATGAATTTTCATGACAAGTAGGGTAATTTTCAAATCGATTTTACTCGAGAACGGTGCTTCCTATCGGAGTTAAACAGAGGACCTTTTTCATGCAAAATGGTTTGACGTTTCATTACTTTGTGCTAAAGTTGCAAAAAAACGACACTTGAAAAAGTTGGGGTGATTTTACCCTCCACCCCCCACAGTCTGACCCATTTCTGGATAGAATTTTGGAATTATTATTATTGCATATTATTAGACATCAAAAGATTGGCCAATGTGCAAATTTTCATGATTCTGCTGTCAACAGTTTCGAAAATATTGAATAAAAACCATCTTCAGGGTACTACTTTTAGAGGGCTGTAGCTCGCTTATGAAGCATTTTTCGACCTATGTTTATGGGAACTTTTTTTCTAATTTTCAACCGTAAAATCTGCTGGTGAAGTATTGCACGCTAATTATGGGACACCCTGTATAGGTTTTTGTCATATTTTGACAAGATCTACACACAGGTGAATTTTTTGCTACCATCCCTGAAACACCCTGTATAGGCTGATAACAGTCTGTTACTGGGATCGACATTCGAAGGGGCTTTATCTCGGATACTATGGACCCTATGGAACAAGGGGTAATTAATTATTTCTCCTAATGCAATGAATAAATGTTCTTCAAGTTTTCAACAACAACATAAAGCAAACAGATCAAGAATTGAGGTGGTCCACCCCAAAAACTCGCTCAGGTTCAAATGAAGATATCCAGACGAAAAATGAACCGATTTGAAAAAATCAAGTGTTTATGATTTGGGAGCTCTTCTGACTGCAAGTTTAATATTTGGATATTGTGTTTGCTAGTATACAGGGTGACAAACACATGGGGTACACCCGGGGAATGGGTATGTAAGGTAAGCTAGAGCGATATGTTATCCGCATTGCTACAATGATATACTGTTCCATTCGATCATTCCATGACACAATACGGTGCGTGGTGTAGAAAACCCGTAATCTATCACGTGAAATTCTTGAGAGATACAAAAGTTTTCAGTCGAAAAGTGTCGTTGTGGTGATAGCCGAAGTGTTCAAGAGATTTTCTATGACTTTCTTTATTTCAGCATAATTATCTGGATTGATAATTTGGTTAATATCAATATTTTCTATTTTAACAATGTTTGTGTCAGCACCCGTGTCTAATATGAATGCTATTGACTTGTCGTGCCTCGTGTTCGTGAAGAATTTTTCAAGGTCTCCCAGGCCTGGACCGATGATCTGGAGACCATTTCAACTCTTTATTGCTATACTCCGTACATTTCTGAACTTGCATTTTTTGCGTTGGAAGCTTCTTTTTCACTTAATCTCCAAAAAAAAACATTCAGAACGCTTCTTGTGTTGGACCAGCAAAGACCAACTCGATTTTCTCAAAAAAAGAGAAAATTTTCCGTATTATAAAAAGGTAGTCTGAATTTTGACATTTCTTTAGAGGGGTGCCTAAGTTTGTGCGTGATCTAATGTCCAAGAAAATGCCATTTCAACAGGGAGAGTCGCCAGCACGAAGACATCACTGAACTCTTCAGCAAATCCTCCCTTTTGTATGCTGACAACGTGAAGCTTTTTGGTGGAATAAAATCTTCAAGCGATTATCTCAGCCTTCAGAGGGACCTGAACAAATAGCGTTTGTGGTATTTTATTCAACCTGTTCAGGAGTCACTTATAGGCGATGACTTGAAACACTCCCCACACTAGCGAGTCCTTTGTTATCACTTGAGGCATTATCAATATTATCATTATTATTTCTTTCATTACCGGAAACATTCTGGATAACAGTTCTTTAGGTTTGTTATCACTGGTGACTTTAGTAACTCTTGCAGCAAACTGTCAATTATTGTAGCCCTGTATTACAAGACTGATTCGACTTTCATAAACTTGAATCGTGATAGGGTCAAAAGTGTCTTTATTGTGTGTTACTTTGAAAACCATTATTTTCTCGGTCAGTTTTTTGCAAAATATTTTCTATTTAGGCCTTGGCTCGGCTAGTTACACTTGTTATATTCGCATTTAGAACTTTTTTTCAGAACGCATGTCTTCATTTCTTGTTCTGATTGATCGCACGTAGAATTTCGAAAGCGGTCGAGTCGACAGTTTGGGTTTCTTGTTTAGAATTGTTTTGCGGTTTGGTTTTATCATTTCTGCATCGTAAGGTGAAACTTCAGGCTCACTTTTTGTGCAATTTTGATCCTTTTTATTGAATCAGCTGTGAAATTTCCGATTTCAACCTTTTTTACAATTTGACAATGTGGTACGATTTTGAATGTATCCTAATCTATAGAATGACACATTGAGTTTCATGAAATTTACTTTTGAAATTTGAAACTGAAACAGATCTGTCGTAAATTCAAACACACATATCCACGGCTAGATCCCATTCTAAAATTGCATCGCATGGTGTGGAAAACCCGTAATCTATCACATGAACTTCGTGAGAGATACAAGAGTTTTTAGTCGAAAAGTGTCGTTGTGGTGATAGCCGAAGTGTTCAAGAGATCTTATATGACTTTCTTTATTTCAGCATAACTATCTGGATTGATATTTTGGTCAATATCAATTTTTTCTATTTTAACGATGCTTGTGTCAGCACCCGTGTCCAATATAAAAATGCTATTGACTTGTCGTGCCTCGTGCCCGTGAAGAATTTTTCATGGTTTCCCAGGCCTGGACCGATGATTGGAGACCATTTCAACTCTTCATTGCTATACTCTGAACATTTCTGAACTTGCATTTTTTGCGTTGGAAGCTTTTTCTTCACTTCATCTCCAAAGAACATTCAAAGCACTTCTTGTGTTGGAAGATTTCTTTCTCATTTCATCTCCAGAGAACATTTAGGCGCTTCTGAAGCCCAAAGAGACCCCTGCTTCGCCCTATAAATATTCTCTTTTGTTGCCCAACGTATACCCTTATCGCAACAGTTCCTCCCTCACCATTCCGCACACCATTCCCAGCATTTATTTACAATGTGCAAGGTGACGATGGAATGGGAATATAAAATCTCGAACAGGCGTAAATGTCGCCGTGTTCCGCTTTTGATAGGGCATAAACCCAAACATTCAATCTCAGCCATCCATCGGACGTGGCTCTGGCAAGCAGTAAAATGTTTCATTATTATACATATATGCGCTATATATCCCACTGTGCATATACCTACGGTATTTCGACGTGCATAGCACCTCGTGTTGGTACCTTGCCTCCATACCCGTATTACTTATTATACAGGCTGTTGGTTAATGGCACACGTATAGATGTGTTCCGCAGTATAAGATACCATTTACCTGATACCTGTATAAAAAAATAACGACCCTACATATGGGAATTTCGTATTAATAAGCCGGATTTGAATTCGCGGTTTTGCTTTCGAACGCGGCAGAAAAAGATCAAACGAGAGGTGATAAAATGAGTGTTATGGATTAAACAGCGCATTGCTTTCAGGTTTAATTGATGCTGAAAGGTTAAGCCCTTCTGCATGCTCTCGCGGGACTATCAAGCTTTCAATATTTACGTCCCTGGTGTAAATTAGCTTAGCTGAAACCCTGCCTGATGGTACATACCCACCCTGGTAAAAAACGCAAAGTGTAAAGCGAGACGAACAACGTTTTCAGCGAGGTTTTCAGTATATAAAACTGAAACGTTTCTTCTCCTTTACATAATGTTATCTTATCTATGCACAAACTTTAAATTTCCCAAAGGGTAATTATTATTCTGAATGTGACGTTAATTAAAACTGTCATGGTGTAATAAAGTGAAGCCTGGACACTTAACAGTGCTTCAGTTCTTTTAATACTGTAACCTCAGTTGAACCACTGCTATTATGCATACAAATTCATTTCATAGGCATCCCAGAAATTTAGATAATTCTATACAGGGTGCTTCAGCGATGGTAGCGAAAAATTCAACTGTGATTGCAACGCGTGCTGTATTAAACAGGCTGCTCGAAAACAACAATTTTTATTCAAAACGTAGCTGGAAGGAAACACACGACTTATATAGACGACCAGCCACCGACGCTGCAGCACAGCACGCAAGCGGGCAATCAGTGAGCAGTTTATGCATATCACTGTAGACCATATGTTTGCCACATCAGGAACTGCTGCAAAAGAAACTAATTCCACTGCAACCTTGAAAGTTGCAAGGAGGCCAGTGGCTTTGAGCCATGTAGACGCACTGTGATTTCGCAGATATCCTGGGTAATGCGACAAAAACTCTTTCTAATTTACGGAGCCACGATTTTACCCATCTAAGTGCTATGGCGTGCTGACTTCCGAGTGTACGGCATTTTTCACATTTTTCATATCACGTTTTCTTTTACACAATTGATTTTTTAACACCACCCGACACGCTAAAGTAAAACTCACAGAGGACATAATGAATAGCTGTTTCCCTGGAGGTGAAACTGAGCCGGCTGCATGCGCGCTACAATAACTTTGAATTCTTCGCCACTCTACCAGCACAAAAGTTAATTAAATCCTGCTGCAAATCCTTCCAGTCTCAACATTGTCAACTTTTTTCCTCTAGTAGGTATACTCGCATTTCCTGCTTCACCAATCCATTAAATCCTCTTACGGAAAGCCGCAGCGCGAAAGGGCCAAACTCCCATCTCTCCATCAGCTAGCTATATCGTAATCAAACGATTTGAATTTCCTCCTCCCACCTGGATGCAATCCCATTTCCTGTACCGCATACCAACACAGTACGAAAGCGTCTTGGAAGTGAGGGAGTCCCGCTGAGCTGGGTCCCCGTGCGGACCTCGAGAGCTAATCCTTTTATATTCCGAGACGAGAGAACCGCCGCCGCTCGTCTTTTTCGTGTGGTATAAAATTCGTTCGGAATCGTTCTGGCGCACCTACAAAGGTTAATAAAATGAGTTGATAAAATGAGCTTTACGAATGGTGCACCACCCATTATGGTCATAAATTGATCGCATCTGTTTCGTGCTTCAATAAAGCCAACATGACAGCGCTTCATGCTCTGGGATTATTATCAAAGCGAAATGGAGCTACTTTTGGACGTAGTTAACTCGCAGCAGCCATCCGAGTAGTACTAGACAGTACACAAGTTTAAGCGTGCCAGCGAGTGTTTTTGAAGGATAGCGTTGATGTTACTGCGCTGCTTGAAAACTATGCCGAGAGCTTTTGAACTTTCGAAAACGGACTTCATTATGCGCCAGCAAGCTACTATGGCAGAATTAATTGTTTAGTTGTAAACTAATTATTGCACGAATGCACTACAATTTACCGCATCCGTGTTTGAACGAGCTCTCCCTCAAAATGGCGAAATTCAATTACCTGGATGTACCTGTGTATATTATGTGGGAATAATTCGATTTGTCTGATGGTCTCGCGAAAATTTCGGCGCAAATTGGGCAATAAACAGGCATTCCCGGCTCGAACTTCGTCACAACTCTGGCGCTGAATTTAGAACTCGGAGCAGAGCTGATAAAATCAGTTTAAATAATTACTAAAACGAAGAATTCAAATGGAACAGTGACGCAGTGTGATTTTCTCCATTGCCTACAAGGGATGCTGACGCGGAGAAATTCAAATAAACGGGGGTAAACGGCGGGAGTTGCAATGACTCGGTTGCTTGTGCACGCAGGCAGGTTTCGGCCCACCTGACCCTTCGGTGACTGGAGTGACCATGATTCCTTTCAAAATGTCGAATGAAGAATACGCCAAGGGTATACTCAGCCTGAACAGGTCTTCTAATTTCCAAGAATGCGACTGGGTGAATGCGTTAGAGTCGTCGCCGGGACGGTCTCTAAAACAACCAGTAACCGAGATGAACTCTACGGCAGACCGTACTGCGTAACACTTAAAACACCCAAAGAACATGACCAACCCAGGACCTGACCAGGTAAAGGCTGTTACTGGTGACATGAAGTGTGCTGTAGTGGAGGACGGAAGTGTCCACGGCGGTAACTCATCAAACGCTGTAAGGGTAGCCTTACTACACTGAGAGAAAAGTTTCATTTATAGGTTATAAATACTTGTTTCGTACCAATTTAATATCAAATACTATAACAAAGTATATGTCACCATATGTCGTTTACATCAAATAATTATTTTAAAATCTGTACTGTACAAAACTGTACAAAACTTGATGAAAACTGTAAATTAAACGCAATAATACGGCGATCAATTGGCTTATATCTAACAAGAAATTATTGAAAAACTGATTAGGCCTACAAAAAAAAAAGAATCCTAGGTTGCAGAATTCAAAATAAATATTATATTGCGGATGGCCCCAACATTTCCCCCCGTGTTAATAATAGTAAAGGAGCGAGATTATAAGAACAATATTATTGACCATCATTGAGAAGGCAAAGGACGCAGCTTCACGAATGGACGCTTCTGACTACCCCTCGAGGTACGTACCAAGGCCACGCGTGCAATGTCATCTTAACCTGGATAAATTGCCTCCACTCTACCTACACTGAGAGAAAAGTTTCATTTATAGGTAATAAATACTTGTTTCGTACCAATCTAATAACAAATACTATAACAAAGTTTATGTCACCATATGTTGTTTACATCAAATAATTATTTTAAAATCACTTATTCATTATAACCAAGGGGCTTATTATGCGAGTTGTTCATAAGAGTTCATAAGATTCAATGAATATATTATTCTGTATCAAATATTAGTCAAACTTTCCCACAAAATGATTTATTACATCCAAATTGCACATTTTGTTTGTGATTGAGCCGGTTTAATCACTATAAACAAATACATATTGGCGGACAATCACCTCTTCTTAACCAACAATATACCTGTGTTCACTTCACTTTGGCACCATTTATTCCCCAATAATAACTGTGCATTATTCATAAACAATCGCTAAGTCACCCTCAATGAATTTAGTCACTAGAGTATCTTCGGATATTATTATTTATTATTGCCAATGTAATGCGTTGGTGGGGTGAGAGATTTCCACCCGGCGCCATTTTTCGTGCATGGTGTCATTTGTGTCGTATCATCCCGTGTCATTCATTGTCCAGTATCTCGTTGAAGAGAAGCAAATTTATTTATACAGGGTGACTCAAAAATGTCGGACCATCTTGAAAGTGCGTAATGTAGAGGTGTAGTAGAGTGCTGAAAAAATGTTGAAAGGTTCTAATGTTTTCCAGTTTTAAAGTTGTGGAGGAACAAAAGTTGGTTCTTCGATCGCTTCTATTTTCGTTATTTCAAAAGATTTTGGTGAACTGTTTATGGAAAAACAATGAGTGCCAGAAATCAACCTCTAAATCTGTGATGAATTTCTCTTTTGTATAAAGGGTGAGTCATGAATCTTGGAAATTATTTTTTTCCAAAAGTGCCTGCAAACAGTCCCATATCCTATGTAGAGCACAATCAAACACAATTCAATTTTATAAAATTATTTGCTTCTGGTTTCTTAGGAAAACTGAATTTTTGTAGTTTATGACTCAACTTGTATAGAAAACAGAATAGTTTATGACTCAACCTGTATAGAAAACAGAAATTCAATACAGATTCAGAAGTTGATTTTTCGAATCCATTATTCCACTATATGTAATGGAGTCTTTGCTAAAATCTTTTGAAACAACGAAAATAAAAGAAATCGAAAAATCAAATTTTGTACCTCCATAACTTCAAAATTGAAAAGCCTAGAATCTTTAAAACAACTTCCCAGTACTGTACTATACCTGCATATCATGCACCTTCAAGGTGGTCCGACACTTTGAATCACCCTGCATTTATTAAACGAATTATTAGCTATTGATAATGGATTCATTATGTTTTATGATGATTTGGTAGAATCACCTATAGCCAGCAATAATGCATAAAATTACCTATAAAAACTAATTTAGATCGTATTATTCATAGCTAATATTCTATCGTTACCACTCAATAATCGAATTGCTTATTATTATTCACGTTTCTTATTGATAAAACATTATCAAACTGATGTTTTGTAATTATAACCAAATAATAAATAACAGGAAACAAGGTATTTCAACGCTATCAAACCAATCCGCTTGGTGGATGCAAATAAATATTTATTAAGCCGTATTTAAATAAGGCATTTGTTAACAATAAACGAGTCTGTTTTTTCTATAATAAATATTCGAAATCTTTTCTCTCAGTGTAACATGAGTTCTAGGGCTGAAAGTGCTCCGGAGCCAATGTTGTTCCCCACTGCTGGCATTTCAGTGGCAGCATAAGCTAGCGTATCAAGTTGAGGTGTCGGTTAGTAGAACTGAAAGCATTGCTAGTATCCGAGCCGAGCCTCGGGTTCATGGGCGGTGCAGCCCGTCGACGCTGACGACGAAATCAAGAATCTGGTTGCAGCTTTGCGCTTATCCCCGTTCCAGGACGATACTATACTGGGGGACGATCCTGCATCCTGACCTACTTTGCCTATGCGTTTGCAGAGACTTAGCTCTGTGGGCTCAAATACGGTTACGTTCCGAGTCCCAAGGGACCAAGGGCCTGAATCCTGCCACTACATGCACTGCGGAGGGTGCACGCAGGAGGGCTCAACTGGCCACTCGGTAACTGGGAGTAATTATGATTCTCCTAAGTACATACAAACCTATGTATGTGTGGTGCAATGCAGCCGACATAATGGAGAGGAAACTGTACTAAGCTGCTCCTCAAACCCGATAAGGATCCCAATCGAGCAGACAGCTACCAACCCATCACAATTGGTTCTCTTCTGAGTCGAGTGGGGAATAATAGAGCAGAAACTAAGAGTGGTGTTGAGTTTCCATCCACGCCGAAAGGGATTCGCCTCCGAGGCCGGACGCTTCTACAACTTGCAGATCCTGAGCGAAATGCTGCGGCACTCAAAGAGCTCACATACTAAGGAGTACCCATGCCTCTCCAGCGGGTAGTGTTACCGCGAGACGAGACGAGACTTTTGAATGTCTCGTCTCGAGGCTTGCGAGTCTCGTCTCGTCTCGTATCGAAAAGTCTCTACTGGTGCACATACGGTTTAGATCAGAATTGGTACTAATAATGCATAGCTACAATGAACTTGAGTTTTTTATAGGTAGGTGCTTGATTGGTAAATACCTTAGAGGTAGGTACTGTAATGGCCCGACTTCAGAGGAGAAAGAAAACGAGTTACGGACCTAGTTATTTAAATATAAAAGTTTGTCGATGCAAGTTAGAAATTTAGTCGAAGAGAAAAGCTCGGTCTTTGTAACAGCCTCGAAGCCGCCAGACCAAACAGATGTTGAAGCTATTGAAAAAAGGGGCGAGGTTTGCAAAGGGAGAGTTTTTACATTCTTAGGGTGACAAGGCAGCACGAATAGAGGGAGAAGAAAGCAGAGCTGAGGGTGAGTCTGGCCGATGGTCGGAAGAAACGAGAGAGTGCCTCTTGAGCATCCATGCGGGTTGGTTCTCAAAGGGAAGAAAAGATTCAGCGAATTTCCCGTAGAGGAAGATGATATGATTTGATTGAAATATTAGCACCGTCATTGTTTGGAGTGATCCAGAGATTCAAATATTTCGATTGAGTCGCACAGGACCTATTTGTTTGAAGTAACTTAAAAAGAATCACGTTATGACAGTGCGTCAAGGGGTTGATATTTGTGTAGTGAATCATGCGCCCAGAGGTAGTTGTGGACTCGCTACAATCTCCCCTCAACAAAAAGTTAGTGCACGTCATATTAAAAAGAAAAGCGAAAGGTGTATTTTAAGTGAGTTATGCTTGTCGAAAACAAAGTAATTAAATTAGCGACTAACGCTCTTGACAGGGTGAATACTTTTGCCCTGGCCGAAAAGGCCGCTTGAATTGAGTGATTGATAATAATGAATTCCGTGTTAATATCCATCTGGTGGTGTGATGTTTTGAACACAAAGTTCGATGATTGAAAGGGTTATTGAAGAGGTGACCATCCAGTCAATCCGATGTCTACCACACCTGGAAGTCCGCGGTGCCGCTTCCCACAAAATTGGCTGTGCCATAATGGCGCTGAAGCGAGGGAGAAGAGCCAACATGCTGTGAGATCCCAAAATTGTACCCATTTGTTTTATGCTGATAAGATGGGGTAACTTCCTGCCAAAAAGGCTACAAGTGACATCTGTGTGACCCAATAAAGGGCCGGAGTCTCGAGCCATAATTTGAGTTAGTACATTCTTGAAAAGAGCTACCTGATGGAATTCCGGGCGAGCGTTATCGAAGGGTTGTGAAATTGCATGTTTTAAAAACCGCGTTGGCGCGATCGTGAAGTCGGGAAAACTACAAATGATGGGTTTCATTCAGTGGTCAAAAGCCAAGCATACATCGTAAATTGTGTCCTCCAATTATCTATTAGAAATCTGTCATAATTTCCTTATTGCTGTTTACGCCAGCTACCCCTTTCCTAAATGAGCTAAAGTAATCCACCGTGCCTGTTTGAGCTAGTTCGCAATTTTCCAGCCGACGGAAATCCGCATCTTTATCTACAAGACGGCAAAAATATTGTTAGCTAGAATAGCTGATGAGGAACCTTGACCTCCCAGAGTTATCGTAAAGAAATAATTAGACGAGACACCTCGTAATACCATGATATGATATTTAACAAGCGGAAATTGTTACCACGAAGACGAGTTTAACCGTTTCAAAAGCTAGTGACTATTGTTTGATTGAATTGAAAAGTCATTTATTATCAGAAAATTGATTAAGTAAGTTCTCAAATAATTTGCAGAGGTAATCCTTTGGAAATAACCAGTAATTGAACATCGAGTCAGTTTATTGATTGAAAGAAACTCAACGCTTGAACTCACTCAAGATAACGCCAGCTGTGTGCACTACCTGTGGCAATTTAATTGGGCCATGTCATTGCGACTAATTCACCTGCAGAGGTGCAAATTTACTTGTCTAACCTCGGGTTCCACCAAAATTTTAAGAGCAGATTAAATCTATCACGCTGATAGTTGCTATGCACCAGCCAATAGGATGACCGGTTGCTTACTTACTATCAGAGTGATAAAGTTATCGCGCTGATAAATGTTTGGTGGAACCCAAACTTCTTGTTTGATTCATGTCTTGAAGCTCACGCCACGATTCAATCACGCACGGGGGTTTGGGGCTTTCGGGGCACCGAATTAATTAGTGTCTATAATTATTTATTTAATTAATTGATCTCCAATTAATCAAGAAAGAACACAACGTAGAGTCATGCCGGTAAGATATAAGTGGTGCAACGTCGATCTCAGAGAGTCCAGCACCTAGAGTCAGCAAAAGAAATAAAAAGGGGTAAGCATCAATTGATTTATCATCACGAGTCAATTAAGTAAAAGGGGTGGGTCTGTCCCATTACAGTATCTTACCTAATTGTCGAAAATTAAATGCTTTGAAAACAGTTTTACCAACATTTCGGGAATTTCATTTGGAGCAATGGGACCTTGCAATATCAAAACTCAACGTGAGGTCGCCATTACGGTTTGATGGCGCCTACTTCGATGGAGCTGCCCGTTGCCCTAACGACAGAACCACATGGGAGTTGGAGTACTAGTGGGCGCTTTCCACCTAGACGGTAAATACCACTGAATACCACCAGACGGAACATGTTCATGTTCCATAGTTTGACACAAAATTTTAGGTGATCCAATGAACGGCACCGAACCGGGTAAGAACACGTAGATGGAAAGCACTGTTTGGCACCCACACATGCGTAAATGGCAGGTGTACCAAACTCGGGGCTAGGTGTAAAGCGCCCACTATGATTAGTAACTGACAGTGACATCAGTGTACGTCAAACTTGGAAACGTGAAACTGCATTCTGGCCGACAGTTTGTTTACTGAACGGCCTCACGGAGTCGGGGACTGACAGCTGTCGGCCTCATGGAAAGCCATAGGCGTCCGTCCCAACGGGTTAAAGTTGTCAAGAGCGTGTTTATTTTGGATTTAGGCGTACAAATTCGTGTGAGGGGTGGATATGATTTGCCCGATGAGTTTCAAAACACGTCTCTTATGCCGCTAGATAAAATGAAATTTCCATATGTTGGGTTGCGGACATCAAGCAACAGCACCGAACCCCGCAAATTTCTTTGTTGCTCCGCTCATGGTAAATTTTGACACATAGCTGAATTTTAGCCCCTCCCATCGGCCCTTAGCAACGGATGATTGCGTTACCCTTGTGCAGCCAAAGCTGTCGATAATCTAGCAATCCTAGCCTGTATACGGTTGTGGCGCCCTCAGCATGTGGAAGTAGCATTGCAAGGTTTCATCAGGTATGCGCATTCAATTCGCTTTTCCAATTTTCCGCGGAAAAAAACTATCCAAGAAAAAATTCAATATTTGAATTTTTATACAGAATTACTTTTCCCAAACATTGTGTTGCAACCATCTGATGTTCAAACCGAATGTGCAGAAACCAATGATGTTCAGTCTTGGGATTCCATGTTTATCAAAGAAACCTATGACTTTTCCATAAATGCTTTCAGCTGTTGCTCCTTGATTGGCTTGGTCAGATGTCTTGAACGCCTGTATGAGAGTGAGGAAATTGGTGATGATGCCGTGCTCCTTGTTGAATAAGTATCGAACGCATACACAAATTGTTTTGATGCTCCCTACATCTGTTGGTTCATCTATTAAAACGCTGAATTTTCTTTGTTTTAATTCCTGCAGCAATTCTTCAGAACGGCTCTCTGCAAGAACATGTTTGACAATATTTGTCGCCTTGGTTTCCCCCATTGTCATCCCCATCGCTGTCTTTGAATCAGGAAAAATTTCTTTGGAAAGAGGCACGAGATCGTCAGCTAGCGACAGAGGCAATTTTTTTTTTTGCCAGGAGAGCTGCAGTTTTGATTTCAGCCCGCTCAATGCTGTTGGAGCCGGAGCTTTTGCGGCATGAGTGAATGAATGCTTTGATGGGGGGAGAGCTCTTGTGAACAGCACATTTCTTCTTGTGTTTGTCCTCCTTACTGTGGTTTTTTATCACAGTTATCTCATCCAAAAACTCAGCATTACACGAGAGGCATTGCGCTCTTTGGGGTTTATCTATAAGAAAATTCTATCTAATGAAGGATAAAAAAGCGGTTATCCCTAACAAACTGTCCTTTCACAGAACTTAACCAACCCTGATATTCTGGCACGTTTTGCCACTCGCTGCGATGTTTTTGTTGGTGACGTTTCCGTTTTGGTTTTTGAGGTTCACCTTCGCTGTCTGTATCAGGAGAACTCATTTTTTGAAATTCGAACACAATTTCGACCACGACAGAACACAGGTCATATGGCGCAAAAACAAATACACGGTTTGTTGACGCAGTCTAGTTGGTCTAGTTGACAACCAGTGCTGGCAACCCATTCTGATCAAAGGCGCCTCTTCAATCACATCATAGAAATCACATGCGGTATCTAGGGTGACTAGGGTCAGCTGTAGGAGTATCTCAAGAACAAGAAGCACGGAATACTCTCAGTCAGCTTTCAGTGGTCTCTTCAACCTCGGCCTGCTCGTTACTGTCCACCGCCACCACGGAGTGGTGTTCGTTAGAAACGACGACTACCAACGACGACTACCACGGATACAACACAACAGGTCAACAGGAAGAAAAAGATACGTCATACCCACCACCGAATCAGATCAACAAGGGGCTTCGACTGTTGGGCTCCTAAATTGTATAGTAAACTGCGCAAGCACCTTCAACTCTTGGACGAAAAGAATTTCAATAAAGAACAAGTAGTTTCCAGACAAGACAAAACAGTTGCGAAGAACTTGAATATTTTAAGAAGTTTCTGGAGCTGAATACTGAAAAAGCCGGATAACTTTCAGCATAGGAAGTGGCGTCAGGAAGTTGCGCATGAAGTTAAATAATTAGATAGAAATAATCATCGAGAGTTTTGTACAATTTGAGCGAGAATTTGAATGGAGCCGACCACGAACGCCAGTTTCGACCAGCTCGGTAAGCTCCAGCAAAAGCCCGTTGGCTTTTCGAAACTCGTCCCGAGCGAGCTTCACCTCTTGATGAACGCCAAAAGCCCGGCTTTTGCTTATTTACTCGCGGAGAGCGTCCCGAAATGATGATGATAAAATACCCTCTTCCACTGTTGTTGGCCTCATCCTCCGCAGCAACAACGCCGTAATTATATTCTCTAATTTCTCTCTTTCCGACTGTGCCGACTTTTTGCGCGCAATATGCACTTCGACCCGGAGTTTTTGCGCCGGCCGCGCCATCCATCCCTCGCCGCCCTCAAATATGACATTTATCCGCTTCACAATGGCAAGCGTGCTGGCGGGGGCTTTCTCTCTGGGAAACTTCAGCAGCGCCCGGGAACGCACTATATAAAGTTCCGAGAACAAACAACGGGTTCACTTGTCGCTTAATTGAAGGGAGAAAGAGAGAGAGCACTAAATGAGAAACTCGCGGAGAAAGTCTCATTATCCAAAGATTCCCGGCAGTGTTTGTCTTATTGGCGTTTCGCGGCTGCCGCCGCATCCCTCATTCCTTCCACATGTTGCGGAATACGTTAACAGCAAGTGAGCTTCATATAAAACTTCGCCGCGCACCCTCCTTTCCATTTCCGGCGGATGCAACGCCGTAATTTTAATCGCCACTCGCCTCTGGGTTTAATTGAGGAGATTGCGTTGCCGTTGGCGGCGGGAGGACCGGGGAGGAAGTGTTGTTATTTCGGCATCATTAATCGAGGATTGAGAGTTTCCAGGGGGCGCGCGCGCCAGAGCTTTTCGCATGTCGGCAATTTGGGATCGCTAATGGCGAACGGTTAATCTTGAGGGGCTGGCAATTCTTCGTGGTTTGTCGTTTCGTTTATGACGACGCGACGGATGAACATGCCTCTGACGATTGCTATTGCTTCGTGAAAGTACTAGATAGCACCTACTCTAAACTGACAAGGCAGGCGTGCAGCAGACCAAGACAAGACTCCCGGGTCCATTGCACCAACTTCCCAGACCAGCCAAAGTCGACCCGCAATTTGATGCTTGGATGCTTGATAGCCAGTAGGTCCAAGCACTGAGACCGCCAAGCACACAGTTCATTGGGACTTCACCAGACCCAATGACCCTTCTCACCCAACGGCGCACAGTGGGGTGAGAGTAAGCATTTTGTGGTGGAAACTCCTCTATCACAGAACTAGTACAGAATGAGCTAGTGATTCCAGGAAAAATAATAAAAAAATCTCATTCGAAAATTGGGGTTGTTTTCAGGAGGGTGGAAATTGAACTTATTGAATGAAAATTTGAAACTTACAATTTTCATAGCAATTGACCTCTAAAATGAAGGAGAAACAAAGAAAAAATCTCATTTGAAAATTGGAGTTGTTTGCAGGGGGTGGAATTTGAACTTGTTGAATGAAAATCTGAAACTTCAAATTTTCATAGTACTGAACGCATTTCATCCAGTTTAGAATCATATTTTATATGATATATACAGGGTGAGTCAGATGTAATCGTGCAAACTTTGGGGTAGCTTCTCCTAGACGCCCTGATTCAGAAAAACCTGATCTTTTTTTTGCGTCCCTGTTTTTTTGACAGGGGCGGAAGGGAAACTGCTTGACACCCGACAAAAGATCTATTCGCCGGGTAGTGCCGGGCGCTTAACCGACTAAAAATCCTCCGAATACCTAGTGGTTAACCCGCCCCTTGGAACTGTTCAACACTTGCTTCAGGGGACGGTTGGTCTTAGATGCCTTCTTGTACACCTTCGCGGATTATGGCTGTTCCGCACTTCCATCCGACAGTGTCTGCTTCAGAACACTTTTGCAGAACTTCTTGATCTCATTCCAGTACTTGTCGTTTTCGACCATATTGTCGGTCATACTTTCCGTCGATAGCTGGATTCCTGTCGCCATTTCGGTTTGAAGTATCTCTTTGTGCCATCTGTTACATACTATGAGTGTGTGCTCAGCATCATCGACTTCTGCGCCACAGTAAATACACTGCGACGTCTCAATCTTCTTGAGCTTGTCGCAGCGGTATTCAGCGAATGATCCGTGGCCCGTTAGCATCTGTGCAGTCCAATGGTCGACATGCCCGTGTTTTCTTCTGGTCCTTTTTTCAGATCCTTGATCAGTTTCTTGGTCCATTTTCCCTTCTCACTGTTCTACCATTTGGTTTGCCACTTCTCTAAGAAGGCCATTCTTGCCTCTCCCTTGCTCACACCATCTTGAGATATCTTCCGTCTTTCTTCCGCAGCTCATGGGATCAGGCCTGCCAGGACCAGAGCTGCATCTGTTGACACTGTTGAATATGCGCTCGTTATTCTTAGGGACATCTTTCTTTGCAGAGCCAGCACTCTCTGTAGGTTACGCTTGATACGGAGGGCATCCGCTCCCTCCATGTAATATTAATTTGTGACGTGACCACGCCAGATATCACCTTTCTTTTTAGAGAGGTGGGTCCTGTAATGTTTGACATAACTGCCTGCAGATTTTTCACTGTCCACTGTGCTTTCTCGATTGACCTTGTCACGTGGGTGGTGAAAGTCATGTGTCTATCTATTGTTATCCCTAAATACTTCACTTCTGTTTTGGGCATTATTTCCGTGTTATCCAGGATGAAAGTGATTTCTCCGATTTCTCCGATTTTTCTATATCCTGCCACCACCATGGCCTCGTTTTTTTCTGGTACTAGGGTCAGTCCTTTGAGCGCCATCCAATCGCTGATCAGTTTCAGGCCATCGTTCACTATTTTTTTCAATTCGTTCCCATCTTTTGCTGTAGCCAGAATGGCTAGGTCATCCGCGAAGGGCACTGCCTCCACTGCTTCAGGAAACGGAAGTCTCAAAACCCCGTCATACGCTGCGTTCCAAAGTGTTGGTTCCTTGACATAACCCTGTGGCACCCCCGCCGACATCCTTCTCGTGACTCCTTGAACTTTAACTTCCCTATCTCTAAGATATTTGTCAATGATTCGGCGCAGATAGTTTAGTATTCCCAGTGTCTCTGTTGCCTCAATCACGGAGGTCCATTTGATACTATCAAAAGCGTTCTTCACATCCATCAATACTACGGCGCAGGTCCGCGACAGCCCGTTTTTTTTCTTCAGATATTTGCATACGTGGTCTACCGCCTGTATAGTCGACCTTCCCGGTCTGAAACCAAATTGCCGTGGATGCAGCATTTCTTCAATTACTCCCGTGATTCTATTGGTAATTATCCTTTCATCAATTTTTGCCAGTGTACCAATCAGGCAGATAGGTCGAAAGGCTCCTCTGTCTCCCGTTTCCTTGCCTGGTTTTTTCAACAGGATAACTGTTGCTGCTTTCCAGAGTGCTGGGAATGACACCTTTTGTAGTAGGACGTTGTACAAATTCACGAAGCAATCAGGACATAGCTCTATTGCTAGCTTTGTCACTTTAGGCGTAATATGGTCCACTCCTGGTGCCTTTCCACTTTTCAGTTTCTTGCATGCGCGCGTGAGTTCATCTTTGGTTAATGGTGGTATCGCCTCGTTTGGGTCCTCCTCTATCGTGCCTCTTCTCATTTGGTGTGATTTGAAAAGCTCGTTCAGTACTGCAATAGTGTCTTCTCTACTTAACGGCTCGCAGGGTGGCTGAACGTCCATGCGTTTTGAAGCAATTTGATGTGCGTCGCCCCAGGGGTTTTGTTTCGAGCTCTTTGCAGAGCTTTTTCTTGTCAGCTTTCTCCTTTTGTATTTTGCCACGTAGCACTTTTCTGGCTTCTTTATATCTGTATAATTTGTAATTTGTAATGACGTACGTCCTCTACAAATTATATAATATCAACTCCACTAAGAGAGAGATGGCAGCAATGGATCTATTCCAGAAGTTCTTTATATCTGGATTTTGCCTGGTCGATCACGTCGCTGCTTCGTTGATGTCGTCGTTCCACCAATAGACTTTGTGTGTCTGTGGGTTATACTTAATTTTTGCTCTTTCCATGGCTCTTTGCAGGAACCTGGTGCAGCATTCCGGGTTCCCGGGTATCACACCTTCAACGAAGTTTGATTGGATTTCCTCTTTCAACTTAATCGTGTCGTACGTTTTCCTGGTGTGTTTCTTTGGTGCCCTGTGGGGGCTTCCGATCTCGAAGATGATATAACTGTGGTGGCTCATGCTTTCTTCTCTATCCAAGACCTCCCAGTTGGACCAGCTTGATCCGTTTGAATGAAGTCACGTGTGCACAAAGTCAGGTCTAGGAAAGACTCCGCTCCTCGAGTGTTTCTCCATGTTGGGACTCGTCCGTCGTTCAGCAGGTAGAGATCGTGAGCAGCGTTTCAATCGGCTGCTGTATCTTCCCTGGCGTTTGTCTCTGAAGAACTCCAAATGGTGTTGCGCGCGTTGAAGTTGCCGGTTATAAATGTTTTTCCGTGAAAGGCGTGCAGAAGTGTGCCGACCCCATCCAAGGTTTTGCGCACTACGTCCAGCCCCACATTGGGAAAGATATAGCAGCTGAATATTTTTATTCCCTCCATCTCGGTCCAGGTGAAACCATATCCGTGGCCGTGCTTGGTTTTTGGTAATGATATTCCCGTACGTATTGCCGTGTTCCTGTTATTATCCGTATAAAACTCTTTTCTGCCCGCCAAAGACTTGTTTGGCTCTGTGAGGGTCCACACTTCAACATCCCTCAGAGACGCCACCCTCCTCAGCATGTCGTGTGCTGCACTGGAGCAGTTCATGTTAAGCTGTAGGGTCTTCATGATTGTGTGACGGGATGGAATCAAAAACTTTGTCATTTTCCTCATTCATGTCTTCCTCCTCCACATCTGCGATGCTTCGGGTGGAACGTAGGGTCTCCCTTCTTTTTTCTTTTCTTGTCCAAGAAAATGCCTTTCTGTGGGCCTTGCAGGTGCTACTCCCTGCTCTGTGCCCTTCCTCTCCACACACAGGGCAGTTTTCTTCTTTTTCGCATTCATTTTTCTGATGGCCTTCCTTGCCGCATTTGTGACATAACTTACCTCTGTCCGGTTCGCTGCAGCTGCTTGTCCGGTGTCCGTATCCCCAGCATTTGTAGCACCGTTTGACAATGACTTGTTGGTCATATTTGCAGTTCACTATTCCCACGCGTATTGAGCCAAGTTGTGCTATTTTTTCTGCGGTTTTTTCATGAACCGTTACTGAAACCGTCCTCGTATTATTAGCGTTCGGTCTGATGTCGTTTAGTCTGTAATTTGTTTCTTCCAGGTTTTGTCTCCTGAGTGCTTCCGCGACTGCCTCTTTTGTGACCGTTGCCTCCATCCCTCGGACGTAGATAGTGGTGATGTTTTTTTGAGGGCCTATTCTTTTGGTCGGGAGGTTCTTTTCTGCTCCAGCAATTTTTTCTTGAAAGGTTTTCAGTGCGCTTCCATCCTTTTCGGTAGTTATCAGGAGTTTCCCCTCCCTTGTGCTTCTGATCGATTTTATGATTTTATTGGACGCATCATCCCTTATGCGGTTTGTGATGTTCTGTGGTGTCTCGTTGTAGTCTATTTTGCCTTCTTCTATGAAAGCGTACGTATTTCTTCCGTCTCTCTTAATAACTGTATTTTTTTGTGTTGCATTTTTCTTCTGTTGATCGTTTTTGATTTGCGGTACGAACAATGTTATTACCTTATTCGTGTTCCAAAAGGCTGCTCCCAGGACGTTCCTTGCCTGGATGTTGTTTATGTTTGCTGGTGCCGTGATCTTCAGTTCATTATCATCATCTCTTACGTGTTTTTTCAAGTCTTTCATGGTTTCGAAAAATCTTTCCGTGCTTTGCTGATTATTGGCTCCTTTATCAAAGAGATACTTGATGATTTTGTTGTCATTGTCTGGCTTCTCTTTTCTCTTGGTCGTCAGTTGGAGTATGTGGATGTTCTCTTCATCTTCCATACACATTTCAGTTAGTTCGGGGTGTCTTTCCTTCACTAGTTTTCCTATACCATAGTTCATGGACTTGTTGTCTTGTATATCGATTCCTACTGTTAATGTGTCGTTGCTTTGAAGTAATGGATTCCCCTGTTCCACTTTGGTATTTTTATAAGTCTCTTCAGGCCTATTTGTGTTGATGATACTTTTGATATCTTCGACTTTTTGTGATGAGTTAAGTTTCGCTGTAATAGTCATATTCATTGCTTCTTCCAGCTCTTGTTTTGTAATTCCGGTACCATCGCAAAAAGCACAGGTATTTTGTTCTGTTGTATTCGTTCCCTTTCTCCCCTTCTTTTGTTGTTTCCTGATTCATTATAGATGTCTTCGGTAGTTGTTTCGGTTTGCGACTCCGCTTGTTTTCAGTATCTTAGAAGTTTCGTCAAGTGTTTTGATGAGCTTTGCTTCTTTGTGTAAAGCAGACCTCTCTTCAAGCACTCTGCTCAGGAAGTTTTTGACCCTTCTGGCTTTCATTCTGAAGGAACAGTCCCTCAGTCTGCCTGCTACTTCTTTGATTTCTCTCTTGGTGTTCGCGTTGTTTTTGACAAGCGTGGTCAGCTTCTCAATGTCGTCAAGCGCTTCGCTAAGTACTAATTCTAGATATTCTTTGTCTTCTCTATCTCCTTTGAGTATCTCCTTTGTGTCCTTATCCTTCCTCATCCTCTTTCCTTCTTCGTTGAATTGTTCGGGAGAGCTGTCTATTTCTCTTATCCTGAAGATCCTCACACTCGCTTGCTGCTGAATCATTTCAGTCCCCTGTGCTTGGAACACGAAGAGAGTTGAGCCTGGTACCAGGTCTTTGAAGATGTTCTTGTCCTCAGGCCTCGATTGTGACGCCTGTCTTAGCGGAGTTCTGCTTAGTCCTTCACGTGCGAAGGGATCGTCCGTGCTCGTAGCCATTTCGTCGTTTGTTTCTTTAAATTCTTTCTGTGTTTCCCACAAGTAGGAACAAAAAAAAAATCGGTCACCCCTCGGCTGTGGGTCCATACCGAGGGGAAGGCACTCATACTGTGGAGTGAGCCTGGTGTCCCACAGGTTTTTCGACTTCGCTGTCGGATATTTTATAGACGTTTGCTCCTAGCAAGCTGGCCAAACAAGGCAAGCCTCCCGGTCGCACGACACCCGACGTTCTCCGGCCACGCCTTGCGAAAGTCTTTGACGGATGCCATACGATTACGGTATGATGAGAGGCTGACTGGCGCTCCGCTCAGCCCCCTTTAACCTGACCTGATCTGACTTGACCTGACTAATTTCATGTGATATTCAGCTGAATCTCGCTGGGAATTGATATTTCAAGGGACTTGTTCTGGAATGATATTTTACCTTAGATTTCTCAATATTCAATCCCACGTATGTGCAGTCAGGCATAAGCAGCTTTAATTATCTGGAATAATTGATCCACAATGACCAATTTTACTCTAAAAAGTTAATATGAGCTCGCTAAAATCTTATCTACAGGTCCGAGATCAGAGCACCTTGGCTGAGGTGAGCATTAATTTTCCTAGCAGAGATTTTTGCCCCTTGTAAGAGGACGAGCAGAAAGATTTCGCAACTCCGTCCTGAGTGCGTAATGCCCGAAGGGATTAAGGCCGCAGCACAGTTTATTAAAGAAGTGCACGCGGTTCAAGCATGTTTAATCATGACAAACATTTATACAAGCACTCGAAAGACAAAAGCAAGGACTGCCGGCTGTGTTTCCCTCTTTACTATGTAAAGGGCGCCGACGAAAGCGCCGACAATAGATAAAGAGGAAAATCTCCCCGCGACATCACATTTTGTACATTTCAAGTTGTTTTATATTCAACAGCATGCGGCTTAAAAGCCGTTAATCCCCTCTACACTATACACTCCCTTGATAAATACTGGGGCCCAAACAACTCCCGGAGTTGGAGCTCTCTGCGCCTCAACAAAAAAAAAAAACAGCAAATCTTCGAGAATTGCACGATGCAAAACTCCGGCTGGTTTTTCTGATCGGTTTAAAACGCAAACTTTGTGAGTATACCGAACGAGTTTTTACATTTTCTGTTTAATTTTTCAATCGAGCAACGATTCAAGCCGGAAAGTTAGTCAAATAGAGGCATGCCAAAGAGTTTTCCAATTTGCAAGTTGTCTAAAGTTTGATCACTGCAAGTAGTGGGGTCGGTACACATTAAAAAACGGCACTATACGGCATTTATGATACAGAAAATTCCGTTTGCATGAGTTTTCTACAAGGTCTAACGAACGATATTAGAAGGGGAAGCACAAGAGGTTCCTCTTAGGGGGGCCGCAGGGGGCCCTATCAAGTTGACGGTCCAAGAACTCCTACCAAACCATCTTTCAATTTCGTTGTATTACTCAAATGAGGATGATGTGACTCCATTGTGAATTTTGATGGCATTGGTCGCCATGTCTCTTTCATCCTTCATGCTTGAAAAAATAATTTCTTCGGGAGGTCAGAGAAATCACTTTTTATTTTTTTTATACATACAAGAGAATGCGAAGTTGGCATGTTTTGTGTCTTAACCTGTTATTTGGCATTCCCAAAATCCTATTCTGAAGTCAATATTTCAAATTCTCAATTCTGGGTTCATCGGTAGGCTGAGAAGTAGGTATTTTTCAACATCCAGTTCAGACGTACTTTTTTCAGTGTCCAACTGATGGTTATTGAAATCATCATCAGGGGTGGATACACTGAACTATTTTCTGAACATTATGTCGAGAAAATTAATTCTAAACCGCGCATAGAGAGTACAAAAATCATCTTTCTTTCGGTCGGTCGAATTGCGATGCCTACTACGCCCGCCAGGGAGAACGCTGAGCATCGCCAGCCTAAACTAGTATGAAAACAGCCTAAACAAATTCAAAACCGAGTGCGCTCACTCTCTCACTCACTCAGAATTGAAGGTCGAACCACATAATGAGTGTTTCAGGCAGTTTTAAATTCGTTTAGGCTGTTCGATGCTTAGCGTTCTCCCTGACGAGCGTAGTAGGCATCGCAATTCGACCGACCGGAAGAAAAATAATTTGTGTTCTCTCCATGTGCGGTTAGGATTGATTTTTTCGACATCATGTTTAGGAAATAGTTCAGTCTATCCACCCCTGCGATTATTTCAATAACATCCAGTTGGACATTGAAAAAAGTACGTCTGAACTGGATGTTGAAAAATATCTAATTGAGGTCTCCAATTTTCCGTTGTCTCTCTTTACTGTGACGTCATGCGTATAAGATACGGTTAATCGAGGTCATTGGGCGCTTCCCAATAAGACGTATAAGGACACAATTCGACACAATTTGACACAGCTAGCGTTCCAATAGCAGTAATAGCACCACATGTCGACACAATCGAAACATTGGCGAGGCTGAGTTTAGAATTGAGCTGGCAAGTGCACTTTGACACTGTGTATCCGTCTTGTCGCAGTTATTGGAAAGCGTCCTATGTTTCTTGAAATATGACATTTCGTTTCTGACAATGTGAAATTTTTCGAATCTGACAAGCGCTCTGTCGTGTATTTATTTGATTTCAGCATGGATTTCATGATTTCACTTGTTCTTACCCTCGTTCTTGCCAATAAGTGTGTTATATGTAGTGGAAAACTGAGAAGATACTGAAGATACTTACAGAAATGGTTCAAGGGTGTTGTGTCGCCCTATGCGAGTGCGAGAATAAGACGAATACACCCGGCATCACCATGCACCGGTTCAGGAAAGACCCAAACTTGATGGAAGTGTGGCTGCACCAGCACCACCAGGGATCACGCTGCACCAGACACGTGCATCTTACTACGAAAAAACTCTATTACTTCGTCCATTAAAAACTCCCTTATGGGTTCTAGTGACTTTCCCCACATGATAATGGGAACAGTATAGCTAACCGATTCAAAATTCCCGCAAAAGTCAGAAACGAAACGTCCAAACGTCATAAACGTCAAAACGTCAAAGGTGACCTCGAAAAACCATGCCACTTTCTATCTCCTAAAATTGGAAAGGTCAATTCTTAGCCTACCAATCAGCCCAAAATTGAGAATCAACAGGTTAAGGCACAAAACATGCCACCTTTGCGTCCTCTTGTATATGTGAAAAAATAAAAAGTAATTTCTCTGACCTCCTGAAGAAATTATATTTTCAAGCATGTAGGATGGGAGAGACATGGCGACCAATGCCATCAAGATTCACAATGGAGTCACATCATCTCCATTTGAGTGATACGACGAAATTGAAAGATGGTTTGGTAGGAGTTCTTGGACCGTCAACTTGACAGGGCCCCCTGCGGCCTCCTTAGGGGGAAGCTTTTGTGCTTTCTCTTCTAATATCGTTCGTTAGGCCTTGTAGAACACTCATGCAGAAGGAGTTTCCTGTATCATTTAATGCCGTATAGGAATGCCTACCAACCCCACTAACGTAGCAACTGATGGGGAGCTTGTGGTAACTACTGAAAAATCTAGACAGTTCAAGATCAAGGAGGTTCAAGATGTTTGTTGTCATGTCAAGCGAGAGTGACGTCTCATCAAGTCATCAAAATATTCTATGGAATGACCATTGTAATCGTACAGCAAGAAAAACCAATACCTTTTGTATATCAACACAAGATGAGAAGGAAGCTGGTTGCTCAAAATGGACATCAAATAACCAGTATTCTTTGAGAAACCAGCCAAAAACCTATACTGATGACAGAAGTGACAGCGATGATAAATTCTTTGAAACCAATGCCGAAACTGCTAAAAACTGTAGTAATGGAAGGAAGAAGTGTATAAAAAGAAAACCGGCACGTGTTTCTTGCCCATTCTCTCCATCAAGGACTTTCGTGGACCTTCGACGACTTAGTATACACACAGAGAAATATCACACTCAACATTCTTCATCAACCAATACTGAATCAGTTATTTCTAAATTGACCCACGCATACAACAACATAAAAACTGTTAGAAGGATCCCTAAAAGTGCCCGCTTCACCGCTGCTGAAAAGCTAACTACGGCAATTAAAACAGTAATTGAAAAGAACTCGATACCATCATGGGAGAATTTATTTTTGTTTTCTTTTATCTGTTTCAACATGGACGGGCCTGAAAACAAGAACCTAACCAAAAAAATAAAAGAAAACATCAAAAACTACGAATTATACTACAACCAAAAGGATTTCAAGAATACTACATCACTGGAAAAAAGAGTGGAATCCAAAATTTCAAACTTTGATATTAAGGTGCCATTCGATTACTAAGCTCAGATGATACTATAGCACCGCGGAACAGTACTACAGTGAATGCTTTACGTCTGAAACATCCATCCTCGTCACGTGAGTTAGATTTTCCTGATCCACCAGAGCATGATGATCCCACTTTAGTTGTTTCGGAGGAGGAAGTGAAGAAAGCAATCAATAAATTTCAACCAGGTTCAGCTCCAGGTATTGACGGTATGCGCCCACAATTTCTTAAAGATATTATATCAACCTCTGCTGGAGAAGCCGGAAAAAAGGCAACCACGTCGATAACTCAGCTCTGCAATTTTCTTCTTTCTGGAAAAGCCAATGCAGAAATACTCCAAATTCTTTTTGGTGCATCATTATGTGCACTTGAAAAAAAAGATTGGGGAATAAGGCCTATAGCAGTAGGTTGTACTTTACGCCGCCTCACTGCTAAACTTGCTTGCTTCAAATCGACAAATATCATTCACAGTCACCTTCACCCTCATCAAATTGGCGTTGCGACAAAAAGAGGCAGTGAAGCTGGAATCCATACGTTACGAACTTACGTCCACAACAGAGAAAATTCAGGAAAAATAGTTGTTGAAGTTGACTTTGCTAACGCATTCAATTCTATTGAAAGAGATTCAATGCTACATCAAATCAAAAGCAAATTACCACTACTGTATCCCTTTTTACACCAATGTTACAGAAGACCATCTAATCTTTTTTTTGGAGAAGACATAATTCCATCAGAAATTGGAGCCCAACAAGGTGACCCATGCGGACCACTACTATTTAGTTTGACAATAAAGCCTATTATGGATTCACTACAATCAGAGATGAACATATGGTATTTGGACGACGCAACAATCGCAGATCAACCGGATACTGTTTTAAAAGACTTGAACCAAATCATCAAAATGGCAAAAGACATTGGTTTGAAAGTCAATACAAACAAATGTGAAGTTTATTTCTGCTCTACTGTAATTGATCAAAACATCGTGACCAAATTTGAAAATATTTGCCCTGGCATAAAAATAGTTCCGAAAGATAAATTAGAAATACTAGGTTCGCCGATTTTCGAAGAATGTTATGAATCCCATTTTAAAAAAAGAATGGAGCAACTGAAACTTTTTACATCTCGGTTGGAAAAAATTAACTCACATATCGCCTACTACCTTTTGAAAAACTGCATATACGTTCCAAAAATGATATATTCTCTTCGTACCTGTGCATTATGGAAATGTGAAAATTTACTAAATATTATGGATATTCATCTGAAATATACACTTAATTCAATTATGAATGTCAATTTGACCGACATGCAATGGAAACAATCCACATTACCGGTTGCTTTAAGTGGTTTAGGGATACGAAAAATGGCTGACATTGCCTTGCCAGCATTTCTAAGTTCTGTATTTGGTGCACACGATCTTGTGTCTACTCTTCTCCCTATTAAGGACAATGAAGTTTGTGTTCACCTACAGCAAGAGAGTTTGGAAAAATGGTCGTCAAGGAATACCACCATCCCTGCAATCATGGACATTCAAAAAAGTTGGGACGATATAAATATGAAAAAAATTGTGGAAACTGAACTAATACCAGAAACAACCGAAGATAAAGCTCGCTATTTGGCCTTATCATGTCAGGAGTCTGGCGGATGGTTACAAGCGGTCCCATCAAAACATATCGGTACTTTGATGGACGACCAAGTGTTTCAATGTTGTATTGGATTACGCCTAGGATGTCAACTATATCAGCAACATGTCTGTCACTGTGGAGCACTAGTTGACGAATCTGGATTCCACGGTCTTTCCTGCATTAAATGCAAAGGAAGGTTATCCAGACATAACGAACTGAACCTCATCATTCAACGAGCACTAACGTCGATCCAGATCCAGTCAACTTTGGAACCCAACGGTTTGTCTCGCAACGACGGAAAAAGACCAGACGGCGTGACTTTGGCTCCCTGGTCTAAAGGACAACGATTATTGTGGAATGTTACTTGTGTGGATACCCTAGCACCATCACACCTGACACGAACATCTGTCAAAGCTGCTTCTGCTGCGGAACTTGCTTGCAAGCAGAAGCATGAAAAATACTCAGATTTGAAAAACAACAATTTCCTGTTCATAGGACTAGCCTTTGAGACACTGGGGCCTTGGTGTGAAGATACAAAAAAATTTATAAATTTAATAGGGGGTTCCCTAAGAAAAAAATCTGGAGAATCGCGAGCTAGGGAATATCTCTCGCAGAGAATCTCAATTGCTGTGCAAAGAGGAAATGCTGCAAGCATTAGAGGAACTCTCCCAAATAATATGGAAATGGAAGAAATTTACAATTTATATTAATTATTACATATTAACCACTTTTTATCATATATGTAAAAATAAAGTAACATGGATTCAGATAGACTGATCTCAAACGCATGCCGATCAAGTATGAAGTATTGACAGGCATTTGGCATATCTGTTGGCATACGTCACTTCAAATTAAGTCAGTCCCGTCCCGAGAATCAGCATCATCCATTTCTAAAGTGCTGTAATCGTCGTTATCCTGAAAATAAAAAATGGAACACAAAGAAGCCTGTTAAACAAGAAACCGATGAAACATGCCCCGTCCCAAACCCAAATCGTCCACGTGGCTACAGAAGTCGCATCACTACAGAGTGTACAGAAGCCACAAGCCCGCATGGCTCCACAGAGGCTCCAAACGGCAGCGCAACGATCTGCGCGACTATCTCCGGAACGAGGTCGACCGGCTGTTTTCCGGCCGCGCAGACCTCTTCAAGGGCACCAGCCGTCACACGTTCGAAGAAAGCGCCCTGGAGGGAATCTCCAACGAAGAGGCCATCTGCGGAATGGGGATGGAACGATGGATGGAAGATTCCCTGCTGGAATGGTTGGTGCTGCAGGCGCTCGGCGACGATACGAACCACAAAGTCGAACGACAAGTTCAGCCTGGTAACGGACAGAAACAGCGACAAAAAAGTTTGCATGGCAAGCAGCTCAAGCGACTCGCACGCTGGGTGCGGCCACGACAGCGACGGCGACGACGAAAACAGCCATGAAGATTGTTCGGCTTGCGCCCACCAGCACCATCAGTGGATCACCATCGGCGCGGTTGCAAAATGTAACATCAAACTCGTTATTAAAGACCATGTAGGACGTCTATCACCTGAATTTAGTGAATAGATCATAGAAATGCCACACTGAGGACCACAAAGCGCGTGGTAGACGAAGTAGTCATCAAACCGTCCAGAGCACAGGCATCGGGTAATAATACACCTGCACCGGCGCACAGTGCAGTGGGGTGAGAGTCGTGAGAGGTGAGACTGAACATATTCTGGAAGAATCTCTCAAACTTACAGAACTAGTACAAAATGAGCTAGTGAATTCAGGAAAACTAATGGAAAAATCATCTGAAAATGGGGTTGTTTTCAGGAGGTGGAAATTGAGCTTATTTAATTAAAATCTGAAACTTTCGATTCTCATAGCACTTGACCTCTTGAATGAATAAATGATGAAAAATAAGGAATAAAATCTCATCTTAAAATTGGGATTGTTCTCAGGGGGTGGAAATTGAAGCAACTGAACAAATCCGAAACTTTCAATTTTCGTAGCATTTGATCTTTTGAATGATGTAAAAAATCTCATCTGGAAATTGGGGTTGTTGTCAGGGGGTGGAAATTGAGCTTACTGAATAAAAATCTGATACTTTCAATTTCCATACCACTTGACCTTTGAAAAAGTCATGTATATAGTCCCAGCGGTATAAGCAAGATTTCATAAAAATGGCTCTAATTGTGACAAAAGTGTGAAATTTGGTGTGTGGACTATTAAAAGCATTTAAAAGGTTTTACTGAACAATTTAGCAGGACAATTGACCGACTGCCACACTTTTGTAGAATCTCTCGAGAATTTAGACCAAGCAATTATTACCCTCTTCTCCTGTACTGTCCTTTCTAATTACTTAGTGGGTTACCAAGTTATGTCTAATGTAGAATTAGATCGATTTTCGAGTTGTAGGACCGGTACAACCAAGCAAGCAAAGAAACAATGGCCCGTATTCATATCCCCCTTTTAGCGTTAGAAGCGGTTTTAAAGATGCGCCTCTAACATTTCCGTATTCATACGTGGTTTTAGCGCGCCTCTATCATCACTTTAAACAGGCGTCTCTAAAGTCGTCTTAAAAGGGGATGTTTAGAGACGCGTCTATTCATATGTCTCTTTTACGTGTCTTTAAGCGATTTTGGATGGTCTCACGCATGCGTCAAGTTAGATGGGATCCAAATGTGCCAACAGGCGTGTTTTGAGTCCATTTAACCTACAAGCTATGCTGTGTGTTCTTGGGAAGTGTAACGAAAATCACATTTTCTTTCTAAAATATTGATTTAATTGAATTAATGAAGCATGCCGCCGAAATGCAGGAAGTGCGCAATGCTCTGGATGTCCCTTTCGGTTATACTCCTTTACTATTCACTGTACTCAAGGCGGGGACGACTTGCACAAAACAGTCGAAAGAGGTGTTCACTTGTTAAGTTAACAGATCCAGGCCGGTATCCTTGAAACTGTGGAAGAAACTCCCTGAAAGTTTTTTGCGAGGTTTCATGCAATACGCAGTACATCAATGTAACAAGAGTTGCCAGCACTTCCCTTTTGCCAGGCGGAGCTGCTCGGGGTAAATCACTAGACAAAGAAAACAGATCCAGCTGGGCCGTGATTGGTGTATGTATCTACTTTCTCTATCTAGTGATCTACCCGGAGCGGCTCCCGGCGCAAAACGAAAGCGGCTTGGGGTTCTTGCCTACCTGCGTCCACCTTCGGGTAGGTAGTTTTGAGTACATTTCACAACGTTGCCAAATCAACACCCCCTTTAGTTAGATGGGCCCTAACAGGACGTAAAAGGTGGCCTATGAATACGACCGATTTTATCAGGTGGCCGAGCGCTTTTTGTTAGAGGCATGCTAAATGTGGCTTAAAAGTGGGATATGAATACGGGCCTATATACATAACAAGCAATCACTATTACTTATCAGCAGTGAAAGCATAATTGGCTAGGATCATTTTTAAAAAAGTGATCTGGAAAGTGGTTCTAGAGGCAAGTCATGTTAAAGTTTGGCAACATATGTTTTAAGGGTATTTGGACCTCGCTAAATATGAAAACCATTGTTGCCAAGCCGAATTATGCATCGGAAGCCCGCAATGAGGGGGTGAAGGAAAGAGAAGACCAAAAATCATCATTTTCCACCAATTTTGATACCGGGACTGAGGCCTGTCATTATAGTGGAGTCGGTACGATTTTTCTCGCTGCAAATTTGAGGAATGCAATGCCCTTTGGCATACATGTTCTCTGAAGATTTTCGAGCAATTTTTCTCGAGGCGATTTTTCAAATTTCCGTGCAGAGGCCGTATACAGGGTGAAATATAAAAATAATGTAAAAGTTTGTATTTCATGAACCAGACCAGGTAGAATTATGCGAGTATCGTCATAAGATGCTCAATTTCAAAATGAAAAAGGTGCAATGAGCAGTTCTGACAGCTCTACCATATTTGCTGAAAAATCATGAAAAAACAGAAAATTGTCAAAAAAATGATTTTTTCAAATAAATCAGTCATTTTTCAAAGCATTGGAGTACAACTTGGTATTTCTACCATAACTCATGTTTCAAATGATATGTGGTGAAAAGTATCAATCTAGTAATGCTATTTTCAAAAATAAGACTGTCAACTTTTTTTTTCTTGTGATCGCCATCTTACGTCTCACCATAGCTGAATGGTTTCAACAGTGAGTGGTAATCATTAGAATGACGTCATGGAACAATTCAAGTGGGTAAAAGACGACCTCACATAGAGCAATAGCTTCTTCGCCGAGAAAAGAAGTGCACTCGATTTTCTGCTTTTCACAGAATTTTATCGCTCACGATGGCTGATGTGACCATGGGATGGGTGAGATAGCTATGGTGTTATGGTGCGTGATTGTTTGTTAGATGGTTCGCCAAAATTCATGGCCGCAAGTTGAGTGGTTTGTGTTTAGTGGCTTTTTAAACAAAATATGTGCCACTTTTTCACGAAAAATACAAAAATAAACAGGGTGTCGTATGTATCTTATACCTCATTGTGAAAAACCTGCCGAAGGAATTTTTGCGATTATTAGTGGATATGCTTCTTATAGATATATTTGGTGGTCACCGACTTCAAAAAGTGATAAAGATGCATCAAAGTACTCTGGGGTGGACGTGAAAGATGTTATTGCAGTTGAAAATTTAAAAAAGTACGAGAGAGAAATCTCTATTTCTGTTCACCACTTTGTGGAAATCTGCATGGGAATAGGCACAATTGGTTCTGGGACTGGTTCTTTTCGAAATAAATGTGTCATTAACTCATCAAACCACTGGTATCTTATGTGACTGCACATCCCTGTTGTAAATGCACATGCAAAACCATAAAAAAAACAGAACCTGGATTTTTTTATGGTTTCAGATGTGTTCAGTGTAGGTTTTTGTCCGGTGTAATTCCCATCTAAAATGTTGAAATTCCATCTAAGCTTGAAGTTGACCGCTCGGGAAAGTAGGGGTAGTTGTTCTCGACGTTCTCGTCGGCAAGAGGCTGAGACCCTTCGTCTACCATCCAGTTGGAAATAATTCTTACGAAATGACGACATTACGAGCGACCTTTTCGACTTGCTAGCCCTTGACTTCTTGAAGAACTTTGAACAATTACATATAGTGACCAATGTTCGTGACGTGATAGAATCAAACTCGGCAGTAGGGACAGCCCTAGCCGGCTAACTCTGCACTATCGAGAAAGCAGATGGACGATGGACGCATCATTAGTCATGCAGAAGATATGACTTTTCTTGAGCTACATGGATGATTGTTTGTACTGTTGATTCCGATGTAATTGAAGAATTGTAGATACTTCGGGTCCTCGCAATTCGCAAACGGTGAAAGAAAATATCTACACCGAAAGTACAATCACATCGAAATCAACAGTACAAACAATAAACGATGTACCTCCAAAAAAAGTCATATCTTTTGCATGGCCAAGATGCGTCCATCTGCTTGCTCGATAGTGCACAGTTAGCCGGCTAGGGCTGTTTCTGCTGCCGAGTTTGATTCTATCACGTCACAAACATTGGTCACTATATGTAATTGTTCGAAGTTCTTCAAGGAGTCAAGGGCTAGCAAGTCGAAAAGGTCACTCTTAATGTCGTCATTTCGTAAGAATTATTTCTAACTAGATGGTAGACGAAGGGTCTCAGCCACCTGCCGACGAGAGCGTCAAGAACAAACTACCTACCTTCTCTTTTCCGAGCGGTCAACTTCAAGCTTAGATGGGATTTCAACATTTTAGATAGGAATTACACCGGACAAGAACCTATACTAAACACATCTGAAACCATAAATAATCCAGGTTCTGTTTTTTTTTTATGGTTTCGCATGTGCGTTTACAACAGAGATGTGCAGTCACATAAGATACCAGTGGTTTATCATTGAAACCAGAAATATACAATGGTATAGATATTTAGGTACCTAGGTAGGTTTTGCTGCTGACCGAAAAGACATGATTGTCTTCATAATTACCGTTTTCAGCATGTTCAGTGGCATAGTTGATGACACATTTATTTCGAAAAGAACCAGTCCCAGAACCAATTGTGCCTATTCCCATGCAGATTTCCACAAAGTGGTGAACAGAAATGGAGATTTCTCTCTCGTACTTTTTAAAATTTTCAACTGCAATAACATCTTTCACGTCCACCCCAGAGTACTTGGATGCATCTTTATCACTTTTTGAAGTCGGTGACCACCAAATATATCTATAAGAAGCATATCCACTAATAATCGCAAGAATTCCTTCGGCTAGTTTTTCACAATGAGGTATAAGATACATACGACACCCTGTTTATTTTTGTATTTTTCGTAAAAAAGTGGCACATATTTCGTTTGAAAAGCCACTAAGCACAAACCACTTGACTTGCGGCCATGAATTTTGGCAAACCATCTAACAAACAATCACGCACCATAACACCATAGCTATCTCATCCATCCCATGGTCACATCAGCCATCGTGAGCGATAAAATTCTGTGAAAAGCAGAAAATCGAGTGCACTTCTTTTCTCGGCGAAGAAGTTATTGCTCTATGTGAGGTCGTCTTTTACCCACTTGAATTGTTCCATGACGTCATTCTAATGATTACCACTCACTGTTGAAACCATTCAGCTATGGTGAGACTCAAGATGGCGATCACAAGAAAAAAAAAGTTGACAGTCTTATTTTTGAAAGTAGCATTACTAGATTGATACTTCCCACCACATATCATTTGAAACATGAGTTATGGTAGAAATACCAAGTTGTACTCCAATGCTTTGAAAAATGACTGATTTATTTGAAAAAATCATTTTTTTGACAATTTTCCGTTTTTTTCATGATTTTTCAGAAAATATGATAGAACTGTCAGAACTGCTCATTGCACCTTTTTCATCTTGAAATTGGGCATCTTATGACGATACTCGCATAATTCTACCTGGTCTGGTTCATGGAATACAAACTTTTACATTTTTTTTATATTTCACCCTGTATACGGCCTCTGCACGGAAATTTGAAAAATCGCCTCGAGAAAAATTGCTCGAAAATCTTCAGAGAACATGTATGCCAAAGGGCATTGCATTCCTCAAATTTGCAGCGAATAATGGATTTTACGAACGTACCGACTCCACTATTAATGTGGAGTAAATTACATCGTATCTTGATAAACTGAGGTCTTATACTATCATCTTGACATGATTACTGTCAAAATTTCCAGAGGGGGGCGACTAGTGGACGGAATATTGACCGTGTAGATGATTCTTCTTTTCTCTTGATTTTGAGTATACAGGGTGGTCCAGGTTTTAGTCGACAAACTTTGCAGGCTGATAGAGGATGAAAAGAGAAGTCGACTCACCCCAAAAAGTACATATCTAAAATGCATATTAAAAAAGTTACAGGCCTTCAAAGTTGCAGGAAAAAATTGTTTTTTTCTTGATAACTTTTGAACAGCTTGACCGATGTCGCTCAAATTTTGCACATATGGTTAACAAACACGTCTCCAGTGATTTCTTGATTTTTTTTTAATCAGAATGACGCAGTGTTGTAGATATTTTGCCACTGGATATTTTGGAAAACCGTTGAAAGTATTGAATTTGGCGTTCAATTCTGAAGAGAAAATTGGCGTGTTATTGCTACATTTGGAGCAGCGGTTTCGGAGATATTTGTGTTTAAAGGTTCAAAAACACCGAATTACGCAAATGTTTCAAAATTCGAGCAAGCTTTGATCAAATAACTTTCAACTTTTTTTTCAATTTAAAGTTTATTAATCCATAATTTAGCACATGAAAAATCGAAAACTGGTTGTGAGAATTCATAATTTCAGTAACGTGACCAATAAGAAACAAAGGGCCCCTGGTTCTTGTTCTTACTAAACTTCCCAACTATCAGTGAGTGAATAGGTACTGTGGCAGAACGGCTTAGAATGATAAAATAAAGGGGAATGAAATATTTGGGAATAAAATTAGATTTACGGGCGATATAGGAAAGGAAAGAAATTGGGTTGAGGAATGCGAAATATATCGATTTTTGCCGGCCAGCATCGGAACCGGATGCAGGCAAAAGGCATCGACGTTTGTAGGCCAGAGGGTTGTGACGGGAGACGGGGTGTGGGGAAATAAGAGAGGTCCAAGAACAGGAGCGGGGAGATGAGATTCGAGTGGTAAGAGTCGAGCACACCGGGTGTATTTTGCTGGAAGAAAACTAATATTTTTCAAGAAGAATAAATTAAGAAAAGTGCTAAAACACTGTGATAGATTTGTAGTACATCAGTGATGTGAAAGGAAAACATTAAGGCAAGTCTGATTTCTATTGTAATCGAATGCGAATGGTTTAAATGAGGTTGAAGTAATTGTTTTGGTTTAAAAAAATGATAGTAGGTTTTGTTTGATCTTTTGAACAGCCATGATAAGCGTCAAGCCAATTTGAATTCTTTGTAATTGCTCTGAGCTTTTAAAATGCGGCCCCTTGTTTTCAGATAACTACCTTCCAGATGCAAGAAAAAGGGTGAAACCTCAGCAACCCTTTTAAGAGATTTGGCTTCTGACAGAGCATGATTTTGTAGACTCTATTAGCTGAGACAAGCACTAGCAGTATTTATGCAAATCAAACCTGGGCAAAATCTCGATTACGCGTTATCTTCCCCCATAGAATAAGATATTTAACCCTTTCGCGCGACAAAGAATTTAAAGGCATGAGGCCGAGTTTCCAAAGAGAAACCCCTTGAGTAATGCTAAGAAAATTCAGTGTCGTTTCGAAACACTTCAAGATAAGAAATGAACGAGACATAAAATCAAATTTGCAGGCTAATTAATTAGAGGCTCATTGCGATGACTTGTATTTCGTATTGTAAATTTGTGTAATGGTATTGAACCTAGCATGAAACAGATCTGCTGATAAGTCTTTGAATTAGAGACTATCGCACCAGCTGGATATAAAATCTATGGAATGTCAACACTCAAATTTTATGTAAACTATTTGATCAACAATTAAAAATAATGGCTGTAAATTCGAAAGATCAAGACAAGACTCAGTGAACAACAATCTCTCTCTAAGTACAATTAAACAGGAAAGATTTCTTCTCGTACCAGGGCGAATGGGAGAAAGGGGAGAAAGGGTTGAAACAAAAACTGGAAAAAGGATTATTGAATTATGCAGGGAATTAAACTCAAGTGTACTAGGAAATGGCTTCACTTATAATTCTGAAAATTGGGAAGAATGAGAATGGAATTAATTCGCAAGGGTTGAACAAATTCATCGTAGGATTGCACACGGTATTAGGATGTACTTTTCTTTCAGAAACCGAATGTAAACTGAATTAAACAATTCCGAACGCTAGCTGAATGTCAGCACGTCAGGAAATTATAAAATGAATAATTAAGGTGAATTTAATTAAGTTGGCGATGATTGATTAATTTGTAATAAAGAAGAGGTGTGGTTGAATGACTTTGTTTATTCTTTCAATATTTATTCAATTCATTCCCTTTAAGAAAAACGTGAGGTTACTACTAGAGTAGGCTTGAGGTATTAGCACGACGTGAAGCTGAGGTAGATGTAATCGGGTTAAATAACTTAGGTAAAGGTAAAATAAAATCTACGGCACAACGAAATACGACTTAGGGTAATTAGACGCATCACAGCTTAATTAATTTAATGTAGGGAAGGAGGGGATATCACAAAATTGGGGCCGGTGACGAGGTTTATCACAAAATGTTATCGTGAGGTTGGGATGTTACAAAATAGTTGTCGTGACTCAGAATTTTACAGTAGGTGCCATGACTTTAGGATAATTTACAGTTGGTGTCCAATGACCAGGATTGTTAGTAAGTGGTGCAGTGACCAGGGATAATTACAGTACCTACCTATTGAATATTTAATTGTTGCTTAAATTATGAATTTTCACAACCAATTTTCAATTTCTCGAGCTGAATTTTGGATCAATAAACTTTAAATTGAAAAAAAAGTTGAAAGTTGATGGATCAAAGCTTGCTCGAATTTTGAAACATTTGCGTAATTCGGTGTTTTTGAACCTTTAAACACACATATCTCCGAAACCGCTGCTCCAAATGTAGCAATAACACGCCAATTTTCTCTTCAGAATTGAACTCCGAATTCAATACTTTTAACGGTTTCCCAAAATATTCAGTGGCGTAGAAAGTAGGGGGGTAAGAGGGTTAGTACCCCCCCATATCTACGGCACTGCGTCATTCTGTCAGAATGTTTTTCAAGAAATCACTGGAGACGTATTTGTTACCCATATGTGCAAAATTTGAGCGACATCGGTCAAGCTGTTCAAAAGTTATCAAGAAAAAAGCAATTTTTTTCTGCAACTTTGAAGGCCTGTAACTTTTTTAATATGCATTTTAGATATGTACTTTTTGGGGTGAGTCGACTTCTTTTTCTATCCTCTATCAGCCTGCAAAGTTTGTCGACTAAAACCTGGACCACCCTGTATATACAGTCCGTTTTTCATTTTAGGCCCCAGCCCGTAGCATCTTTATTATGGGTTTCACACCCAATATATCATATATTTTTGAAATCACAAAAACAAGATCTTTCGACTGATGATATGTTAAATTATTTTTGACAGATGTCCCTTTTTGACAAATGACAGAATATTACTTGTGATACATCATTTTAAAGCCCATAAAATTCTGAGGAGAACTGTGTTTTTATCTTTGTAATAGGGTGTCTTTCACAGCTTCTAGGGGTCTTTCAATAGGAAAAAAATGTTGAATTTCAAAAATACATAACAAGTAAATAGGTGAAGTAGGTACCTAGTTTTAATGTAAACTAATGAGAATAATGATCAATTAATCACAATGAAATAAAAAATGTCCTGAAGAAGTTGCTCGAATGACCGCCTCCTTGTTCCTTGAATAAAAGATTCGACAATCAGTGAATTGGAACTACCACCGGCTCAACGCGATGACATCCGAGCTTGCCAGAAATGACCCCCCTCGAGTTTTTATGAGCCTACCCGAAAGATAAGGTGTTTATAAAGTTTCCCAATAATTTGGACAATTTAAAAATCAGATCATCACCATTAGTTAATTTTAAAAATACCCATTACTTACCGTCAGTTCCACAAAAAAGATGATCAGCGATCAAGGCTGATTGCAGATTAACTGAACTTTTTTCTGCTGAATGGTAGGTGATTACTGACAAAAAATGTCTGAAATCAGTACTAGACCCATCATCTTTCCCTTATCGAGAGACAAACCATCATTTCCATTGATCAGTCAGCTACAAATTGACAAATAAAAATCGCAAATCAACTGATCTCGTATTATCTGTTTTGTGGAACCCACGGTTATTGAGTGGCTATTTCTGAAATTGACATATTTTCCTATTGAAAGACCCCTAGAAGCTGTGAAAGACACCCTATTTTGAAAATAAAAACACAGTTCTCCTCAGAATTTAATGGGCTTTAAAATGATGTGTCACAAATACTATTCTGTCATTTGTCAAAAAATGACATCTGTCAAAAATAATTTGACATATCATCATTAGAAAGATCTTGTTTTTCTGATTTCAAAAATATATAATATATTTTTGGAATCAGGAAAACAAGATCTTTCGAGTGGAAAACCACAGTTCTTTATCATACAATGAAATAATAGCAAAAAATAAAGTTGAAAAGTAGCGCCAAACAATTTCCACAAAAAAATATTTTGTTCATATTTTAAAAAGTAAAGGCACATCAGTTACATGACCGTATTGTGCGAAATACACCAGACTAACGAACTACGCAATTTTTAGAAAAAATGCCGATTTGCAATAAATAACACAGTTCAAAATGGTAAAAAAATATTGACAAAAAACATGTTTATTCATCTAAAACTTGTTCAAACTTGCTCCTATTGCAATTTTGACACCATAATTGAACTAAGAATATGAAACCTGATAGGAAGAGATACCAAACATGTATACAGGGTGGTCCAGGTTTTAGTCGACAAACTTTGCAGGCTGATAGAGAATAAAAAAAGAAGTTGACTCACCCCAAAAAGTACATATCTAAAATGCATATTAAAAAAGTTACAGGCTTTCAAAGGTGCAGAAAAAAATTGTTTTTTTCTTAATAACTTTTGAACAGCTTGACCGATTTCGCTCAAATTTTGCACATATAGTAGACAAACACGTCCCCAGCGATTTCTTGAAAAAAATTCTGTCAGAATGACGCAGTGCCGTAGATATAGGGGGGTACTGACCCATTTATCCCCCTACTTCCTACGCCACTAGATATTTTGGAAAACCGTTGAAAGTATCGAATTCCGCGTTTAATTCTGAAGAGAAAATTGGTGTATTGTTGCTACATTTGGAGCAGCAGTTTCGGAGATATTTGTGTTCGAAGGTTCAAAAACACCGAACTACGCAAATGTTTAAAAATTCGAGCAAGCTTTGATCCATTCACTTTCAACTTTTTTTTCAATTTAAAGTTTACTGATCCATAATTTGGCTCATAAAAAATTCAAATTTGGTTGTGAAAATTCATAATTTCAGTAAAATGACCAATAAGAAACAAAGGACCCTTGGTTCTTCTTCTTACCAAACTCCCCAACTATCAGTAAGTGAATAGGTACCTATTGAATATTCCATTGTTACTGAAATGATGAATTTTCACAACCAATTTTCAAATTCTTATGAGCCAAATTATGGATCAATAAACTTTCAATTGAAAAAAAGTTGAAAGTGAATGGATCAAAGCTTGCTCGAATTTTGAAACATTCGCGTAATTCGGTGTTTGTGAACCTTTAAACACAAATATCTCCGAAACCGCTGCTCCAAATGTAGCAATGATACGCCAATTTTCTCTTCAAAATTTAACGCGGAATTCGATACTTTCAACGGTTTCCCAAAATATCCAGTGGCGTAAGAAGTAGGGGGATAAATGGGTTAGTACCCCCCATATCTACAGCACTGCGTCATTCTGACAGAATTTTTCACGAAATCGCTGGGGACGTGTTTGCTTACCATATGTGCAAAATTTGAGCGAAATCGGTTAAGCTGTTCAAAAGTTATCAAGAAAAAAACAATTTTTTTCTGCAACTTTGAAAGCCTGTTACTTTTTTATTATGCATTTTAGATATGTACTTTTTGGGGTGAGTCGACTTTTTTTTTCATCCTTTATCAGCCTGCAAAGTTTGTCGACTAAAACCTGGACCACCCTGTATACCGTCCGTTTTTTATTTTAGGCCCCAGCCCGTAGCACCTTCAATATGGGTTTCATACCCAATATATTATATATTTTTGAAATCACAAAAACAAGATCTTTCGACTGATGATATGTCAAATTATTTTTGACAGATGTCATTTTTTGACAATTGACAGAATAGTGCTTGTAATACATCATTTTAAAGCCCATAAAATTCTAAGGAGGAATATGTTTTCATTTTTGAAATCGGGTATCTTTTACAGCTTTTAGGGGTCTTTCAATAGGAAAAAAATGTTGAATTTAAGAAATACATGATGAGTAAGTAGGTAAAGCAGGTACCTATTTTTAATGTTAACTAATGATCATAATAATTAATTAATCACAATGGAACAAAAAATGTCCTGAAGAAGTTGCTCGAAATGACCGCCTTCTTGTTTTTTGAATGAAAGATTCGACGATCAGTGAATTGGAACTACCGACCCAACGCGATGACATCCGAGCTTGCCAGGTATGACCCTCCTCGATTTTTTATGAGCTTACCTGAAAGATGAGGTTATTAAGAGTTTCCCAATAATTTGGGCGATTTAAAAATCAGATCATTACCATCAGTTAATATCAAAAAGCGGGCTGCGGGCTGAGATATTCTAGAATGTACTTTTTTTCGAAAGAAAAGTTTTTCTTGTCAGAACCTGATGCACAGTGGGCAAATGACCTATCAGAGAGACCTGAGATGTTCTATTGAGCTCGAGAAACGGTTACCTTTTCCAAACGGCTTTGAGATGCCCTACTAAGATACAGAAAGGTTACCTTTTTCCAACTTTTTTATGATGTTCTCTTGAGCTCCAAAAATGTTACCACTTTTGCACTTCTTTAAGATGACCTATTAATAAGCTCCAAAGAGGTTACCTTTTTCCAACTTCTCTATGATGCTCTCTCAATCTCCAAGAAAAGTTACTTTTTTAGAACTTGTTCAAAATGTTTTATAAAATTATAAAGCTCCAAAGGTTACCCTTGAGGTTACCTTTTTCCAACTTCTCTAAGAAGTTTCATTTCAGCTAAAAAAAATATTTTTTCTCAATCTTCTTTGGTATATTTGATTATGTAGGCCAGGCGGTAGGTCATTCTGGATAGAAAAAATTCCGACCAAAGCTTTTATGGTGTCAAACTCTTCCTAAGGTCAGTAGGTATCTACCACTGAGTTTCCGCCCAAAAACGAGTTGTGCTGATTCCTCCACATCTGCCCAAAGGTAAAAGATGTCTTGAAGGTGCAAAAAGACCTGTTAAACCCCCGTACTTTTTCATTTTATTTGCCTCAATGCAAACGTACAACTCTTACGCAAACATTGGAAGCATTTGTCATCATCTCTGTGTCAGTCTTACTGTTGAAAAAAAAGATTTCCTTGTGCGGGTCAGATAAATCACATTTAATTGTTTTTCCACAGAAGAAAACGATGGAGCAACATGTATTTTGGATGTTTTCTAATAACTCGTACCCACTGAACCCATTCATGGTGTTAAAATTTCAATAACAGCATTTTTGAAGATGTTGCCCGCTAAGAAGTGAACAATTTTCACCCGCCTGTTCAGCAGCAATTTTTTCAATTTTACCAAACACCGTTCTCGAAAATTTTATAAGGAATGACAAGCTGGAACTTTTTTCTAATGATATTATGTCTGGCTTAACCGCGGCACGCTTTTTGAAAGTGTAGGAAACTGATTTCTTTTCGAGCTGTTTATTTTATCCGCGTGCGGCCGTGCCTACTTGACATAGACCGGACTGATTACAAAAGCTTGGAAATGTACTCTCTTCCAGCTTTAAAACACGACTATTATTGACCAAATAATATATAATTTCTTCATAAATCAATGTACAAAGTCTTAATAATAATGGTCGTGTTTTGAAGCCAAAAAAGAGTACATTTCTAAGCTCGTGTAATCAGTACGGTCTATGTCAAGTAGGCACGGCCGCACGCGGGTGAAATAGGATCGCTCGAAAAGAAATAAGTTTTTTAGACTTTCAAGTGCGTGCCGCGATTAAGCCAGGCACGATATAGTTAGAGAAGAGTTTGAGCTTTCAATTCCTTATAAAATTTTCGCAAACGGTGTTTGGTAAAATTGAAAAAATTGCTGCTTAACAGGCGGGTGAAAATTACTCACTTCTTAGCGGGCAGGATCTTTAAAAATGCTGTTATTGAAATTTTAACGCCATAAATGGGTTCAATGGATACGAGTTATTAGAAAACATACAAAATACATGTTGCTCCATGGTTTTCATGTGAAGAAAAACGATTAAATGTAATTTATCTGACCCACACAAAGAAATCTTTTTTTCTAACAGTAAGACTGGCACAGAGATGATGACAGATGCTTCCAATGTTTGCGTAAGAGTTGTGCGTTTGCACTGAGGCAAATATAACGAAAAAGTACGAAGGTTCAGCAGGTCTTTTTGCACTTTCAAGGCATCCTTCACCTTCGTGCAGATGTGGAGGAATCAGCACAACTCGTTTTTGGGCGGAAACTCAGTGGTAGATACCTACTGACCTCACGAAGAGTTTGACACCATAAAAGCTTTGGTCGAAGTTTTTTCCAGATTGTAGTGATTTTACCGACATACCGCCTGGCCTATATGCTCTAAAAAAGGTTATTTTTTTTGGATTTCCGTAAGATGATCTATCAAACCTCCAAAACAAGTTACCTTTTTCGGACGTCTTGGGCAGATGTTCTCTACCATCAACCTCTAAAAAAGAACAACTCCTCAAAATTTACGTTCATGAGATGTACCTATATTCGAAAAAGCCGCATTCCTCTAATAATACCCCGGGGAGAGGTAGATCTAAAGAGATTTTGAAATCGAATGTAATAAAGTAATGTGAATGATGAAACCTATAATTGTATTATTCAACGTTTAAGATAATGTACGTATCTGCCTTCGGTTGCACCAAGTCCTCTTCAGTTTCATTAGCGTATTTTTTTTAATTCTATAAATTATGATATCTCAATGCAAATCGGAGTTTTTTCCAACAATTCTTGCGTAATTCGTCAGTCTTGTGTATTTTACACAACACATTCACGTACTAAGTGTGTCTTCACTTTTTAAAATATGAAAAACTTCAGTTTTGATCATACATACATCATACAGCAAAAAAACAAAGTTGAAAAGTAGGGCCAAACAACTTCCACAATTTTTTTTTATATTCAAAAAAGTAAAAGCGGATCGATTGAATGCCTCTATTATGGTAAATACATGAGACTAACGAACTACGCAAGAATTTTAAGGAAAAATGCCGATTTGCAGTAAAATAACACAGTTAGAAGACATAAAAAAATATTGACAAAAAACATGTTTTTTTATGTAAAACTTGTTCAAACTCGCTTCTATTGCAATTTGAACACCATAGTTGAACTGAAAATATGGAATTCTGTCGGAAACGATACCAAACATGTTTATATTCACTCAAAATCGAGAGAAAAGAAGAATCATCTACACAGTCAACATTCCCCCCCCCCCACTTGTTTTCCCCCTCTGGAAATTTTGACAGTAATCATGTCAATATGGTAGTATAAGACCTCAGTGAATCAAGATATGATGTAATTCACTTTACATTAATGACAGGTCGCAGTCCCGACATGAAAAATGGTGAAAAATAGTGATTTTGTCTCCCCTCCCCTTTGCCCCCCCCCCCCCATTGCGGGCTTCCGGTGCAAAATTCGGCTTGGCAACAATGGTTTTCGTATTCAGCGGGGTCCAAATACCTTTAAAACGTATGTTGCCAAACTTTACCATGACTTGCTTCTAGCATTGCTTTTTATCCGAAAAGATCCTAGACTATAAGGAAAAGTGAAAAAACAACCAAATATCCCAGCTTTTCCGACTAATTTTTCAGTTGACATTGATGCGTTGACAGTTCTAATTTGACTTTCAACAGTTTTAACGTCACATTGACACATGAGCTTTGACTGACGGCTGATAGAGGGCGCCAGCAACTCCTCCAGTATGCGGGTTGCATACTCTTGCGGCCTGCGCCTATGCTTGCAAGAAAGGTGAAGTAAAGATTCGGCATAATATGCATAGATGACACTTTTTGACATTGACTATTTGTATTTATACGCCATAGCAACGACGTAACAGCCCTCTTTATGCAATCACTCGCCCCACCGATGGATATTTCGTTTCCAAAACCAACTCCGGATGGAAATTTTACTTATTGGATCGGACGATAACAGCCCGGAGCATCTCTGTGCAAATTCCACATGAAGCGCGGCGGCACAATATTTTCTGCTCGTAATACCAAAACCATTGACATTTTCCGCAGCATTAATGGCCCGGATATACGTGCTTTCGGCCCTAAATGAAAACATAATAGTTTATGAACGCCGGATAAAAGCACACAACACCGGCAATAATATCGGAAAAACGTATAATATCACGAGGCGTTTCGGGACGACGACGTCACACGTAGACGTTTTATACTCTCCGGGAACTTTCGACTTTTGTTGCTTTTTTTGCGTAATGCGCGACGAGACGCCTTTTGAAAAGGGAACGATTACGGCATTGATCCCGTTAAAAAAGCTCTATAAACATTTTAAGCTTTAACGATTAACGTTAGAGAGTGTGGGTGCCTACAAGGTTTTTTTTACGCCGGAATCGGCCATGAATATTCACGTGCCGGTGCAGTGAAAAAGAAAAAGGAAAAACGCAAATTGATTGGGAGACAAAAGACCTTTTGATTAGCTTTGGCGGAAATAGCTGTGAGTTTTGCTTTGAACTTTATTCCGCACTTATCAAGCTTTCGGCAGGTACAGCCGGGTTGAAAATAAAAGCCCGGCCGCGCAGTCTGACTGTGGTCATCACTGAAGGCCCAATTTCAAGTCCGACTTGCGTTCGGATTTGCATCAGATTACCATGACAACGGCGCAAAACAGTTTTAGCCAATCAGGCTGCTGTACAGGGTGTTCACGATAAAATTCACCCCCCTCCAGTAGATTCCCCTTCAAGATATTTCGAAGAACTAGAAGCTTTTTCTCCGCGATTTTTCCCAGGGACCTTGAATCGATCCTCAAAAAGTTTCTAATTGGTACCATATACAGGGTGTGATATGTAACTTTTTTATTTCAAATGCAACACCCTTATATTTTACTCCGTTATTTGGTGGAGCCTTTTTTTCCGATTACAAATATATATGACACTTATGATTTATTTTGACGAGTAAGTTGTCGGAAAAATAATAAAATAGGTAGTCAAATAATTGTTTCGCGGCAAGATGGCTTTGGTTTCTACAGTTCACTTGAAAAAAAGTTATTCTCGCAGCATTTTGCCTGCAGGATTCAACTCCGCATGGATAAATGGTCTAATTCGTTCCTGATACAGGGTGTCGCGTAATTTTTAATTTTTAATTTATTTGTCTACCTACTTTCATCATTTTTTTGACAGCTTCTTTGTCAGAATAAATCATAAATGTGATATATATTTGTAATCAGAAAGAAAGGCTCCATCAAATGATGCAATAAAATATAGGGTGTTGCATTTGAAATAAAAAAGTTACATGTCACACCCTGTATACGGTACCAATTGAAAACTTTTAGACGGTCGATTCAAGATCCCTGGAAAAAATCGTTGTGAAAAAGTTTTTAGTTTTTCGAAATATCTTGAAGGGGGATCCCCTAGATTGGGGGTGAATTTTATCGTGAACACCCTGTACATGGCAGTTTGCACCGCCGCAGTTTTACGCCCCCTGACTTGAAATCAGAGTCGCACTTCAATCAAATGGTGTACAATCTTCATTATGAATGTTCAGCTGTTGGAACCCAAGTACCGTCTTAATGTCAGATTTGATCGAATTCCACGAGGTAAGTTACATGGGCTTTCCTACCTGTGAAGGTGCTTTAAGTTGACTTTGCTCTTCTTCTCTATGCGGTTAACCCTTTCAAATAACTAAGCTTTAGTCAGTGCGTTAAAATCATAAATTCAAATGAAGCAGAAGTGAGAGTTCGACGCGAATAAGAAAAGGTTAAAATCAGGTGCGGCATTGGAACAAACAAGCAACCCCCACGTGATGTCAGGAGCCTACTAAACAGACGCTATCTTCACAAAGAACCGGGTGAGATGTCACCATGAACTAATGCTAAACAAAAGCAACAAATTTCCAACCAAAGGGGGTGATCAACAGGTAGTTGCCGCCGACAGGACGGAATTGACGCGACCGATATGGAAAAATGCTCGCTTGTCAAAGACTCATTCCGGAACCTGGCTACCGAGAGCGTCGTGACGCGATAGTCATAAGAGCGGAAAATTTGCGGTATTTAGTAACTGAATGCAAAGCGCGAGAACTTCAAGTCATTTGAAGCTACCCAATACATGATCTGAAATGAAGCTCTCTCCGAGTAAGTCTCTTGAAGGGCTTTGATATAAACAGGTCAACACATGAAGTGGTCTACCGCAAAATTTCGCCTCACTTTGAGGGGACATATCTTGGAAAATACGTTACCGATTATTAAAAGCCTGCTGATGCCTGAAAGAGGAAACAAGGTATCACAGCGTGTCCGGTATTCAATGACATTGTACTTGATATGCAGGGTGACAACGGAAGGAGTGCCGAAGTGGTCCATTTTCAACACTGGGTAACTTTCGCTAAAAAAATTCCAGACTTTTTCTGGTGTCATTTTTGAAGAGCACTTATCAAAATCTCGAAACAGTTTTTGACTTGTCTCCGTACTTTGATTTTTAAAAAAGATGTGTCGCTTTATTAGTCCAGTCAAATTAAGCAAAAATCTGGCCAAACCGGAAATAAATTCGGAAGTTGACAAAATTTGGTGGATCGATGTATAAGTTAACGTATAACAACATACTGAAATTCCTGATAATTCCACGGCTTGGATTTTTTTTTAGAACCAATAAAAGAGCGCCATCCTTGAAATTTTTCGATTTTTTCTGAATAACTTGTAAACTATTACCTTTAGAACACCAGTACCTTCGAAGCAAATGTAGCCCCTTAAATTCTCAGAAGATAAGTACCAAACTCATTACTTTGTGGTCAATAGTCTCTGAGATACAGCCTCTGCCAAAACTCAGTGAAAATGACTCAAAATTTATTTCCGGATTTCACGTAACAATTTGCATCGTGTCAGTTCAGGGGCTGTAACGTAGACTGAAAATGTGCAGATTCCAATGTGTTTCACATTTTTGGAAAGCCAATTCAATATTCGGTATCACAAGTTTGTCTAGAAGTCGCCAACTTCAAAATGGTACTTTTCCTCGACCTTTGAAATCTATACTTGAAGTCCCGCAGAATCCTCAAAAAATCGATTATTTTCAAACCATGCCATTTGCTTTATTTTTCAAGTATGGAAGAACCATCTAGAGAATATGTGAAGGATTAAATACCAAAAAAATAACATGTTTCAGAATCTTTTTCCAAGTGATGGTTCCTGAGGTATATGGGTTAAAAGACCAAAACGGCCTATTTGGAGAAAAAGATAGGTAGTCCGGACACTAACTGCTGAATACTGTATGGCCCTTGCATTTGATGATACAAAATGCCACTTAGCAGACGTAGTGAACATACTTATGTACTTTCCACGTCTGCCAAGTGGCATCTTACACCTAAAATGCAAGGTCCGTACAGTATTCAGCAGGTTGTGTCCGAACTACCAATTTTTTTTCCAAATAGGTCGTTTTAGTCCTCCAACCCATATACCTCAGGAACCATCACAAGGAAAAAGATTCTGAAACATGTTGTTTTTTTGGTATTCAATCCTTCACATATTCTCTAGATGGTTTTTTCCATACTCGAAAAATGAAGCAAATGGCATGGTTTGAAAATAATCGATTTTTGGGGATTCTTCGGGACTTCAAGTATAGATTTCAAAGGTCGAGGAAAAGTACCATTTTGGAGTTGCCGACTTCTAGACAAAAGTGTGACACCAAATGTTGAATTGGCTTTCCAAAAATGTGAAACACACTGAAATCCGCACATTTGCTGTCCACGTTACAGCTCCTGAACTGACACTATGCAAATTGTTACGTGAAATCCGGAAATAAATTTTGAGTCATTTTCACTGTGTTCTAGCAGACGCTGTATCTCAGAAACTATCGATCACAAAGTGATGAATTTTACACTGATCTCTTGAGAATTTAACAGGCTACATTTGTTCCGCTGGTTTTTGTGTTCTAAAGGTGATAGTTTTCGAGTTATTCAGTAAAAATAGAAAATTTCTAAGGATGGCGCTCTTTTATTGGTCCCAGAAAAAAAGCCAAGCCTTGGAATTCTTGGGAATTTCAGTATGTTATTCTACGTTAACTTATACATCGATCCACCAAATTTCGTCAACTTCCGAATTTATTTCCGGTTAAAACCTATTTTGACTGGACTATATGTGAAATTTGAATTTTCTGATGCTGCTTCCGTCATTGGTCATGCAGTTGGCTGTAACTTGGCACAAATGCATAATTTGCCGTAAGAAACTACCCTATGAATTTTTTTTACCTCACGGAGACCTAATGGTTCTACCCCTGTAGTCACCTGGTACCTTCTTAGGGTCGGTCCCAAATGGGGTAGGTTGCGACGATACATTTCATGTTTATCGAACACAGTGTGGCTCAAATATAGATTCAGTAACCATTCGTTGCATTACAAGTCCCATAGTTACCATATCAGCCCTATTTTGGTTACTTTTGTACAGGGTGATTTATACGAAAAGTTACAAGGCTATATCTCGAGAACGGAAGAAGGTAAAATCAAAAAAAAAAATTTGTTTCAATCTGACACAGTGGTGCACATTTCAGCATAGTGTAGATTTTTTCAAAGCAGCCCCTAACTAGAGGTTGAAGGTGACCATGCCATTTTGGAAAAGTTTTTTTTTAATGGATATTTTGTTGATCTGAATGGCAATATGAGTGCAAAATGACATTTTCAAATTGATATTCCCAACCCTCAAGTTTCTACCCCAAGTGGAAATTAATAAAAAAATGTTTATTACGAAACTGTCTACCTTATAAAAAAAGGTTATCCTACCTAACATCCTTTTGATGTGGATCAAATAGACATCAAATTATTGATGTTTGAGGGGAGGGATTTGATCAAATAAACAAAATAAAACAGCACAATTGAACAATGTGTATTGGAATGCAAACATGAGAACAAAAGTATAAAAAAGTGGAAAGATGTTATTCCACACAAGGCACGCGTTGTTCAATTGTGCTGTTTTATTTTGTTTATTTGATCCAATTCCCTCCTCACAAACATCAATAATTTGATGTCTATTCGATCCAAATCAAACGGATGTCAGGTAGAATAAACTTTTTTTATAAGGTAGACAGTTTCGTAATAAACATTTTTTCATCAATTTCCACTTGGGGTAGAAACTTGAGGGTTGAGCATATCAATTTGAAAATGTCATTTTGCACTTATATTGCCATTCAGATTACCAAGATGTCCACTAAAAAAAAACACTTTTCCAAAATGGCATGGTCACCTTTAACCCCTAGTTAGGGGGCTGTTTTGAAAAATCTACACTATGCTGAAATGTGCAGCGCTGTGTCAGATTGAAGCAAAAATTTTTTTTTGATTCTACCTTCTTCCGTTCTCGAGATATAGCCTTGTAACTTTTTGTATAAATCACCCTGTACAAAAGTAACCAAAATAGGGCTGATATGGTAACTAGGGGACTTGTAATGCAACGAATGGTTACTGAATCTATATTTGAGCCACACTGTGTTCGATAAACATGAAATGTATCGTCGCAACCTACCCCATTTGAGAACGACCCTAAACAGGTACCAGGTGACCACAGGGGTAGCACCATTAGGTCTCGTGAGGTAAAAAATTTTCATGGGGTAGTTTCTTACGGCAAATTACAGCCAACTGCATGACCAATGACGGAAGCAGCATCAGAAAATTCAAATTTCACATAAAGCGACACATCTTTTTCAAAAATTAAAATACGAAGACAAGTCACAAACCGTTTCGAGAGTTTGTTAAGTGCTCTCCAAAAATGGCACCAGAAAAAGTCTGGAATTTTTTTTAGCGAAAGTTACCCAGTGTTGAAAATGGACCACTTCGGCACTCCTTCCGTTGTCACCCTGTATATCAAGTACAATGTCATTGAACACCGGACACGCTGTGATACCTTGTAGCCAAAAGGACCCTCTTCCAGGCATCAGCAGGCTTTTAATAATCGGTAACGTATTTTCTGAGATATGTCCCCTCAAAGTGAGGCAAAATTTTGGGGTGGACCACTTCATGTGTTGACCTGTTTACAACGACCCAAAGGGTTCATTCATGCAAATAATACCTGTAAACAAACCATCAACTTATTGTCTAGTTGAAAGGCTTATGAAAACTGATAAGTTACAATGGTCCAAAATTGGACCATTTTTCCTCTCGCGACAACATATTTGTTGCGCAGTTTAGATACTCGAAGCTGGACAAATTTTTCACGAATGATACTGTTTTAGCTGGTATATATCTCAGCGAACTCTGTTGATTCAAATGGAGAGTGATATGATTAACTCGCTGAAAGGGACTTCTTTTTTGAACCCGGCTGTACCTTGTCCGCGATTCATTAGAATCACTGCGTTTCAAAAGGTTGTGCTTACACTCCTCGTTGACCCGCGATTTTACATGGCATTCTCTTTGACCACATGCGCGTATGACTTTCAATCCTCGCTTTTAACTTTTGGGAAATCAGTAAAAAACGCGAGCTTTTTTAGAACTTTACAAACTAATGGAGGCGAAAAAAAATAGAGCACGCGTCCAATACCGAATCGCATATGAATCAAGCAATACACCGGCGCGCTCTCTCTATATATCTTTCCCGGTGAATTATTACCTTTGTTCTCAACGGATGTCTCTCGGGGTGGCAACAGACTTTCCCTTTTCCCGCGCCTTTCTTACTCCTTCTGCTGCGAGACCCAATTTCGTTCCATTACTTCGACTATATCGCAACATTTGTAACTTGTCCGTTTAGAAAATACATCATCGGGAAACGGGCCTGTCCCGGCGAAATTATGTAATAAAACATATCCGACCACACACGGGAACGCGGTGCCGGCGCAGCGCCGCCAGTTTTGTTATTTTACTTTTTGATGGGGTGGCGACACTCACGCGGAAAATCAACACGATAAACGCGGAAGAAATAAGGAAATTTTGCCGGCGGCAAACTTTCCAGTTTTTCCAACAGCATCACCGGAAATGCCGCAAATCCTGATTTAATTTAAATGTAAATTTCTTCGCGCAGTAAAAGGATTGTGACGATTGAATTTGGTGCTTACATAATGGCCAATTAGGGAGAAGTGCAAAAGAAGCACGTGGTCTAAATAAACTATATAAAAAAAATTGCGCCTTTTAGGAAAACAGTCTCATTGGTAGAACTTAAAGTGTTAGCGCGGTACACATAAAGACGGCAGCCTTCCGATGAAGGCTGCATTAAAACAATAACTCTTGGATTAGGAAAGCAGCAAGCGACAGTCAGAAATAAAATTCACAACAACAATCAAAAACTTTAATGCAAAACAAAGAAAAAAACACAAACAGACAGAATTACAAAACAATAAAAAAAAAACAATGTGAATTAAATGAAATGAAAAATCCGAGTGGTTCTGATCGGGGGCAGATTCGCTGGCGCCGAGTGGCGTCCTGAAAACGAGACGAACTGCACTGAAGGTATACACCCCGGCAAACGGGAATAAACGGTAAATGGTAAAAACAATGGAAAATATGGAACTTACGGGATCTTATTCGGTGGCGGCGTCGTCCTGGCGGAGTCCGAAGGCGGCGTCGTGGTGGATGGCCGTTCTGGTGGTGGATTTCCTGGTGAAATGCACGAGTGCCCGTGTTCGTCACCAAAATGGCGGACGAACGACTCGATCCCGTCCGAAACTGGAGCTTTGTGTGCGGCTGGCTGATCCAAGCCGCTCCCCGGTGAAAGCGGTGAAAACTGCCGCTTTCTGGACTTGGAGATGCTGCAGAGCTCCTCCAGGAGTCACTATCGGACGCGATGGGCCTTGGATGGGCTTCTGGTCGAGTACGAATGTACGCCGATGGCACGACAAGATGGCCGCGAGAACGATGACCAAAAAAGGACGGCGTGGCTTCCCGCTCGACGTACGGAGATCAACGCCGCTTCGAACGAAGCGACAAAGGCACGAGCGGAAAAAAAGCCGAAGAATGCCGAAGACGGCCGAAGAAAGTGCTGGAGCTCGTTTACGCTTGCCCCTGACAGCCAAGTGCCAGGCACACCGAACAGGGGGTGAGGGGTGAGGACTTGGACGACACAGGGATATTTTGGGTTGCATACCCTCAGTGCACACGAATGCAGTGTTCAATGAACGGGGCCGAGACATACTCCCCACCAAAATACCACTCGGGGTATTTTCAAAGTTCAAAAATTAATGAAATCAAACATGATACAAAAAGAAAGAGCATAGTGAGAACAATGACGGAAGTGAAAACACAGAATGCTCACTGTCCTGAAGGGAGGGGACAAAGTTTGACCATTGGGCGTCGCAGAACGTCGCGTTGAGTACGGACATCTGCGACACGACAAATGCCATCTTTGCCGGGGAAGAGTTTTGAAATTCTGCCTAACCTCCACTTCAGAGGGGGAGCGTTTTCGTCCTTGATGAGGACTAAAGACCCCACATCTGCGGATTCAAGGTGACGTGACTTGTGCCACTTGCCGCGTTGGTACAGCGTGTGTAGATATTCGTCGCGCCAACGCGCCCAGAAACGCTGTTGCATGGATTGGACCAACTGCCATCGCGACAACCTGCTGATCTTGAGGTGGGACAAATCTGGGTCAGGTGGGGCCGTTAACGGCTCGAGCGTCAAAAAATGACCAGGCGTCAATGGGCACAGATCATTTGGATCCGAGCTCAGCTCCGAAAGTGGCCGTGAGTTGAGCAACGCTTCCACTTGGGTGACCAACGTGGTCAGCTCTTCAAAGGTGAGTATTTGATCACCTATCACGCGAGATAGATGAGTTTTGACAGCTTTTATGCCGCTTTCCCACAGCCCGCCAAAGTGGGGACTGGAGGGAGGAATGAAGCGCCAAGTGATGGCTTCGGATTCCGCGGCGAGTTGCATTGACATCGTCAATTGCCTATGAGCTCCGACAAAGTTTGTGCCATTGTCGCTATAGATGGTAGAGCAACGACCGCGCCGGGCAATGAATCTGCGCAAGGCAGCGAGGAAAGCATCTGTTGAGAGATCGGAGGCAACCTCGACGTGCAATGCCTTGGTGGCGAAGCACACGAAAAGACAGATGTACGCCTTCGTAGTTCTGACACCGCGAGCGCGTGACATGAGGATTGGAAAAGGGCCACCATTGTCGAGCCCGATGCAGCTAAAAGGTTTTAGCTGAGAAATTCGCGCCGAGGGGAGGTCGCCCATGGTGAGAGAAAAAGTTTGCGGCTTAGTCCGGAAGCACCGGTAACACGATGCAAGGTAGTGCCGTACCGCGCGTCGCGTGGACAATATCCAAAAACTTTGCTGCAGGAGATAGCAGGTATTGTTGAGTCCCGGGTGGCAATGTCGGGAATGAACTTGTCGAATGACGAGTCCTGTCAAGACGTGACGAGATGGAAGAAGAGCAGGGTGTCTGGTTGCAAATGGCAACTCATGACAATGCTTCAAACGTCCGCCGACGCGGAGAACATCGTCACGATCGAGAAAGGGTGAAAGTTTTCGAAAGGGTCTTGAACAGGGTTTGCCGTTGCGTAACGACGCGATTTCGACGGCAAATACCTTCTGCTGTACATGTTTGACAATGTACAACAAGGCAAAATGGAGTTCTGTATCCGAGAGAGGTCCTGTGAACTTCTCATCGGACTTGCATTTGCAGAACCGATAGAAATAGGCGACAGCGCCCTGAATCTTCCGTAAGGAGGATATGCGCAAAAAGAGGTCGTCGATGTCAATCGGCGGCGGCTGCGGCACACGCACGACCAAAGCGAGCTTTCGCTCTTCAGACGCAATGTCTGGGGAGGACACGGAGAATTTGTCATCCGGCCATGTGTCATCCGCTGATGACAGAAAAGGTGGGCCAGACCACCAGAGGGAGCACGAAAGCATGTCTTCGGGAAACAATCCGCGCGAAGCTGGGTCGGCGGGATTGTCCGATGTTGAGACATGTCTCCAACACTGAGGCGGGACACGCTGTTGAATATGCTCAACACGGTGAGCAACAAATGTTTTCCAGCGGTGCGAAGAGGAACGCAGCCAGCTGAGAACAACCGTAGAATCGGTCCACGCAAATATGGCATCGAACTGTACGGTTCCTGCGAGCGCTGCAACGGTGAAGGCAACGAGATTGGAAAGTAGGACCGCTGCACACAATTCGAGACGGGGTACGGTCAGCAATTTGACTGGAGCCACCTTTGATTTGGCGGTTAGGAGACGAATGGTGGGAACACCATTTCGAAGGTAACGAACGTACAACACGCTCGCGTACCCAGATTCAGATGCGTCGCAAAAGGCGTGCAACTGGCACCTGTCTGCAGGCGACGGAAAAGTATGCCGTGGAATTTGCAACCGCGAAAGTTGCGATAGCTCGGATTGAAAACGCAACCACTGCTGACATACGATGTCTGGAGGGGTGTCGTCCCAATCAAGGCCAAGTTTCCATAACCGTTGGATTGAATGTTTGGCGAAAAATGCAACAGGGCACAGAAAGCCGAGCGGATCGTAAATCCGAGCCACCTCCGACAAGATGGACCGTTTTGTGCACGGTAGTTCATTTGGATGAACCGTGAATGAAAAGGTGTCTGTTGCCGCTTGCCACTGGAGGCCAAGAATTTTTACAGTATTGTCAGCAACGTCACTGAAAGTGGACGGCTGAGTTCGAACGTGATCAAGTGGTATGTCTTGCAGCACATCAGGGTGATTGCTTGCCCACTTGCGCAATTCAAAGCAACCCGATTGGAGCAGGTTGATTAGCTGCGTTTGTAATTCCCGTGCTGATTCCACGGAGTTCGCACCGCAAAGTAGATCGTCTACATACAAATTACGGCGAATTGCCTGCGAGGCCAATGGAAACTTCGAGGCGCTTTATTCTGCCAAGTGAAGCAACGTGCGAACCGCTAGAAACGGTGCCGAAGAAACACCATATGTAATGGTGTTCAATTGGTACGTTTCAATGGGTCGATCAGGGGAGAAACGAAAGCGAATGAGTTGATACTTGCGATGTTCGGGCGAGATAAGTATCTGCCGATACATCTGACGGATGTCACAAGTAAAAACGATCGGCTCACACCGAAACTGCAGTAGCAAAGCTGCTATGTCCTGTTGTAACTTAGGACCGACGAGAAGCGTCTCGTTGAGAGATAAATGATTCGGCGCTTGCGCCGAAGCATCAAAAACGACGCGAATTTTCGGCTTGTCGTCTTCGATCTTGACGATCGGATGATGAGGGATGTAATACGCCTCAGAATCTGGAGGTTCTGCGTCCAGCAAGGTCATGTGACCTAGGTCGAGGTAGTCGCGCATGAATGCTATGTACAGATCACGGAGTGTGTCCTGACGGACCAGGCGACGTTCGATAGCTAACCAACGGCGGTCAGCCATAGACCTGCAATGTTCAAAGGTGGGGGACTCCCTTTTGAAGGGAAGCGAAACCCCAAAACGACCTGACGGACAACGGTAGACAGAGTCCCGGAAACAAATTTCTGCACGTTCATCATCTGGGGACAAACGTGTTTTGGACGATGGTGACGAGCTTTCCTCTACTTCCCAAAATTTGTGCAGAGACTCGTCGATTCCAGTTGGAGTGCAGACCAAAAAGGAATGCAGAGGTTTTGACGGGGTTTGAAAGGGACCGAGAAGAGCCCAGCCAAAAATGGTGTTTATGGCAACAGGCTGTGACGGACCTGACGAGACGATTCCCTCTTTCACGACTGACGGATAAACGTCGGCGCCCAACAACACTTGAATGGGGCCTGGCTTGAACCATGTGGGATCCGCCAGATTCGATAAGTTCAAGTGGAATTGATCCGGGTTCAAAGCGGTGTCTGGCAGGTTACCACAAATCCTGCGCAGGACAATTAACTCCAATTCAGGGATTGGGAGAGACTCATCATCAGCCTTGACCTGGCAAGTGACTGTGCCACACGTCGAATTGGCGGGGGTGAGACCCAAGCCAAAAACGGGCACATTGTGATTTGATGGGGATAGACCCAATTTGCGCACGCAGGAGTCCAAAATAAACGATGCCTGACTGGCAGGGTCTATGAGCGCACGGAGGCTTTGGTAGCCTCCCCACCGGTCACGAACGTGAACGATTGCCGTGGCCAACAAAACATGAGCTGCCTTGAGGCTTGAGGCGAGATTCGTCACCGAATTCGCGACATTTTCTGGAAGACCAGGGGAAACGATTTGCGGTAATTCAACTGGATTCGATAAAGAACTGGGTGACTCATGACCTGCAGTTCTATGTGGCTTGGGGAAGTGCAGCAAGGTGTGATGCCTTGCGTGGCACTGCCGACACGAATACGACGATGGACATTTTGGAGCGCCGTGATTGGTGCTCAAGCAGTTGAGACAGAGCCTTTTCTGTTTGACCGCCAAATATCTGTCATTTGGGGACATTGACAGAAAAGTCTTGCACGCGGTGACTCTATGACTTCTCGCCCCACAATGAGAACATGCTGACTCATGCGACGTCGCTGGGGCAGATGAAGTCTGAGACACCAACGTATGTGAGGCCCACGACTTGCGGCTGACCTCGGGCTTCACGGTAACGGTGTTTGCCCGTGTGGAGCGGGAGTTCGATTGCGTTTTAGAATTTAAGGCAGTTGCCTCGAAAGCCTTGCATTGGTCGAGCACGAAAGACTTGACGTCTTCGTATTTGGGGAAGGGGGTGCCAGCTGACTGCACCTCGAAACGTTTTCGCGTCGACTCATCGAGTTTCTGGAGCAGCATGCTCGACAGGGTGAAATCCCACAGGTCGATATGCGGATACTGCTCGAGCGCCACTAAATTTTCGTTGAACGTGTTCACAAGATGGCGAAGCGCTTGCGCGGAGTCAGATGTGACGGAGGAGGCGTTCATCATCGACTGCCAGTAAAAAGTGACTAGCACGCGGTCGTTCTGGTATCTCTCAACCAACGAGTCGAACGCAATTATGTAATTATCTCCCGTCAATGGCAGGTGTTTAACCATTGAGAGAGGTTCACCAGATAAAGACGAGATCAGATACTGAAACCGTTCAATATCTGAGAGAGACTGGTTTCTGTGTATTAACGCCGTGAATAGATCATAGTATGGTGGCCATGATTTTAACTTTCCGTCGAACAACGGCAACGCGATTTTTGGCAATCGGACATTGCTCCGGCCTGTCTCGAACCAAGTTTGCGAGGCTTGGCGAGAGAGCGAGGAAGTCGGCTCTGAATTCGCAAACGAGGCTTTTACCGCAGCAAGTTTGCCATACAAGCTGTCTGCCCGGAGTGTACGTTCAAGAAATGTAGCCTTCTGCTCCTCGGAGGCACTGGGGAGAGGGGCAGTGTTGACCGTGCTCTTGAAACCGTTGTAAATTTCCGCCGCAATGTCAAACGTGGCTAAAAATGCCGGTTGGAGGCTTGGCTCGGTGGTAGCTGTGACGCCTTGTTCCAGAAGGGGCTCAAGGCGCGCAATAGCTATCGCGATGGACGATAAAGTTGCGTCCATTGTGTACGACACAAAGAAAAATGAAAACAAAGCAACTGACCCTTAGGTTGGCGTACCTGAATGGCGAACCCAACCCAGGTGAAAAAGTGCGAATGAGACGGGCGAAAAACGAATTGATCAACACGCTGGACCAACGCACAAGTGTCACGTGGGTTTGACCCGTGACTTTAAAGTTTCAATAGTGAGGTGAATTAAATTCCTGACTGTACCATGCTTAGCCTGTATCCGGCTCCGAAGGACCAATTTATATGTTAGCGCGGTACACATAAAGACGGCAGCCTTCCGATGAAGGCTGCATTAAAACAATAACTCTTGGATTAGGAAAGCAGCAAGCGACAGTCAGAAATAAAATTCACAACAACAATCAAAAACTTTAATGCAAAACAAAGAAAAAAACACAAACAGACAGAATTACAAAACAATAAAAAAAAAACAATGTGAATTAAATGAAATGAAAAATCCGAGTGGTTCTGATCGGGGGCAGATTCGCTGGCGCCGAGTGGCGTCCTGAAAACGAGACGAACTGCACTGAAGGTATACACCCCGGCAAACGGGAATAAACGGTAAATGGTAAAAACAATGGAAAATATGGAACTTACGGGATCTTATTCGGTGGCGGCGTCGTCCTGGCGGAGTCCGAAGGCGGCGTCGTGGTGGATGGCCGTTCTGGTGGTGGATTTCCTGGTGAAATGCACGAGTGCCCGTGTTCGTCACCAAAATGGCGGACGAACGACTCGATTCGCGTCCGAAACTGGAGCTTTGTGTGCGGCTGGCTGATCCAAGCCGCTCCCCGGTGAAAGCGGTGAAAACTGCCGCTTTCTGGACTTGGAGATGCTGCAGAGCTCCTCCAGGAGTCACTATCGGACGCGATGGGCCTTGGATGGGCTTCTGGTCGAGTACGAATGTACGCCGATGGCACGACAAGATGGCCGCGAGAACGATGACCAAAAAAGGACGGCGTGGCTTCCCGCTCGACGTACGGAGATCAACGCCGCTTCGAACGAAGCGACAAAGGCACGAGCGGAAAAAAAGCCGAAGAATGCCGAAGACGGCCGAAGAAAGTGCTGGAGCTCGTTTACGCTTGCCCCTGACAGCCAAGTGCCAGGCACACCGAACAGGGGGTGAGGGGTGAGGACTTGGACGACACAGGGATATTTTGGGTTGCATACCCTCAGTGCACACGAATGCAGTGTTCAATGAACGGGGCCGAGACATAAAGTTTGGCCAACTTACAGATACAAATCTGTTTTTCGCAAAACAAAAGTTCAGAAGGCACAGTGGTGCGCTGCAAAGCTTCATTAGTGGACGGATTTCATGTGTTGTTTTTCCACTGAATAACGGTTCATGGAAAAATAAAAGAGAAATACCTATTCTGTTTTCCGATTTTATTTTCATGAGTTTTGATGGATTGTTTTCCGTACATATACACTGGGCGTTTATTAGTTTAACACAATCATGTTATTAAAAAAATTAACCAAATATGGCGCAAATTCGGGAGTAAAGTTTTTATCGCTGCTCCCGACAGCAGCGAGTCCCAAAAAATCTCACTCAAGGCTTTTTTCTAAGAGACAGTCAAACTGGAAGAGGGTCCAAGTTGATTTTCCGAAAATTTAATTTTCAAATTGCTCAAACAACCAAAGTGGATGCGATGTGAGTGTAACGCTAGGCCGCTTATTATTATTATTATTATTATTATTAATGTTATTATCATTAAAAAAATATCGCCTGCGGCGCCCTTGTGCTCGGTTCGCTCGCGGGCTCAAAGGATTTTCAAGAAGAGGGCCCGTAAGTGACATCCAACATCGGGGCCCGGCGAAGCTCTTGGCGGCCCTGTGCATGATCTACTGACATCTGTTATCAAGAAACTACCATTTTCAGTTCTATTTCTATACTGTTATGTTGATGACATTTTTACAGCCATTCCGAATGATCAACAACAAACGACACTTGATATTTTCAATGAATATTATAATAGTTTGAGATTCACGATTAAAATTAAAAATTGAAATGAACTACCTTTTTTAGATACATTAGTCATTGAAAATAGTAACAATAGTTTAGTTACCGATTGGTATCATAAACCAATTGCTCCAAATAGATCTTCATTTCCAATCAAATCGTGAATTCAGACCAAAAATCAATATTATCAAAATGATGGAAACAAAAATTAAAAAACTTAGTCGTGAACAATTTTGGTTGAGAAATTTCAATCTTATTAAAAATATTCTCAAAGAAAATGGCTATCCTGAGAGATTAATTATTAGAATTTTATATAATAATAGTGATATTAATAATGATATGAGAAGAGTTCAAATACAATTGACACTTCTTATTTTTCAATAAGTAATCGGTGTTAATGATTTATCTTTCAATTTACGGAAAATTTTACAAAAAGATGATTTGAAAATTATGTTTTATAACAAAAAACAAAACGTTATTTTCACAGTAAATCAAAAGACAAAATACAAGATTATGATAAAACAAGTTTGATATACCGGGTGATCATTTGAAAACTATCCACCTGCAATAACTCCCGATTCCTAGTGAAAATGTCTTCGAGCAGAAACAGGTCGATTTTCATATCGAAGGGGACATCTAAAACATACATTAGCGATTTTCTATCTTTAGCCCCCTCGCCCCCACCTACCCCAGCTTTGAAATTTCAAATGACACTACCTATTTTGCGACACACTAAATTCAACAGAATTAGATTCTCTTTCTGAAGAAATATTTCTAAAATTTTTAACCCCACCCCTCTTCCCCCCCCCCCGAATTCTCTGAGTGTCCAATTGAATATTCTTGACCTCTCAATTCTCTTCAATGCAGTCAACGTCATCCTGCACAGCATCGGAAGAGAAAAAATTTTATGGAAAAAGTGCCACCCAAATTCACCCCTTCGCTCCCCCCTCCTCACCTTAAAAATCTGAAATGACAATAGCTACTTTGTGATACATCAAATTGAAGGGAATTGAATTCTCTTCCTAAACACAATTTTTTTCGAAATTTTTAAAACCCCCGTTTTCCTACTAAAATACTCCAAATGTCCAGTTAAATAGGGGAGGGGTTAAAAATTTCAAAAAAATTGTTTTTAGAAAGAGAATTTTATTTCCTTAAATTCCTTTCCTTCTGAAAAATTGTTTTTAGAAAGAGAATTTGATTTCCTTCAATTTGATACAACACAAAGTAGGTAGTATTTTGTTAAATTTTGAAGTTGAGGTGGGGGAGAGCAATGGGGTCAATTTGGGTGGCACTTTTTCTACCGAAAACTATCTTCTTCAAAGCTATTCAGGATGATGCTGACTAAACTGAAGAGAATTGAGGGGTCCAGAATATTAAAAGGGACAGTCAGAGAATTTTTAGGGAGAAGGGGGGTAGAGTTGAAAAATTTCAACATATATTTTTCAAAAAGAGAATTCAATTTTTTTTAATTTGATGTATCACAAGGTATGTAGTGTCATTTGAAATTTTATTTCTGGGATGGGTGGGGGCGAGGGGGCTGAAGATAGAAATTGGCCAATGTATGTTTTAGATGTCCCCCTCGATATAAAAATCGACCTGTTTTTGCTCGAAAAAATATTGACCAGGAATCGGGAATTATTGCAGGTGGATAGTTTTCAAATGATCACCCGGTATAGAATCAATTGTTTTTTTTTGTACTGAATGTTATATTGGTCAAACCAAACAAAAACTTATTAAACGTATGAATAACCATAAAAATGATTGCAAAACACATAATTTACATGAAAATATTTTGACAGCTTTAGCGAACCATAAGAAAGATTTGGGCCATAATTTTGATTTTGAAAATGTCAAAATTTTAGACCAAGAGATTAATTATATAAAAAGATTAGTTTCTGAAATGATTTTTATTCAAAAACATAATTTTTTTGTCAATTTTCGAACTGACACGCAAAATTCAAGTGATGTATATAAGAATTTGATCTTAAGAGGTGTTATGATTAGATCAAATTTTTTTTTGCATTATATAAGATCACCTTTATACCTTGTTATCAAGTATTCAACTTCATTTTATCATCATAGGAATTCTTCATTATCATATCCTCCAGTTTTCTACAACTCAAATTTATTTTGACATTTCACATTTTTCAAGTTTTATACGTATTATTCTGTAAGCTCTCGTTAATGTTTATTGACTATTGTTTTAAAGTAATGATATAATAAATTTTAGCCTGACGAAGCCGATGCTAATCGGCGAAACGTTGCGTAAAATATACAATTTCCCTGTTTTTTACCATCCTGCCCAAAACTCCAAAAAACGAATTTTATATACAAATTACATACTGTGAGCCCCCATATGAGAATATTGTGCTGACTCCAGCTGACAATATTTTACTTAGTTAATTCAATTTACATTCGGTTCCTGGAACTAAAATTACACTCTGATGCCGGCTAAGATCGGCACATATGTAGTTGAATCTACTCTCTAAATTATTTCTTGTTTGCGTATTCCTACTAATTTAAAGAAGATATATCGACGAGTTGAGTTAAATTTCAGAACACACTTGAGTTTTGATCCCTTGCATATTTGATCAATGCCCATAGACAAGGACAAAAGTAGAAGAGGCAAGATACCTGCGCGGCTGTGTAATTTGTAGGCCGGCCATTTTGATTACATAACGGTTTTTCCTGGCGGCAATTTTAATTATGACAGGTGGGTGACAGTACTGACAGTGTACTTGATGACAGCTACGAAGTTTTAGGTTAGATTGATCTGTTGTGATCGAACTTTCCTCGGCGCCGATATTTGGTTTTGTGTAAAACATAACAATAGAATTGAATGTTGAGTGTTATTCAATGTTCGTTTCCACGAATTCTACTTTTTGACCGGATATTATTTATATTCCTGGGATGCATTGCATTATTGATGCATTGTCGAGTGCATTGTACTTGATGACTTTTGGTTGAGAAAGTGAAGCAAGAAAGCCGCTATGGAAGTATGGAGAATGGGGTCCGCAGTTCAATCTCCATTTAGAAGCTGTGAAACAGATATCGAGACATCTGTGTGAAGTGTTCGTTTGGCGATTTTCCCTGTGTAATAAGTTTGATCGAACCTGATCGAACTTAGCAAATGCATCGATACAGGATGTCTTGTTATACCTATCGAAATTTGCAAGCATATCAAGCGATTGATGAACCCAGAGATGGGAAGATATCCTTTCATACGTAACACCGAATTTAAATAATCGAATTTCACTCCGGTAACTAAGTTTTGTTTTTAGTTTTCCACGGGGTGATGGGTTTCGATTGTGGCTCGAGGCAATTAGAATGATGAAGGAATAACTTGGAAACGTCTTATGAGAAAGGCTCAGTGCTGCTGATTTGTTCGAGGCATTTCGAAGTAATGTGAACAAAATTTTCTCCAGACTCCCAGGACCCGATTCAGAACCTCGTTTCGGACAATGATATTTTGAAACACACAATTTTATCTTAATGGAAAGTGCTGTAAGATGCTATTTGAAAATAAGGTTAGGTGCACAATCTAGCCAACACGTAAAGCGAAGAGCTGATTCAGTGTGATGTTCAACGAACACTTTCCAAACTTGTATTATTTTATCACAAGTAAAACATTGAATATTTTTCTTAAAATTTTATTCTGTAGCTTAAATTAAGCACATATCGTGGGCCTTATGCCCAGGGCCGTCTCTAGACATTTGGCCGCCCTCATGCAAAAACTGTTAGGCTGCCCCCTTCTCCGTTTTATTTTCAGGTTAAATTTTGTATATAGCTTAGTTAATTTGAATCTTATTTTATAGAAATAACAGAAACAAGGACTGGAATTGCAATTTTTGCATTTTTAACCAAAATTTTTTTACTATGTAATTATTTGTTAATTAAATTAACGAAAGTCAACTTACCTACCGGACGGTTAATGAATAAGATAAAATAACGTCTTTTACGATTCCACCGCCCTTCAATCCCCAGAATCTGATTTTATATTCACGTATTTTGAAGGTAAGTATCCATCATACCGTTTGAAAAAAATCTTCAGGGGCGGCCGTGGAGGTGAAATATAAAAAGCAAAAAAATTGAAAAACCGCATTTCTGCCCCGAAATACCGCCCTCGGAATCTGGCCGCCCTTGTGCCATGCACGAGTTGCACGCCCGCTTAAGACGGCCCTGCTTATGCCCATACGTCTATGGCCCATACTCGCAGTCGGTCTACGATTTAAGCACAATCCGACTATGGCAACAATTGTCATAATTGTCCCAAGGACTTGACATGCGAAGTCGGAGATCGAGCGAAGTATTGACTATGAGTATGAGAATTAGTCAAGGCCGTGAGTAGAAATTCTTGAGTTATTTGTTTCATTTACAAAGTATAGCCTACAAATTGTCTCATGACTGTCATCTGTTTTGACGTCTGTCTATGGTTTTGACTCGCGCGTACTCCCCCCATTTGAATTGCCGCCTTGGGAAAGCCGTTATGACCTAAAAATGGCGGACCCCATGCGATATCGGCTGAAATGGATGTGTGGTTCTTCCTTCTTCTACTTTTGTCCTTGTCTATGTCAATGCCTTGTTGATTTTAATTCAATCCTTCCATAACTCATCCTTTTTTGTACATGGAGAGACATCGATCACGCCACTCAGAGAGATATTATTACCCATTGAGTATGGTCTTTGTATTTCGAAATTAAAGCCAGTCGTTTGATTACCGACCCAATAATTTACATAAAAGTTGGATGTCTTAGTTTGATCAATTTACGTCCAGCTGGTGCTGTGTTCCAACATACAGACTAATCCATCAGCTCTGTGTCACTTTGTGTTACATAAATTCGTCCAGGTGTGCAATTAGATATGAGTCATTGATTATTCTGGAAAATTAAGTTACATTTCGATGTCTTGTAGCTATCTCTGAGCGACACTTGACTTCGGGCATATCTCAAGCGGTTCGCCTTTTAGGAACTCAACTTGACTGCTTGTGAAATCCTCTGTCGTAGAGAGAGAAGGGTTGAGTAATTTTATTTTATGGGAAAAGGATTCGCGCTAGATTTTTGCCCAGGTTCGATCTGCATACATACGGCTAGTGCTTTGTCTCTGGAAGCTAATGGAATCTACAAAATCGTTTTGAGTGATTTTTTAAAAAAAGTTCGCTTAATTTCGACGAGTAGTATATCCGTTTTTGACCGAAAATGAGGTGGAATTTAAACTTTTCGCGACGCGCTTCAATTTTGTGCTTCGCTTCCACAATGCGACACGAGTATTTTTATCGCGTCCTCAACACGAAACATTCGCACTACAATGACCATTGTTAACAGAATTATCTTATTGTGCTTGAGAGCTTTTGTCCAGCGACACCGAATTTCCAACGGAACCCGTTATCGTTTAATGCAGAGCCGTTTTCCACACCCCCAGTTTTCCGGAACAGTTTTCAAACTCGCATATGCGTACCCATACACCCAACTAGCCAGAGAAAAAGTTATTTTGAAGCGAAATTCGAATTTAATTTCAATAAATTTTCAGCGCAAGCAGAAGCTTCGAGGGGTGGGGGGGGGGGGGAGGCAAAGCACACGCGGACAGAAGTTTTTGAACGTTACGGCAACACTTGCTGGTGATTTAATTAAATCCCGTCGTGTGCGGGGCGCGCGTGTTTAATAGTTTCTGATTGTTTTATAAATATTCCGGGATTAACACGTCACGCCGGTGGTTATATGGCCGAAAACGTGATGGCAAACTCCCGGGCGCTCATTCCCCCGAACGTCCCGCACGTTCCGATATAGAGGGTGCGGGTGCGAAATTAATTTGTGTGCTTTTCTCAATAAACGCCGACACACAAAGGCGGATTTCGGGGTATAGTAATAAAAGAGTAAGCTAATGGTGGACGTGCTTTTAGCAGCTGGTGATTGTCGGGGGGGCGAAAAGAAACGCGTAGGGGTGGAAAACGAAAGGAAGAAAAATGGCAGATATGCAGCGCCAGTAATACGGATACGTTGTAGTCGTGCTGGTGATACCTCTCGGAGTCTTTTCTTTCTAGGGATTATTCCAGCATTTCTTGCATATAGTCGCCACTGCGCCTATGAATTGATACAGTAAATTGGCATCAACGTAACGAGTTTGGAATCCCTTCACTTATTCCTTCTCATGCCTTGAAAATATTTTCACCTCCAATTTTTATTGTCTACACACTGAGTACCTATATTTTTTTCCCAAATTGAACAGGTAATTAGGTCCGTGGCTATTAGACACCCATTTCTCAGTCACAAATTCAGTATACACAAACAAAACGAATCTGTCGATTTATATGGATTTGGGCCCAGGGATCACGCGAGATACGCAACTGGATTGTTTATTGGATTCCGACTGGCCACGCCCACCCACCTGTTAAAATAGTGTTTGCGCCGGTTTATAGATGGCGCCACTGGCGGTAAAACCGCGCGAAATTTGAAAAATTAGGCGGATAAATTCAGCCGAATATGGTGGGAAACTCAGCCCGATTCTGTTCGTGAAATGTTGACTGACAATCATGTTCATAAGCAAGTTCCTACTGCAGACTGCAGAGTCCTTTCTTCTAGGCGGTTGCAATTATATCTTGCTTATCAACAGTATTGGTAGACACCATTTTACAAATAGATTAGGGCTGAATTTCCTATGTTTGTATTTCTCTACATTTTTGACCAAAATATAATCATTGCAATACTTGTCAAAAACATTGGAGAGACAAGAGGGAAAATACAGGTCAGGTTTGAAGTAACTTGGAAATGAATACAAATTACAAATTTGAGAACGTAGGCAGTACCTTTGTATTTTTCTGAAGAAAAATTAAATAATTACGTGACAGTGCATTTACAAGAAATGGAAACCCTATGCCATAAAAGTACTTCAATAAGTAGTAATAATTTTACAATACAGTACATAGGACGGTTTAGTGAATTCTCCTCCCAAAGTTTTTTGGCCATTTGGCCATTAAATTAAGCCTGTTCCAAATCACAAACGATACACATGTAATATCTATCATGACTGAACAGTAAAAATAAAATACTTAAAACGAACATGGAGGTGGCAATAAGAGAGAAAATTTCTATGGCAGTAAATCTCTGGTGAGGATCAGAATGACGCCTAACTCCTCGCCTCCCACGTAACAACCATCGCTTGGTTTTTGGCTGGGTAGGAGAGGGACGCCAAAAAGGAGTTCCACTGAAGTAGGCAAGGGTGTTTCATAAGCAGAAAAAACATGTAGTAGGAGTAGCTCTTATATCAACCAGCCCAGGAAGGTTTGGAGCAGAACGAGTGAAGTGGTGGAAATCAAGCAGATGATTCCAGTGCTCTTCTGACTCTCTGCCAGGTGAACTGCCTGTGAAAGGAGGAAAAACTGATTAGCGGTGTTTTCTGTGTCTCGTTCAGTATTTTTGAGCAATTTCGAAAGTCTTGAACATGCTGTATCATGTGACAATACAGAAAATATTAATCATACCTACTTCAAGTGGAAGAATTGAACCCCCTTCTGCATTAGGTAAGAACCAAATTTTTCCTGAGGGTATTTTGGTCCATATTGCGAATCGTAAGTCCCACTTCGGCGGTTTCGCGTTTCGAAACCAACTTTATATTGACGCGAATATGATTGTGCCAAAGCTGGTTTCAAAATACAAAACCGACGAGATAGGACTTGAGGAATTGCAGTATGGACGTGAATCACCCTCAGCCAAATTTCAGTTGATTAGCCGTATTACAGAAGGGGGTCCAATCACCATTTGTATACCTACATAAGTATCTCATTCACAATTACGATGTAAATTCAGTACCAGTAGAACTTTTTGAGCTGATTGTGAGCTCTTTCATAGAGGGACGCGATAGTCAAACCAGTTTCTCGGAAGGTCCAGTAAAAGATGTATTGGAGGAAACCTGACTCAATCACATACTTATCTGACTCTCAAGATCACACGATCTGTTCAAAAAGTGGCATACTGAATTCACAAGTAAATGGATTAAATGTGCTTTTTATGTTGGACTTAGGTACTTACAAAATCTCTTGTCATTATCCTCATGATGCCTGAACTCTATGGTAGACATCAAGTCCCCTTTTAAGTCGGCTTTCCAATGGAGTGGCAAGATGTTAGCTTCCCGCAAAATGTATGGGGCACAGTTGAGCATCCACGGGCAAAAGGAAGTCCAGTCTCTCAACGCGCTCGTCTAAAATTAGGTATTTTATGAACTGTCCAAACTCGTGATGTGAAGTGCAACTCACCTCAGGATATCCAAGAACCAATCTGAACAGTTTGGAGACTGCTCTCCTGATGCAAACACTGAGACTTATCTCTTATCTGCGGCGTTTTTATTGAAGTTTTGGACACTTTGAAACTTCGAAATTTTGATTCACAGAAATTGACGCATTGTTATTGGTTGCTATCAGTTACCTACTGTTGCTATATCGATAAAACAGGCCATTCAGTCCTCGCTTTGAAGATTCCTGACAAAAAAAAGCAACAGCTCCATCTATAAACCGGCGCAAGCAGCTTCCTGGCAGCGGACAAAATTTCCCGGTCAGTTGCATGGGCCTGTTTGGGCCATATTAGTCCAGGAGCATATGTAAATAAAAACCATTCCGTGGGATTTTAAATGTAAAAGCATAGCGACCATGTGGAATACATTCCTTGAATGTGCAGCAATCACACCTCACCGGGTGTTTTGCTCGAATTTTTTGCAGGGGATTTATACAGGGTGAAACAAGAGAAAAAAAGAAAAAAATTATATTCCGTGAACTATAAAAGGTGGAGCGGTACAAATCACCAGGTGGATGCCCGACTTGATGCTTTTGAAGGTTTTGCATGAAAAATTCACATTCGTGGTAAATAGAGTGGAAAACAAGAAAACTTGAAAATTAAATTTATTATTTTGAAAAAATCATCGTCGGAAAATCGAAACCGTGTTGGATTTGAAAATGAACCCACACGACGCCCAATGCAATCTACTTCCGATATCAGTTGGAATTTTTCGAAAAAAGTCAATCCTCCACCAGGAAAGGACAGATGAGTTGAGTCCTGCACCAAACACGGATCATCCTGGTCAAAATCCAAACGAGCGGCCGTCTCCGGTGGTAACGGCCAGGAGAAAATTTAAAAACCCGGTAACGTCCAACTGGAGAATTGGTGGAAAGCTGCAACTGCGGGCTTGACTTGATTCTTTTGTTTTGTTGTTTCCTACCAAATTTGGATCCAATCCATCGGATAGATATTGAATAATTAAATGGCAAAGTTTTTTAGATAAGATTACGAAGCTGTGTGTGTCTGTGTCTGTAATCTTTCACGATAACAGCCGCAACGTTAATTTGATTCGTGACTTGAAATTCGGTATGCGGACATGATTTTGCCGTCGAATGAGTCTGTTACATTTTGTTTGTCATCTGTCGAACGGAAATGTCTCCCATCAAAAATGACAGAAAGCATATGTCACGAAATTTGACTTGCAATATGTCTTTTCAAAGCCCTTGAAAAACTGTATTCAAAATTGTTGAAAGTATTGCTCCGTATGGCATCTGTCAAATATTAAAAAATGTCAAAGTTCAAAGCTTTGTTATTTAACTCTTCAAAATATATCCGATGGATTGGGACCCAATTCGGCAGAAATCAACACAACAACAGAATCAAATCACGTATGCAGTTTAAGCTTTCCATCTTTTCCCAGTCTAGAGCTACGAGTTTTTATTAATTTTTTCTGTTTCACCCTGTATAAATTTCCTGCAAGAAATTCAAGCAAAACACCCGTTGAGGTGTGGTCAGCAACCATCTAAGGAATGTATTCCACATAGTCGCTATGCTCTTTCATTCAAAATCCCACGGGATTACATAAGCTCCTGGACTATACAGGGTGTTGCATGAGGAAACCGACATAGCTTAAGGGTAGGTCCAGTTTTTCTAGGGGAACTAGGATCTCGCTTTGAAATTTTTCTATCGCTTTTCGTTTTGATGTTACAGGGTGGATCATGTATTTTGTCGAAGTTTTTGATGAGCTATATCTTCCGAATGGCTTATTGGATTGGACTGAAATTTGATAGGTATGATCTTCTAATGATAGCTAATACATTGCATCATAAAGTTGTTCAGAAGTTTCAGGGCCGGACTGATTTTTTTTATTTTCAAAGTTTTTGTTAGAAAAGTCATATTTTCCAATGTTTTTTTGCAAAACCAATATCAGATTCAGAAACACCAGAAAAAATGCTACAAGGAACATCCTTCAATTTTTTCGGCACACCCAAAGTCTTCCCAGAAAAAAATATCTTTTGAGATTAGGGTCGGCTGCGATCTAGTGAAAATCAGTCTAGCACACGTCTAGCACGCATTCTTTCACGGATCTTTGGGATGTTCATCCTCTAATTTAATGCTGTCACGGTTTTTTTCACTTTCCCACATTAGTATCACTTGGTACGGTAAAAAAGACCAAAAGTCCAGGACCGGAATCAAGTCTAGTGAACATTATTTCTAAAAATCCGATTTTTCAGTATTTAGTTGGAAAATTACAGCACAAAGTTATGGTGAAGTGGCTGAAAAATGCTCTTTTGTCTGCATTTGGAACTTTAGGTCACTTTAGAAACCAGTTAAACAAATTTCTCCTTTTGTTGATTTTAAGAATACAAAAAATTATTTCCGAAACTTTTCGCGAACAAAATAAAAAGAAGCAAGAATGATAATTATTCAGAAACGTAATTTTAATTTGTAGAAAACGAGCAATATCAATGTTTGTATGTTATGTTTATGTTAATGTTTATCAAATTTCGGAAATAATTTTTTGTATTCTTGGAATCAACAAAAGGAGAGATTTGTTTAGTTGGTTTCTAAAGTGACCTAAAGTTCCAAATGCAGACAAGAGAGAAATTATTTCCGAAATTTGATAAACATTAACATAAACATAACATACAAACATTGATATTGCTTGTTTTCTACAAATTAAAATTACGTTTCTGAATAATTATCATTCTTGCTTCTTTTTATTTTGTTCGCGAAAAGGTTCGGAAATAATTTTTTGTATTCTTAAAATCAACAAAAAGAGAAATTTGTTTAGCTAGTTTCTAAAGTGACCTAAAGTTCCAAATGCAAACAAAAGAGCATTTTTCAGCCACTTCACATAACTCTGTGCTGTAATTTTCCAACTAAAGACTGAAAAATCGGATTTTTAGGAATATTGTCCACTAGACTTGATTCCGGTCCTGGACTTTTGTCTTTTTTGCCGTACCAAGTGATACTAATGTGGGAAAGTGAAAAAAACCGTGACAGCATTAAATTAGAGGATGAACATCTCAAAGATCCTTGACGGAATGCGTGCTAGACTGATTTTCACTAGAACGCAGTCGACCCTAATCTCAAAAGATATTTTTTTCTGGGAAGACTTTGGGTGTGCCGAAAAAATTGAAGGATGTTCCTTGTAGCATTTTTTCTGGTGTTTCTGAATCTGATATTGGTTTTGCAAAAAAACATTGGAAAATATAACTTTTCTAACAAAAACTTTGAAAATGAAAAAAATCAGTCCGGCCCTGAAACTTCTGAACAACTTTATGATGCAATGTATTAGCTATCATTAGAAGATCATACCTATCAAATTTTAGTCCAATCCAATAAGCCATTCGGAAGATATAGCTCATCAAAAACTTCGACAAAATACATGATTCACCCTGTAACATCAAAACGAAACGCGATAGAAAAATTTCAAAGCGAGATCCTAGTTTCCCTAGAAAAACTGGACCTACCCTTGAGCTATGTCGGTTTCCTCATGAAACACCCTGTATATGCCTATTCCGGCTCCTTCTTCTCTTATGGACCCGCCTGTGTACCAGACTAGGTGATTTTTCTGCAGTTGAGCCAATGCTCGGATGCTTTCCTGGCGGTCTCTCATGACCACTTCATAGCTGGCATCAAAGCTGTACTCAACCGGCATAGAGTCTGTTGGATTCAAGAGAAATTCCTCCCTCATTGCGTCCAGCACTTTCATGTTCCCTCGTTTTAGGTCTCTGGGTCCTATTCTGAGGGCGCTCATTAAACCTTCTTTTTCTACCTGCTTGTGCAGTGGAAGTAGGTCTAGTAAAACTTCCATTGCTGCTGTAGGAGTGGTGAACGGGGAAATGTTTACTGCACGACAGAATAAATACATTTCACGCCAGAACAAAAACGACAAAAAAGGTGAAACTAACGGCTGAATAATAGTTTTCACGACATACTTTACACGACAAAAAAGGGTAAATTCACGACAGAATGAGGGTTTGCACGACAAATTTGACAAGTGACAAATAAGAAAAGTCACGCTTGACTTTTTTTTATGTTAACTTAATCTTGTCACTTGGGAGACCCAGTGCTTCCTTGAAGTCTACTCAAAAGTTTACTGGAAATCTAATGCTGAAGAGTTTGAAGGTTCTTGTGGCTCTTGTGTTTCCTCGCATTTTTAAACCGTCAAGCGTCAGTTTCATTTTGATTTTTTCCAACTGCAGAGGCTTTCTAATTGGTCTCTGTGACTTCAGAGACCCAGTACCCACCCTGGAACTCCGGTGAAGCATCAAATTGTGTACCTGGAAAACTAGTGTCTCCAGTGAATCTTTTGTAGTATAATTGGCAATCTGATATGACTGGTTTGGAGGTCCTAATGCTCTTTGGAGGAGCTTGTGGTGTGGTTAGTTAGCGCGTTCGACTACCACTCTAGAGGTCGCGGGTTCGATCTCCGCCGGGGACGGATTTTCGGCCTCGAAAACAAGCTCCTTGGTTGAGTTGGAATGCTTGCTAAATGCAAGACGCGCCGTGTGTCGCATAGCACGTAAAATACGAACGATGGTGCCGACCCCATGCGATGTAGGTGGTCGTTAAAAATCCCTACCCTGTGTTGGAACACACAGGGGTTCGGCAAAATTTCCGGTATAGTGGAGAAAAGCATTCACCGGCGTCGGTGTTAGGCCTCGTTTCGGAAATAGGCCGACGTTAAATAAACGAATAAAAAAAATGCTCTTTGCACTTTTTATACATCATTTTTAACTAATTTGTCTGTAACTCTGGAAGCCCCCTTGACTTTTTCCCGAGTCACTTATCTTGCTACGTAGGAGCCCGAGCCCCCTCTTGTAGATTATGAACGTAGCTTTCTTGTCTGCAACGGCAGAGGCCCCTTTTCAAGTTTTCCTACGTAATTCTATCTTCCCCCCTTGAAGCTTCTGCGTCCCATTGGAGAGTGCTTAAAACAATGCGTTCCGCAGACAATTCTTCGTAAGCAAGGTCGCAAGAGGAACGACATGAAAAAACCAAAAACCCCCAAAGCTTCGGAACGTACATGGAGACACAAGGGGGCCCAATGAGGGACTCTAAAAATCATGAGCAAATACAAGGGGGTGCGATAGAGTTCCTGAAAGCCACGCAAAAATACAAGTGAGCTTAGCAGGGTTTCAAACGATATTGAAGATAGAAGGAAGTCCAATGGAACTTTATACACATAGGAAATGAAGGCAAAAGGAGGCTTACTGTTACTCTGAAAGCCAATAAAAACATAAATGTTTCTCCATCCTACATACTACACTTGACACAAGGGGGTCCTATGGGGCTCCGAGTATCACATGAAGGCATGAGGTGCTCACTAATGCCCTGAAACCAACAGAATGATGTGAGGAGGCTCAGCACGGCTTCAACTTCAAAAGACAAGGGGGCTTGTAGGTAATAGAAAAAGGCCAAAGGGGTCTTACTGGAATTCTGGTAGCCATGAAAAAATATGGAAGGGGTAACTAGGGCTCCAAACTACATTTGCGGGCACAAGAGAGTCGAAATGTTACGAAAAAAACATGAGGAGGTTCATTAGAGCTCCAACTACAATTGAGGATCCAAGGGACCCGAAAGGACTCCGAATGGCCTGATGGCACAATGGTAATCAACTGATCACTATGGTCTGATAGTAGATAACGGAAAATGTCAAGGGACTCAGCAGGGCTTCAAATCACATTGAAAAAACAATGAGTGGGCCCAATAATGGAGCCTGAATAACATAGGATGGCGAAAGAGGGCTTATTGGAATTCTGGAAGCCATGAAGTACTTGAAGGAGACTCAGTGGGGCTCCAAATTATACTTTAAGACAGAAAGAGGCCCAATTTGGGCCGGATAATATCACATGAAGGCATATGGGCCTCACTAGTGCTCCGAAAGCCTCGGAAAAGTGCAAGGGGGCTCTGCAGATCTTTAAACGGTACTGAAGACACAAGGGGGTCAAATGGAGCTCTGTTTAACAAAATAGCGCAGAATGGGGCTACTGGTACCTACTTCGGAAGCCATAAAAAAAAACATAGCTCAACGGGGCTTCAACTACACTTGAAGATACAATGGGGGCTCGATAGGGCTCTGAACATGACATGACGGCACAACGCTGCTTGTTGCTCCGGAAGTCACGGAAAGTGCCAGAGGGCTCAGCAAAGCTTCAAATTACATTTAAGACAGAATAAGGGGACCCAGTGGAGCTCTTGATAGCACAAGGCGGCAAAAGGCGCCTCACTGGAAGTCTGAAGCTATAAAAAAGATCCTGCTGGCGATTGTTTCCGGCAACGCAGCAATAGTCCACCCTCTCGCCCTATGAAGTCGATTTTAGAGACGACTTGCTTCACCATCTCTCAGAAGAAACATTATGCTTCCGCTTCTTCGCGCGAAGAGAACTTTTCCCCATTTAAAACTCGTTCCCTTCCTCTTCTTCTCTTCACAGGCGGCGATTCATCAGCCCTGCTACTTCCATCGTAGTCTTCCAAAACTTGCATGACTGGAACGTGACTGCGACGTTTTGATTTCGACGTATGTAGAAAAATCTGTGACAGGAACTACCCCCGATTTATATTGATCTTTCAAATTTGTCGTGATTTTCCCTTTTTTTTTGCCGTGAAAAGCACCAAATTTGCCGTTATTCGAACCTTTTCTGTCGCTTTATGTATGGCGTTCAAAATACTTATTTGTCGCGTAAACCACTATTTTGCCGTGATCTTCACCTTTTTTGTCGTTTTTTCCCCCTTTTTTGTCGGGCCGAAAAATATCACCCGTGGTGAACATCGCTCCAGTAATACCTAGACAGGCAAGTCTTTGAAGCTTTTGTAGCTTCTGTTGACTTGTCATTTCTTTCGTTTTGGTCCACCAGACCAGTGAGGCATACGTCACAATGGGTCTTACAACCGTGGTGTACGACCAATGGATCATACTTGGTTGTAGACCCCAAGTCCTTCCAAAAAGTTTGCGGCATGTGAAAAGGGCCGCTGTGGACTTTCCAATGGTTTTGTTAAGATTTCAGTTCCAAGTGAGATTCTTATCTAGGATGATGCCCAGATATTTGACCTCTTCAGAGAACTTAATTTTCATTCCCTTTAGTACCGGAGCAGTCAGTTTGACTTTTCTGCGGCGTGTAAACGGAACTATTATGGTTTTGGTTGGGTTAATACTGAAGTCCCACTCCAAACACCATTGGTTGATGATGTTTATCGCATTTTGTGTCAAGGCCGAAGTCGTTCCATCGAACTTTCCCCTGACAACGGCTGCGATGTCATCGGCATAGCCGTAGCAGCTGTATCCCTGGTCCGCCAGCCTTTCGAGCAGTCCATCCACCACAAAACACCACAGGAGGGGCGATAGTACTCCACCCTGTGGACACCCCTTTCCCGTAATGACTGTGACAGACTCTCCTCCAAGGCCTGCCGTAACCTTTCTGTCTACAAGCATGGATTGTATCCACTTTATAGTAGGGGTATCCACCCCTTTCCTCTTAGCGGCTTTTTCTATGGATGAGTACGTGGTGTTATCGAAAGCACCTTCCACATCCACGAATGTGCCGATAGCGATTTCTTTCGCTTCAAGTGATGCCTCTAATTCCAGCACTAAGCTATTTAGAGCATCCACTGTAGATTTGCCTGGTTGATAGGCAAATTGTCGTATATGAAGTGGATTCTTTTTCAGAATCTCACATCTTGTGTAGTTAACTACGATTTTCTCCATAGTTTTCAGGAGAAAGGATGTGAGGCTAATGGGTCGGTAAGTCATTGCTTGGTTCCAAAATTATTTTGGGGAATCGGCCTACAATACTGTGGCGCCCTAGACCATCTAGCAAACCCCGGCCTTTCTCCTATGATCAGCTGGCGGGCCGTGTTCCTGAAAAAGACAAGCCGATAGGTAAGTCGCACCGAAAGGGCACGAGGCCTTTTTGGCACGCAACAAAGTGTCCCTTTTCTTTAGACGGATAGTATATCTACACTGTTGCGACAAAACGCGGTCACGTTTTTGAACGTATCCAATTACGCAACCCTGAACAATGCAAAATTGATTTATAACGAAACGACCGACCTCCAGCACCCAACGAACCGCGTCAAAAGAAAAAACCGGGAAGAGCGCGCATAAGCTAATGAAGTCCGCATAATATCCACGAAACTTGGGGGGGGGGGTGACGAGGCGCTCGGAGCACGAAAACACGATTATCGATCTATAGACGCGGGGAGGACCTGAATGGCAAATTCGAATCGCTAATGAACTCGGCTGCACTTTAAACTCTCTGTTTGTCTGCCGAACTGAAGTTTTTTTTATGAGCACGCCAGTCATCCCTCTTCATTATCCATCACGGAAGGGAAAGAGAGGTGTCCAGGTTGTTCGCGTCGGGATTCGGCAAAAGCTCGAAAAGCTCAAAATGAATCATTGTTTGAAAGTTTTCGGACACTCGCGCTGACGGACAAAAAGTAATAACACAGAAAATTGCTTTTTCTGGGCGACGCCACAATTAATGAATGCAATTAATTTCACTTCGGGGTGTCAAACTGGTGTGCTGCGGAGCCGTGCTCGAAAGCCCGAGTGCAGTCAAGTCCAGAATTATTTACGCGATGGGAGCATTCTGTTTTCATTTAATCAAACTTTTCTGCGCCAGCTTAATTCCGTTCGATGGGAAAAAATTGCTTTCCGTTCCGTAGCAGATGATCCCATTATTTGCTTTCATTTCTCGTACAGCAGGGGGCAGGCACCCAGACACAAAAGAGTCCTTTTCTCTTGACGTCGCTGGTTCATTCATAATCTACAGTATATCCACCATGGGCCTTTGGCCTCGTAGGAATACTACGTTCATTCATACTGTTTTAAATTCGCAAAAGAATAAGAAATTTGAGACATACATATCTACCTGTGCAGCATCAGCTTTGCAGTAAGATTCGAAAAGTATTTTTTTTTATTCGTTCCATCCAGCGTCGGCTATTTCTGCTGCTAGAGCCTAACACCGACGCGACGTGACGCCGGGAAATGAATGCTATCTTCCACTATACCAGAAACTTGACCGAATCCCTGTTTATTCCCATCGCAATTGTGCCCGTTTTTGTTCAGGAGTGAAACCACCCGAGGGGGAAGAAGCTGGAGCTCAAATATAATTTCAAAATGGTTCTTCTATGATTCTTCTCACATAATGGTCTCTAATAAACATAATTTGTCATGTCCATACTGCTCACAAATACGTGGTTGATCAGAATAAATTGAGAGTGGGAAGCCACCTGAGCTCCCAGGGTAAAAGTCCTTCCCCGAAAAACCCTCGGTTCAAAAGCTCTACATTTTAATAGGATTAAAGTAATTGAATGAGTAAATAACAAGCGAATAATAAGTAGGTGAGTGAACAATTGACAAAAGAGAGATAAATAAGTAGATAGAACGGATTGGATCACTCGTAATCAATAACCGGAAGGAGGAAGTATCTATAACGCATTCGCCCAAAATGCCCCAGCGGTCACCCCTCTCACCCCCCCACCTCCCCCAAACACGTACTTGTACATTCCAAAACGGAAGAAAAGTTGGTAAACAGTACTGGTAAATGTGCGACTAGGTCCGACACAGCGGTCTTTTCTTGTCTTATTTGTAACCCCACGTGAATCGAATAGGTCAATTTGGATTCAGAGGTACTTTCATGAAATTCAGATGAAATGGACAAGGAATTCTCAAGAAACTTATGTTTGGTGAGGTCCACACGTGCGATCAACCCATTCAGATCTTTGTCGGCGAGAATACCGACAGAACCGCCCACCGTACTGTGACCGTTCGCACCTCACCCAATTCACAAAATTGAATGAGACAGAAGCAAAAGGGCCCGCCAGAGGCGTTTGACATGCACCAAAAGAAAACCATACTCCACCTTTCTCTTTCCCTAATGTTTTTGGCCTGTTCATTTGGATCTAGTGTAGTCCCACCGCTATGCGTAGTATCCCAAGGTCGTACCGTAGGTAAGAGCAGTCTCACAAAATGATGTCAGGCGGAAATGAATCTCTTTTCATTTCCCCTAATCCAAGACTTCGTCAGGCTCGATTTCCCCTATAACCAGAGCTGTCCTCCTTTTTTGTATCGAGTTTGCGTTTAGACAGAGAGCGACAATTATCCACAACAAAATCATCAGTGTCGTTGTTGTACCTAGAGAAAAACACTTTTGGACACACGGCTCTTTCTCTTGGCGTGGACACGAAGGTGGCAAAGGATTTTTAGACACACAGTAGAAGAATGCATCATGCACAATATCTAACCTATGTGTGGCCACACGAAACAGTCAGCATTAACATAAACTTAACTTAGTCATAAATGTTGGAAAGAGAGCCCCAAAAGTACACCCTTAACGGATATTTTATGGGAATGCTCTTGCAAGGCCAACAAAATCAGAAAACATGAGGAATGTCCACTACTTGCTGTAAAAGAGGAGAACAAACACATTAACATCCAGATTTAACGCCAGTTGAAGTAGTATATCTAGGGCCTTTACCTTCTGCTAAGACGGTTCAACCGGGACAACCAGCCTAGCATGCTTCGTGGCTATGTCCGGAAGTAATGTAATTCAACTATAGACACTCGCAAGCATCTAGTGTTGCCAGAAAGAGCCCATTCACACTCACTAAATGAATAAAATAGAACCACACACTCCCTGAAAGAAAGAGACAATGTTTCAAAAAAATTGAGTGCATCTACATTCATCCCCGAATGTAAACACCTATCTTCGTTGAATACAGGATAAGTGACATTTACAGTTGAGCTTGTGGAAGGACTTGTCGGTATTATCGAGGAACGAGAAGTGAATGGTAACCACAATAATCATTGGACACTTACACCACATTCATTATTTATTCGAGTTACAACATTCATTGACGCACTCCGGGTGAGGGGATTCCGTGATACTATCGAATATGTTTATAGATATTCTCGTCAAAACAGGGTAGTGAAACACAAAACAAACCAAGACAGTAGGTATAACCCTACAATAAACTGTAAATGAATCATAAGAACTAATTACCTCTCCTTATCGGCTGCTTAGGCGTAGAAAGGTTTTTTCTTTCGTCTTTTTTATTTGTTACATAACTTATAAACGTGTGCACAATGAGCCTTGAAGACTTACCACTGGTCCAGAATTACACTGATTATGAGCTCCTTTCACAGTTTTGGGTTTTTCGGCTGTCACAAGAATAAATGAAGCCTCGAAATACACATACAACAGTGTAACGTTGGGGCAACGTTATAAGTGCACCGAGTGAACAATGCACATCTACTAGATTACGGGATTTATTAAAATCGAGACTACTTTAGAGAGTACATAGTACAATAAATCACACAAACTTCTGCACCATGTATGATGATTTGGTGAGTGGGTGGAAGCCAAAATTACTTTAGAATGAAAACCGACCAGGAATCGGTAAAAACATGAAGCAACCGTCCATCCCTCCCCCGCGGCCAGGCGAAGCGTCGCTAGCGCCATCTTCTTTTTTCATCGGCACACGCACTGAAGTTTTCTTCACCGACGATATACGTCAGGCGACCCAAGGTACACACAAACAAAACAGGAAAAAAAGGAAAATACCACAACAGTTCAGCCGCCAAGATGATAACAGTTCTGAAACAACATTTCAAAATAAAGCAAAAATTAACGTATCATGAACTATCAGTTTGTGAAAGTTTTTGATCTGTAAAGACGGAGGATTCAACTTGAAAACGAAAAGGCGATTATTGCCAATTTGAAAAAATATATATTGAAACTTTTGGACTTCTGAATCTAGGTGTTTCGTGCAATATGCATACTCGTCTTGAAAATTGCAAGCCGAAACCGAGAGAAAAAAGAGAGAAAACTTTGTTAAAATACACACATCAAAAGAATCTAGGGGACAAGCAAATTCAGACGATTTCTAAAATCATCATAACTTTTGATTTCCGTAAGCGATTTCATATCGGTTTTCAGTGTTCGTTTGCCCAATCTTTCGTTTTCATGCCGTGATCACGTCAAATACGAACAGTGTTTCATAAGGTTGCTACAAGGTGATCAATGGAACAGTTTAAAATTGCCGAAAGTTCAGTACGAGCGTGATTTCCCAAAAAAAAAGTTTCATTCATTCCAATAGCACAGTTATGAAGATCGGTGTTTCACCTTCAGTAACGTTTTTGAATTCTGAAAATCGAAGGTGAATTGCCAAAGATATTGATCATTTGGTGCCGGCATGTTGAACTTCCAAGAAAAAAGAAAGTGGTCCGATTTTATTGAAACTTGGAACACACTCATGTCTGGTTCAAGTTATTGGAATTTCAAGGTCAAATGTCACTTTCGATTACTTTCGAGCCGCTATATTGAACTTTTTACATGAATGATTCAATTTGAATGAAACTTGAAACACTAAAATTGAATCATTCACATAAAAGTTCAATGTGGCGGCTTGGAAGTGACCGAGAAAGATATTTGACTTTGAAATTCCAATAACTGAAACCAAACATGAACGTGATCCAAGTTTCAATAAAATCGGATCACTTCTTGAGAGGTCAACATGGCGGCACAAAATGATCAATATCTTTGGCAATTCACCTTCGATTTTCAAAATTCAAAAACGTTATTGAAGCTGAAATACCAGTCTTCATAACTGTGCTTTTGAAATGCATAATTTTTTTTTGGGAAATCGCACTCGTACTGAACTTTCGGCAATTTTACACTGTTCCATTGATCACCCTGTAGGAACTTTATAAAACATTGTTCGTATTAGACGTGATTAAGACATGAAAACGAAGGATTGGGATATCGAACACCAAAAACAGATATGAAATCGCTGACGGCAATCAAAAGTTCTGATGATTTTAGAAATCGTCTGAATTTGCTTGTCCCCTAGATTCTTTTGATGTGTGTATAATGTGGGCTGCCCGTTCACTTTGGGTTCTAATCGTACACAGCATACCAATGAAATTGACCTACCAGTTTTGTTACGACAAAATGTCGATTCCCAAATCCTTATTTTGAAATGGTTCCAACTCATGATTGTGAATACAGTTCTTTTAGGTAGGAAACCTTCATGCTTTGAGTGGCTTTTATGTATAAATAAAGTAAAAAGGGAAGTCTTTCAGTGGAACCACAGCAAACTTCTTATTTTGCCTACCGGTTTCATTTTTTTCTAGAACATCTACGGGGCTTTTATGCAATATGCTACAAAACAGATATAACGCAAATTTGAATTTTTTCAAAGTTTCAAGTTTTTCGTTATTGGCCGATTTTAACAATTCAAATTTGTGTTCTATGAGAAAACGAAACCGGTGTGCTGTGGTACCAGAGAAAGAGAATTAGTTATCTAATAAGAGTAAGTAATCACCAAATTATCCCAATTGATTCTTCTATTAGAATTTGCTTCAGTTGCAATTGCAAGTTCATCAATAACCCTTCAGGTTCATCCGATCAAATGAAGCATTATTATTTCTATTAACGATAACGAAGCCACGAGGAAATATGATGATTCACACATAGAGAGCAAGTAGGAAAGTGAGGTTTTTCCAAACAAAGAACAAAATGACGCAAGCTAACGGAAGCACATTTGCAAAATTCTTAGAGCCAAACTCGGAGCCTAATTAAAGATTAACCTGATTCACGACACGATATCACAATATATCAGAATAGCTGGAATCCAGACGTCAAAGAAATTAAAAGAACCAGGTCAGGTAGATTCCTTGTAATGGTTAAACCGAAGATAAACCCGAGTTATATAGTATAACATACAACAGACTGACGCACGTACCCTAATGATGGCAAATAGAAATTCTCCGTCTAAAAATCTCCCTGTAAAGCTAATTCGAAGAAAACCCTGAATCATAGCGCTATAAACGCCAAGTGGTAATGAAAATATTCAAGTCAAAATTGTTAGTTGAAGAGTTCGTTCGCTGAATTGTAGCAGATGTAAAATAGATAAGGCACGTCCCGTGCCACACAGAGGAGACAAAGAACTACAGTTTCTGTATAAAAACAGAAGCGCCCTATCCGGGGACCAGTACCCAGACAGTAGAGTAACGAACAGCAGTACTCAACGACAAGCCGTGCCAAAGCCCTGGTGGTAGAGTAAAGGAATCCTCTTGCCGCGCCTGCGGCAAGAAGGACAGAGGGAGTCGAGGTTGTTGCCCGCCATACCGCGACTCGCTCTTGGATAGTACCACCTTTTTACACTGGAAATTGAACTGAATTGAATTAGTCTTTTCGTATGGTGTTTCCAGAATTCTAAATCATGATTATTATTACTCCCATACCATGATTTTGTACCAAATGATTACCACTAGAAACTACAGTTTGTATTAGTGATGGGCACTATCGGTTGAATACTATCGAATTATTCGATAGCAACTTCAAATGAATGAGTGAATGAACTAATGAATGAATGAATGAATGAATGAATGAATGAATGCACGAATGAACGAATGAACGAATGAACTAATGAACTAATGAACGAACGAATGAATGAATAAATTAAAGAATGAAATAACGAATGAAGCATAGACTAATGAATGGATGAATGATTCAATATACGAGTGGATTTAACGGATGAATTGAATAGTTTTGAATGCGAAACAGTATTGTGATGGACAAATAAATAGATGAATTCTCTCTCTCGTTGAAAAAATCTGTCATATCGCTGTACTAGAATGATAGTAAGACAACTTGAAAAACATAGTTTCGAGTAATCGCCACTTGAACATTTCAGAAGAACGAAAAACACTCTTCTTCTCGAAATTTCGGAGATTTTTTGATTTTCCAGTTGTATTATATCGCTCCCGATAGACCCGTGAGGAATTCATCATGAAATCACATTGTCCTACTATTCGTCAGGAATTCGTAGAGTGATTTTGAATTTATCCCTCTTTTTTTTCAAGTTGTCCGAGTATTGCACAGTAAGCATAGCCTGGTTCAACATATTTTTCATAGTTATCCTTAAGTATTGTTTGACATGGAATAAGCCCATTAGTTTTTGGCTGTCATTTGACAAATAAAAGTGTCACTATCAGAAATTGGAAATTCATTTGAAAGTCCTTGGAAAACTGTATTCAGAACAGTAGATAGTGTTTCGCTAACTGTCGTGTGTCAAATATTGAAAAATGTCAAAGTTCATAACTTTGTCATTCAATTATTCAAGATTTTTCATCAAACATTTCATCCTGTGAACCGATTTTCACGACTTCTCTTACTTTTGGCAGTCTTGGTCATAGCTATAACCAATATAGTCTGCCTCCGCATCCATTCATCGTTTAGATTCAGTTTTACCCAATACAAACTGACCTGTGGATAACGAAATCATGGCAATGTACATTGGAGATAAGTTAAAATTATTAAGTCATTTCAAACAATTCACGGAACATTTCTGGTCAAATAGTGGGACAACTTAGAGAAAAGTAAGATATTTTACAAACGCATAAGAGTATGTTTGTGCAATAGTGAGTTAAAATGAAATATCTGAAGACTTTCATTGAATCAGTTGATTTTTAGGTATAAGAGTGAGACATCTTTCACAGTAAAATACTGAGATAACATGAAAAACAAGGACAACTTGAAATTTCCAAATCAAATTTGTTGTAAAATTGGGACATGTTGAAATGTCTTCGTATTATACCAGAAGGCAAGATCAAATTCGATCTATTTCTCAGTAGAAGAAATAGGACATTTTGAGATGTCCGATTATTGGACCAGAACTGTTTAAAAAACAGATAATTATAACAGTGAGATATTCATTTTTTATGTACTTCCATGATGATTCTGAGTAATTCGATTTTTTTACCAGGTAGAGAATAGCTTGGAGCTATAGATTTTGGAATAATCCGAAAATCAGAAATTTGAAGTTATCTTACTATCATTCTAGCACAGCGATATGTGTTATTATCTTTTTTTTATAGTTTATTGAATTAGCAATAAATGATTTAAACGATTTCATTTTTAGTTGATTTTTTTTAAATGAATTATGAGATTCACAGTTTTATAACGTACTTAAATTATTAATTTTCATAGGTAAGTGAATGAAATGATTAAATTGAAAAGTAGGTAATAGTACTTATTACAAAATTACTCCTAGTTCCTATAGAACTTACCTAGAACCTACCTTAACAATTCACTTTCCAAACGAATGGTTGATTATAGGAGGTTTCGTTTCGTGAATAACAATAAATAAATTTGAATCAGTTTAAACTTTGAAAATTTGTTTTATGTTTGAGGTTGATCTAATGAATCAAATGGATGATTAGTTGAAAAATGAAATAAAGTGAACAAACGAATATAATATTTATTGAATTTGATGACAATTAATTGAATGGAATGAAATAAATCACTTAATGAATAAAACGAATGAATTTATCAATAAAACGAATAAATGAATGAATAAAACGTATGAATGAATGAATGAATGAATAGATGATTCGATAAAACATTAATGAATTCAATGGATTTATGTGAATGAATGAATTTGAATGAATCATTCGATAGTTTCAGTCATTCGATAGTCGATTATTCGATAGTGCCCATCACTAGTTTGTATACATAGTTAATGTACTTATGTATTTACTTAATGTAATTAATTAAATAATTAAATGAATAATTAATTATTATTTAATCAAAAAGATTTTTATTTCTGCAATCAATGTTTTCTTTGGCTATCTGACGAAAAGAACCCACGCCACCAAAAGACCAGGTAGTTTTAGCAAAGTGATTCCCTTGATTTAAGGAGTACTAATGTCGCGGGACTCATCTCGATCCTGTAGGACACTGTAAAATTTAATATCTACTGTGGTTCTTCTAGAAGACTTCACCCCTTACATCGTGATACAAATAGTATACAAACCACGGTGGTGAGCTTCATTACAGTCTAAGACTTCCACCTTACTGAGGCACGAATCTTATGTATCTTGGCTGTCGCCTAGGATACGACATTTCCCACTGGGTATGCATTGAAATGTAACGTACTATTTAGTGCGCGTGGTAGACTACAACATAACCCAACAAACGTTCTATCTGTTTTTAAACAGCTCGTGAGCTCGACATTATTTCAACTTCCCAAAAGTCACTGAAAACACCATTTTGCTTTCCGCTCTGGCTCTCGGCATTGACAAGAAAATACGTGCCGCGCCATCCGGCTTGTTTTCCTTTTCGCCGCATTTTCCGCCGCGCGCGCCGCCCCTCCAAAATAAATATTCCCTCCGCAAAGGTACCAACTTAATTTTGTACTTCCGCTCATATGAAACTACGTGCTTAAAATTATTATTTCGTCCGTATGTTCTGCCGGAAATTCCACCGGCTCCGCCACATTCCCCATCCCTCCACCCGCAAACCTCTTTGTTTTATTCTTTGTGTGTGTTGTGCCACAGCGGAATTGCGATCCTTGCCCTCATCCCCTTTGACATGCCCTGTCTGAATCGCTCCGTTCCGGCAATTTGCATTATTTCCCCGCTGATTTATATTTTCAGTTTTCAACCCGACCGACCGATGAGAAACAGCCTCGTTGCATTCGGCTAATGAAGGGCGTAATCTCCACTTTCAATTTCGCAAGGTTCGGTGTAGTCTCCTCGTTATTGCTTGATACACCCCCGAATCAGACCCAATTATAGCGAATTCGCGAACAAATTCAACACCGGATATTTCTCTCTCTCTCTGGAGGGAATCACCCAAACCACCAAACAAAATAATTGAACCGCATATACGAATCGAACGATGGCAATGCCAATTAGCTTCCATCCTGTTCGCCCCGGGGGAACCTCGCGGGGATTACTCCCCTCCTCAAGTCACGGCCAGTTTGCCTCATAACTTTTTAATGTGTCCGATGCGATCGCATTCCTTCCGGATAATGGCACGCTGGCGCTTGCAAAACTTTCCCGGGCGACTTTTGCATAATTCTTTTCAGGAACGGTTCACACGTTCTTCTGGATAATACCACCGGGAATATCTTGAAATATCTATGGTAATCCAAAAGAATTTATTTGGATTTATGCTACTGTGTGCGCCTCGAGAAATCCGCCGTCATAAAAATACATCCGTAAGTAGTACCCACCCGCCAGGCATGGATGGGGAGGGGGCGAATTTACAAATTTACGAGCTTCCATATTATTAAAGTTCCGTATACGATACCTGATGCTTTGAACGCGCTCTCGCGCTCGTCGTGAACTTTTCTTCCGCGTCCTCGTGCTTTTTGTCGGAAAAAGTGGGAAGGGAAAGCGCTTTTATGGTAATTTAGCAAGTTTCGAGCAAATAGGCTCGTGATGTCATAAAAGACTTGCGTCGGGAAAGGAACGCGAATTTTATAGAACACGCTCCAGTGATACTGCTAAATTAAATAGGCACATAAATTGTATTTCGCAGGACGGCTCGGCAGTTTTGTTGCGAGAGCAACAGATGTACGATTGCTGCAGATTGCGGTGATGCACGCAGATTTCGCTTGCAATCGCATGGCGAAAGTGTAAAAGCCTGTCTACAATGGTCGCGGAACGCAAGCAAGGCGCAAGATGCTGGCCAATCGGGCACCAGCAAAGCGCAAAGCCATCCTTATTGGTCAACATCTTGATTTCTTGCTTTTTATTACCACTGTAGACGGGATTCATAGTGTCGTTTCCGTGCTTGGGCCAACAAAAGCTTGAAACAGCCGGCTTCAGCAGACGTAGCTGAAGTGGCGTGATGGACCAAGGTGGCAAGGAAGGAACCAATAGTATTATTATGGTTGCATATCTGCATAACGGTGCAGATTCTCCGCCACAATTGAATGACCCGTACTTGTTAATCATGCTAATCAACTTGAAAGCCCTCGAGAACCGCCAACTCGTAATGTCCAACTCAGCGGTCTTATCTTGTCTTATTTGAAACCCCACAACGTGAATCGAATAGGTGAATTTGTAGTCAGAGGTACTCCCGTGAAATTCAGATGGGATGGACAAGAAATTTCCAAGAAGCCTGTATTCGGTAAGATCCACACGTGCGATCAACCCACTCAGGTGTCTGCCGGTGAGAATGCCGACAGAACCGCCCACCGTACTGACTAGCACGGGGCAAGGGCAAAAGAAGTGAGGCCTGGTAGGAAAAAAACACTTTTTAAAAAATTGAGTTCATCTTCATCCATCCCTGAATGCAGGTGAACACCTATGTTGCGGCGCGAAACCAAACTATACAAAAAAACGAGCAAAGTGGACTGTATAATCAAACTATAAAACATACCTTATTGGCGTACATCATTCTAGGGCGTTGATGTTGAGGGATGGGAACAGAAAGGATCATCAACGCACCTACCTCCACGTTCCATGGAACCATAAAGTTTTTCTTTTTTTACGCACACAAATCGCTATAAAGTCATAATTTGATGAAACCAAAATTGAAATTAAGAATTTTATGCTACCGCACTAGTCCGACCATATCTTCCAACTGATAATATTCTTCTTTCTTTCCCAACAAAACCATGTAACTTATAAAAGTCAGTGGCGTAACCATTACCCCCGGCCTTGAAAGGTCCCTTTCAAGTTCACAAATGAATGAAAAGATAAGAAAATGACCACTAACCAGAAAATAACTACTAACTATATACATATATTACAACATCGCGAGTGATACCTTTTTTTTGTATTCAACTCGCCTAGAAAATTTCTAAGTTGATTATAGTTTATTGAGCTGGTGAGGGATGCACCTTTACCACAGGTCGTTTGTACCGGCCGTGCTTGGTTCTTACCACAACAACCCGAATAATACCATTCTTCCCCGGCATTACCTTCAATTATCCCCAGTGGCCATTGCAGAGGACGAGCGTTTTCTTGCATGAGAACTACAATAGTTCCCATTTGAACTGACAAACTTGGTGTGCCACTTTGCACACCAAGTCATTTCTGACGTATCTGTAGGCTACTCAAATACTCCCTACTCCATCGTTTCCAGTAAGAGTGAACCAACGAATCTAACAATCTTTTCCGAGACAATATATCTTGATTTTCGGAAATATCTGGAGCGGGCAAATATTGAAGAGGAGTGGGAGTCGAAATGGGATGGAGCTAATGCCAACGGTTTTGAGGGATCTGAACTCAAACTACATAAGGGCCTAGAATTTAAAAGAGATTCAACCTGAGCTAAAACGGTGAGCATCTCCTCATAAGACAACAATTGAACACCAATGACCTTACTCAGGTGGGATTTGACGCTCTTGATGCCTCCCTCTCTCCCAAATGCCTCCAAAATGAGGAGCTAAAGGCGGGTTGAATTTCCAACAAATTCGCTTTTCCAGAAGATGGTTTTTCAAAGCATCCGTATAACTGCTGGACTTGATGAATTTGACCAGTTCGTCAAGCTCTGATTTGGCCCCGACGAAGTTGGTACAATTGTCGGAATAAATAACCGAACACGCTCCACGCCTAGACAGAAAACGCTCAAGAGCTGCCATAAACGTATCTGTAGTTGAATCTGAAGCTAACTCCAGATGGATGGCCTTGGTTACCAAACAAATAAAAAGACACAGATAGGCCTTTTGACTGCGAACACCTCTTCGACGCAATAATGTGATTTGAAATGGACCCGCGTAATCAATGCCCGTATGCAAGAATGGTTTCACCTCGTTTACTCAAGGGGATGGAAGATCACCCATCAATGGAAAACCAGGTTTTGCCTTGAGTCTAAAACAATGATTATAAGATTGAGTTCGTTTTCTACCAATTCCACGACCAGAAACAATCTAATAATAGTGGCGAAGTAAGGAAAGTAACAACTGAGGACCTGCATGGTGATTTTTTATGTGATGGTAATCAATTAACAGATCGACAAAGTGATCTTTCTTTGGGAGTAGAATGGGATGCTGCTGATCATAATCAATATTAGCGTTTGCTAATCTACCATCTACTCGAATAATGTCATCCCTGTGAAAAGGTCCAAGCTTTCTTATCAAAGGAGAACAAATCTGGCCATTCCTCAAAGCACCTAAATCGTTCGAGAAATGTTGTGTTTGAATGAAACGAATCAAAATGAATTCAGCCTTTTCGAGATCAGTTGGTTCCACTGATTTTTGACGGGCTAAAATCTTGACAAAACGAAGAATATAAACCATTACTCGCAGTAATTTCGACCAAGAAGACTGATTTTCTATTTAGGAATAGAGTAAGTTTGAATCCTCACGTTCAACCGTTACGAATGAAATCGTTTTCTCCTCCAGAGACATTTCTTCTTTAGATTCGAAAGGATGAAGCGGCAAATCACTGGGTTCGGAACCCAGCCATGATGGTCCAAAAAACAAAACTTAATTTGTGACAAAGTCAGTAGGAGTTTGACCTCGAGAAAGACAATCCGCCACGTTTTTTGTTCCGTCAATATGGAACCAATTTGACGCAGGCATCTGATCTTGAATTTTTGTGACTCTATTCGCCACAAACGTTTTCCAACGACAAGGAGATAAGTTCAACCAACTGAGCACAACAATAGAATCGGTGAAAGCAAAAATTCGTTCAATGGGAAAACGAGACTGATATTTCTTCACAACAAAATTTAATAATTTGGATAACAAGAGAGCGGCACCAAGCTCCAATCTAGGAATTGAAATTGACTTCATGGGGGAAACTTTACTCTTTGAACAAATCAGGGACACTACAACAGAATCCTTTTTTTTCAACCCGAAAATAAACTACAGCACCGTAGCCGTCCTCACTAGCATCGGCGAAACCAACTAAAACAACACTATCATTAAGAAAAACTCCTAAATGGCGAGGGATACGTAGATCATATAGCACAAGTAATTCATCCCTGAAAGTCAACCACAATTTCTCGAAAGCAACGGGAGGACATTCGTCCCAATTCAAATTCAATTTTCACATCTCCTTTATGAGCAACTTTGCGAACAATGTGGCTGGTTCGAGGAGACCCAGGGGATCGAAAATTCTAGCAACCAATGACAAAATTCCGCGCTTTGTTCCCTCAGTAGAAGGTATCGCAACTTGAAATCGAAAAACATCTTCGGACGGAAATTATTGTAAACCCAGAATTTTCAGAAAATCATTGTCAAAATTGATAGCCTGATTTTTTCGAATGTTTTGAGGAATGATCTCAAACAACTCTTTGCAGTTGGTGGACCATTTTTCCAAACTCAAACCCCCGGCCTTGAAGCATCCTATCAATTGCTGATGTAATCTTTGAGCTTGGGACACAGTGGGAACACTACAAACAATATCGTCCATGAGGAGCTTGTGGTGTGGTTAGTTAGCGCGTTCGACTACCACTCCAGAGGTCGCGGGTTCGATCTCCGCCGGGGACGGATTTTCGGCCTCAAAAACAAGCTCCTTGGTTTAGTTGGAATGCTTGCTAAATGCAAGACGCGCCGTGTGTCGCATAGCACGTAAAATACGAACGATGGTGCCGACCCCCATGCGATGTTGGTGGTCGTTAAAAATCCCTACCCTGTGTTAGAACACACAGGGGTTCGGCAAAATTTCCGGTATAGTGGAGGAAAGCATTCACCGGCGTCGGTGTTAGGCCTCGTTGCGGAAATAGGCCGACGTTAAATAAACAAATAAAAAAAAATATCGTCCATGTACAATCGGTAGCTATAACCTCGCAAGCCAAAGGAAAGTTTTTTGCTTCATCTGAAGCCAATTGCTGCACGGTACGCAATGCTAAAAAAGGAGAACTAGTGATACCAAAAACTACGCAATTTATTTCATGAATTGAAAGAGGTTGATTTGGAGAAAATCTTCACAAAATTCGTTGGATTTTCGATGTTCTTCAATCACATTTATTTGCCTGTACATCTGGCGCACATCACTTGACAAAGCTACAGTAAAGAGTCGAAAGTTCAGAAGAAGTGAAAGAGATCAGTCTGCAATTTTGGCCCCGAATAAAGCACATCATTGAGCGAATTTCCACGATCTGTTACGGCACTAGCGTCGAATAATAACCATGAATGCGGCAAAAAATAACCAGCGTCGAAATTGGGATCTTTGATCAAGGTCATGTGACCCTGATCCAAGTAATCTTGAATCACGTTGTGGTACGAATCACGATAATTAGGATATGCTTCTAATTTTCTTTCCAATAACAAAAATCTACGGTGAGCGGCGTCATACGACGTTCCTAAATTGCCAAGATCTTCCTTGAAAGGAAGAGCAACAGAATATCGACCAGTTATCTTCAGGGGTTTGAACTTTGATGCTCACAACATCCTCTCATTCCCAAAATCTCCGTACAGCATTTTCTATCGAACTTGTGATTGCACAAAATGAATAAGGAACCTTTCGACCAGACGCTGTGGAGGCACCACCCATGACTATATAACCTAAGCTAGTCCGCCAAGCGACAGGGGTCTGATCACTTCCGATCACTCGTTGTGAACCCATAATATGAGAGAAAAGCTCAGCACCAATAATTCCGTCCACCTCTCCAGAAATATGGAATGAGTCATCTGCCAAGGGTAGACCTTGAAGATATTGCAGATATTGCAAATTGACAGGAGTCGTTGGTAATTTCTCAACAATACTATCAATAAGAAATACTTCTATCGAATATTTCTGAGAATTATTTCGAGAGCTGAAGTCTACACGTGACTGACCTCTGATGCTTCGAGTATCATCTCCAATACCTATGGCAGAAGCAGAAATTTTTGAGCTTTTTAACCCCAGACGACAGCAACAATTCAACGTGAGAAAATCAGACTGACTACCAGAATCAAGCAAAAATCGTACCTTGCGAATTGTTTTATCTTCACTCATAACATTTACAACAGCTGTACATAATAAAACGGTATTATTTGGAACAGATTTTGATGTGGAACAAAAACTAATTTCAACAGATTTCTCATCACCACTCACTCGAGGTTTGTCATCAGATCACCCACTACTATTTTCAACCAGTTTTCCAAAGTGCAGAAGTGAGTGATGACGAAGATGACATGTGAAACAAGACATTTTTGATTTGCAATCTACAATTTTGTGTTGTGCACTCAAACAATTCAAACAAAGGCGTTTCTCCCTAACTAAACCATGCCGATCGCGTGGAGAAAGTTTTTCAAATTTGGGACACTTATAAATGTTATGAGAACCTTGACCACAAATGACACAATTGGATGAGCTTGGGGGCTGATTGGGGGTGGAATCTTTATTTACAACAAACGAATGCGTAACCTTGGCTTTACCACTATCAAAATTGGTATAGGTTCCCGGGTGAGTTTTTGCAGGTTTTCGCGAGCTATTTGTGTGAGCTGTGAATTTAACTTGAGTTTCAACGAAACTTACCACCTCGCCATATTCTGGGATCTTCGATTTATTGTCACGAGTCAACTCAAAGGATTTTACCGTTTCAGCATCTAATTTGGACAAAGCTAGATTAGTGAAAATGAAATCACTCAAATCATCCAATTTCAATTTGCGAAGAGCTGAAACCGAAGTGTCAAATTTGTCCAGAAAGGCGCTAAGTGCATTGATCGATTCACCACTAATCGTTTTGAATTCCAAGATCTGTCGCAGGTGATGATTTGCCAACACGCTATCATCCTGGTATTTTTCTAGCAGGGCTCTCCAAATTATATCGTTATTGTCAGAAATTTGAGGAATTCCAGAACAAATTGTTTTTGCCTTACCTACTAGTTTGCCAGCCAAGTAATGGACCTTATCCGCTTTGGTAATATCTGGATTCTCGTAGATCAAATTTTTGAAAGTCTCGTAGAACAACGGCCAGTCACCAAATTCTCCAGAGAACTCAGGCAACTAAATTTTTGGCAGTTTTGCTGTAGCTTTATTAGAAGGAATTACATGTTCTTCTTGACAAACCGTTTGGGCTACATACTTGATTCGACAATATAATTCTTCAGCTGATTCCCAACTTTTGACATCAGGTTTATAGTTTTCCTCTAATTCTAGTCGAAGCAAATTGATTTGGCGAACTGTGTTGATGAATAATTTTTTGATTTCATCTAGGCTATCAAATTTTATTTTGAAAACTTCAAGCTGTTTCGGATCATTTACCTATTCACTGGTGTCATACAGGGTTATTCAAAAGTCCGGAATAAAATTCATATTTTTTTTCATATTTATTTCGGAAAAAGAGCTCGGACAGGTCGATTTCTAAAAACGGTAAGCCGTTTTTTCATGACACGTGTCATGTTCTACCGTCAACCCCCTAACCCCAAGCCACCCTAAGTATTTTTTTTCAAATGGCACCCTATGGCTTGTGGGGGCGTGTTGGAAAGCTTGTCAAAAACTCTATTCAGATCTACCATTGAAAATTAGATCGGACGCTCCACCATGAAGTTTTGAGGAACCCCAGTTTTACTTAACAGTCCGGAAAAAAATTCATATTTTTTTCCAAATTTATTTCGAAAAAAACGCTCGAATAGGTCGATTTCTGAAAACGGTAAGCCGTTTTTCCATGACAAGTGTCATGTTCTACCATCAACTCCCTAACCCCAAGCCACCCTTAGTATTTTTTTTCAAATGGCACCCGGCAAATGGGTGGCTTGGGGCTAGGGGGTTGACAGTAGAACATGACACGTGTCATGAAAAAACGGCTTACCGTTTTTAGAAATCGACCTGTTCGAGCGTTTTTTCCGAAATAGATATTGAAAAAAGTTATGAATTTTATTCCAGACTTTTGAAGAACCCTGTATAAAGACTGCAATCGAGCATAGAAAGAATCTCGTTCTGCTAAAAGAATGGTCAAAGTTCTTTCCTTCTCAGTAATTTTTTTCATTTGAACATGCCTAAAGAAGTAATTGAAACGCCACCGTATTCTACAACCTAACTACTTAGAGCGCTGTAGAGCGCAAAAAAAACTACAATGATTGATAAAAACTACCAGCGCGATAAAACCTACCATGAATGGTAATTTTTTCCAACTAGATTAAATTTTACTAATTCAAATCCTTGGCTCTAAGGACCAAATGTTGCGGCGCGAAACCAAACTATACAAAAAAAAAACGAGCAAAGTGGACTGTATAACTAAACTAAAACTTACCTGGCCCGTTGGCGTACATCATTCTAGGGCGTTGATGTTAAGGGATGGGAACAGAAAGGATCATCAACGCACCTACCTCCACGTTCCATGGAACCATGAAGTTTTTCTTTTTCTACGCACACAAATCGCTATAAAGTCATAATTTTGTGAAACCAAAATTGAAATTAAGAATTTTATGCTACCGCACTAGTCCAACCATCTCTAGCAACTGATAATGTTTTTCTTATTTTCCCAACAAAACAATGTAACTTATAAAAGTCAGTGGCGTAACCAACTTATTTTCGCTGAATACAAGATAAGTGACATTCACAGTTGAGCTTGAGAACGAACATTGTCGGTCACCATGAAATTATTCCAAAAAAATGTCTTTGGTGTCAAAATGCTGACGCTCCCAAGCCTCCGGTCTAACGGCACCTCGCGCGGGGCTTTGACCACCGTGGTTAGGCCCTTGGAGCTTTATTATAGTTCAAAATATGTCTTTTTTGTCAGCATAACTTAATGGAAAGTTGCATGGGAATTTCTAGAACTTACGGGATGTCCAAAACTTCGCACAATATACTCGGCTCATACTTTGCTATCAGATCAAATTCAATTCACATACCTAAGCACAAAAAGAAATAGTACGTCAGGCCATAAGGGATGGCGAGATGCTATAACTAAATCACTCTGTATAGTAATAATAAATTGGTCAAGCGTGAACTATCATGGTTGCATAGCTGCAGCTGCCCTTCATGATGAGAATTTTCTATACAACTCGGCAGTCTCCTGTCCAGTTCGCAATAACACTTGTGTGCCAACTTCACGACTGCGGTGCCACCGAAGGCGGAAGGTAACTGCATTACATAAGTTCTGCTTTTTTCTGAAAAAAGCTCCTTCGCCATTACCAGAGCAAAATTGCAACAACAAAAAAGCGAGCTCGGAGTGCAACAATTTCGAAAGAGCCCCGTCGTCGTCGTCGTCACGGCGGAGTTCGACGCTTTCTCAAACAATTCCGACCAACAGCAGTTCTGCTGCGGCGGAAATGAGCTGAGCTGTAATTTACGACCGCGGCAGCGCCTCTGGCGGTCCGAGGGCTCACTACGGACCGTGCGGTTTGCTTCCGGTGCGGAGATCCACGCCACCCTCCGCGGCGCGACAATTGTTCGTCCTTGGGATCATCCCCTCCTTCACCCGCCGCTTGCGTTTTTCCTTTGTGTTTTTGCTGGCCCCGTTCGGGTTGTATCTACCTTCGCAGTCTTCACACACAGACGCACAAATAAAAAAAAAGTGTCGACGTACTGAGTGGTCGTGGTGGTGGTGGTGGTGGTGGTGCGGTAGGAAAAGTTTTACGACCTACTTGCCGCGAGCGGTGAGCCGTTTCTTTCGATTAAAATTCAAGAGAGGAACGGCGGCTGTGGCGGCATCGAGCGCAAAAAATATAATTTACTGGCCTTATCGCATCATGAATACGATGAGCCGCTGCTCTTTCGCGAGTTGCGGATTAAAAAAGGCCTGTTTGTCATCGTTTTTTGTGTTTGCTGAAATCATCAAGCAATTTTAGGCGGTTTTAGGGATTTCTAGGGCATTTCTCGGTTGATAATAAAAGCACCACTGCTTTGACAAGAGTATAAAACTTTGTGTGAGGATATCGTAGCTTGAATTTCAAACTTCAAAACTTTTACTGTACAATTGAATAATTTTTGTTTTTTTTTATTTCAGGTAAGAACCAGGGGTGCAGCATGAGGGACTGACATCATTGGAGGTTTTATGGTGAGGTTGTTATAAGCCAAAATGGCTACGTGTACTTTTCTGTGCGCCTCCTGTGTCGGTCCGACTTATTCGGAACACGGCCCGCCGGCTGCCAGTGGAGAAGGCTGGGTTCGATTAGATGGTAACGGGCGCCACGGTTTCGTGGGCCGTAATCCCGCTAATGTCGACGTTGTTCTTGAAACAAAACTTTTGACAAAACCGAGGAAAAGATTTGCTAAGATTTTAAAATACAGTATTCATTTACAAGAAAGTTTCGTCAGGTTACACTGGTAAATATGACACGTAATTACCAACACGTTCTAGAAAAGGTTGAGAGTTGGAGTTTAATGAAAGCGGGACTGGGTTAGGCCCAAATCCTGTTCTGAATGAACTAATTGAAAAATATATATATGAAGTACACAAATAGACAAGAAAACGTAGGCAATTGCTCTACGTGACAACACACTATCCAAATTTACTAAGTGCGTATCGAAATGCAGAAATGAATAACAACAATCAAACCTGCGGGCGAATATTCAACGCTACACATTCACGAAAATGAAAATGGGAGACAAGGTAAATTTAATAAAACTGATGAGGCATAAAACCGAACTTTATGTAGTAATGAATTTTACAATGAACTTGAACTGTACGCTGTGGCGCGTTGATAAGGTTCTTTCATTCCGTCTCAGAAAAACTATCTTACATTGGAAAGGTAATTGAAAAAAAAATCCAAATCTGGACGGGATTTACATGAAACTGCAATACAATCAAATGGCGAGCAGGAATTCAAAAGTTTTAACAATAATTTCCACACCAAGCTTTCTGTGTACGTTAGAACTGAAGGCGAAAAGAAATGCGGATTCGCTCCCTTGAACAGTCGATCTGACGCAGTACTTTGTTACCTGAATTCCAAAAAGGACTACTCTACCCAAATAACCCCCTATCAAAGCCCCCTACCCTATTTCTTTGTAACTAATTTCACTTTTCAATGTGAAATTCATTTTTTATTTCATTTTTTATGGGGGTTGGAGGCGTTTTTACTTCTGATTTTATATTACCCAATAAATCTTTTAGCGGTTTTGTGATAGGTGCCAAATTTCCTTCACGTTCTAAACTCATACGCGTTATACCAGAGCGTGAACCTTGAAGTTTCTTTCTGACGGCTGCTCGACTCCTGATCAACTGTCGTGCTATTCGTTCATTCATCGGTTCACGATTTTGCTTCTTAGATGTCTTTTATAAATCAATCAAGTCCTCTGCGGTATCTCCCGTTATTTATAGGTGAATCTTTGTCTATCGTTGAAAAGCCGTGAGGTTCCCGCCAACACTGTGCACAAATATCCCTGAATTGTTCTCTGCTCATGTCAGGTGTGACATGATTGTTCATTATATGATCCGAATTTAATGTGTCTTGTTTGAAAAAAATTAATAAATTTGCATTGTCTCTCACTTATTGTTTTGGTATTGAGGAATATGTTTGTGCTAAATAGAAACAATCAATATTTCTATGTCTACCAAAACTAAAGTAGTCTCTGATAATATTTTGATTGCAAGATATAACATCATCAAAAATTATAACTGAATTCTCATTTGCTTGATTTAGTGGTATGACGTCTGCTCCATCTTGAAATTCAAAAAATCCGATTTCTTTAATTGGTTAAAAAAATCCGATTTCTTCAATTGGTTTTAGAATTTTTTTCAAGTGTAAACATTTTGGTTGGAGAAGAGTTTTGCAGTATAAATGAATATTTTGAAATCACAAGCCATTCGGGTGCTCTAACGAACTCGACATCAAATTTGTTTTGCCGCAACCGCTCCCGCCAACTATCAAACCCCGTTTGCACCTTCCCAATAACGCACCGTGCGTGTTAAAATTTTGCATATCCGAAACAACCTCATCATAGTTTGTAACAGGTAGTGCATGCTTTTGTTTTTCTAGTTTCATATTCTCAACTGAGTGAATTCTTGGTGTTTTTCATATTTATATGTGATGTTCAGGTTGAAATGGGTCATGAGGTGTATCTAAAAAGTCAGATTTCAAATAGTTAATTGATTTTTTTTTACAATTCATTCCAATGCTTGATGTAAAGTGCTCGCCAATTGAAATGGTCCACCCAAAAAATACAGTCACATTCAAAGTGTCATAACTTTTGAATAAATAAACTATTCAGAATCGTTTTATGTTTTCTAATTAGCTCACGTATTGGACTACAACATATCATGGACTATTTTTGGTACATGTGTTCCGTATCAATTATACAGGGCCCTCAATTAGGTACCGCAAAAATGGAAAAGTTTGAACAGATCCCATTTCACGAAAAATAGTTTTTGGTTTTCTCCAAGCGTTTCAGGGGAGTTGTTATAACCATAACTTGAATCGTTTTTGAAATTTTTTGCCTATCTGCTTTAATTACAGGGTGATCTCAAAAATGTAACCTTTTAGTTTTGCAGTAATAACTTTATTCGTTGTTGGCCGATTCTGGAAAATGAGAGCTCTTGTTGAAGCTAAAAGCTCAGGTCAGAAGGATCGAGGATCAGAATTGACATTAGATGAAAACTCTGGAAAAGGGATTGAATCAAAAGTGACTCAAATGACAAACTTGCTGGAGATCCGGTTTAAGAAAGGTATTAACCAAATAACAACTTGTCTTCAAACAAACCATTTTTTCTGAACATTTTTATGTGTTTCTCATTTGTATGGGGTAAAAATTGTGGCAATGAATCCAAATCAGAAATGGATGCTTCCAACGAAGAATACTGGATGTTTTTCACCTAAAAATAGACGTAACCTGCGTTACGAAGATCATAACTGGTGCCTGTCTCTTTAAATGTGAAGGAAACATTCGACAATAAGAAGGTAACCTGGGCTACGTGCATTTTCAGTCGAGGAAGGTCCGGTATTATCTTCTGAAAAGTGAATTTGTAAAATGGGTCCCGATTCGACAATTTTTATCACTTAAAATCGGAAAATACCTCAAAATATTCGGAAATAAAAGTCTGTTTGGAGGCAACTTGATTTTTATTTAGTTCTTTCCCTGAACCTGATTTCTAGGGTGCTTTATATTTAGGTCACTTTTGATTCCTTCGCTTTTTCAAAAAAATTGTCTCCAGTCAGTTCAGATCCTCGAGCCTTCTCATCTGAGTCTTAAGCTTCAACAAGAGGCCTTATTTTCCAAAATCGACCAACAATTGAAATAGATATAAATGCCAGACCAGAATGTTGCATTTTTGAGATCACTGTGCAATTGGAGGAGATAGACTCAAAATTTTGAAAACTACCTCAAGGTATAGGAAAAACATTTTTCCTAAAACACTTGGAAAAAACCAAAAACCATTTTTTGTGAAATGGGACCAGTCCAAACTTTTCCATTTTTGCAGTACCTGATTGAGCGCCCTGTATAATTGATATGAAACACCCATACCAAAAACGGCCCATGACATCTTGTAATCCAATCCGTGAGCTAATCAGAAAACATAGAACGATTCAAAATAGTTCATTTATTCAAGAGTTATGTCACTTTGAATGTGACTAAATTTTTTGGGTGGACCATTTCAATTGGCAAGCACTTTATTTTTACTGTGAGAAAACTATCGAGCTCCAGAAACAGACGGTGAAGAGCCATCTGCTCGTCCTGGAAGAGGTTTCTCAGCTTCTGCTTCTTTGCAATCCTGGGAGGAATTTTACGGATTATCCTCAAATTTGGTTGTGGGGTGTAGGTATCAAAGCTCCTTCCACTCCTACATCTGATATGTTCAGACAAGTCTAGACATGTTTCTTCAAGGTTGCTCCCCCCACTCCCTCAGGCTAAGGTCAAAACACTTTCAAGGTTGCTTCTCCCACTCTGTACGGTCGAGGTCATTGAACTTTCGAGGTCAAGGTTAGGTCAAGGTCAATGACTTGTCAAGGTCAGGGGTCAATGACCTGTTAAGGTTGCTCCCCTACTCTCGTTGCACGCCCAATAATTATCTACTCCTGTCTGCTTTTCACAGAAAAATACTCGAATATGTTTCGCAAAGTAGTATCATAGGCAGAGAGAGAAGAAAGAATGACATAAAATAACAAAATATCATACGCAAGTTTTGCTGGTTTTGCGGTTCAGGGAAGGCGTTTCAGCACTTCTCGCCAAAAGGGGTGACGTCTGTCGGGTCTAGCTACTGTCAGTAGGTGAATGGCCCAATCTAGGGCCTGCCAGGGGAACAATTCGAGCGGTGAGAACGTCTTAGAGACACGCGGAGGTGGTAAGAGCCTCAACTGTTTTCCGGAAGCCGACTCCTGGGGTACGACTAGTCTTGAAGCTTCCTCTGGTTCTTCTATCGTGCACGGGCTGCACACCTCGCAGGGAGATGGCTTGTCTCGACGTAGGCGAGCCTCTTGCAACGAACTAGGCTCCCGTAGAAGCTGAAATCCACCGCAGAAAGTGGTAACGTTCTCAAAGGTTGAATCTTGTAGCAACGTTGGAATGAAACTTGGAGTAAAACTGGGAAATCGCCGTAGAATTGGAAATGAAGTTGGGATTCGCAGTAACACGAAATGCACCAATTTTGCCGTGTGTGAGGCAGAGCCGGCCCAGCCCAATCTGTCAACGGAGCATTTCAAACCAAAACGACTGGGGAGCAAAAAAATACGTGACAAGGTTTGATTTTTCATTAGCTTGCTGTAAAGTAGAACCACCGTGGTAACGAAATAGAACGTGAAAAGTTTTGCCAAGGAATATTGTGAAAATTCACGGCATTTTTATTGGGTTCACTGGAAATGTGATTCCTTCCTAGTGTGTACTTATAGCATTGCAGATCATAATGGTAGCCTTACATTGAGCATCAAATGCTGCAGCTTTTTAAGCTGCCGAGCTCTCACTCGTCGCATATTGGTCATTGACAGCAATGACAGGCGTCAGGTCCAATCACAACTCTGCAGATAAAAAAGCTGCAGCATTTGATGCTCAATGTAAGGCCACCATAAAGACGTTAGGCACTTGGACCTGCATGCTTTTGCACTGATGACCCTCAATAAGGGGTGAACCGCGCTTATGTGGAGTGCTGGATGGTCTGGCGTCGATTTGTTATAAGGATAGTTGATCTCCAGTGGGCTGAATAAAATTGTCGTCAATTTTCGCATTACTTTAGTTCCGCCATAAGCCGCCAGAAAAAACTTGCATCCATCCCAACGGCTAATGTTGGATCCAAGGGAAGTGGAGGTGCTAATAAATGGTGGCAGTGGAAACGGACGAGGCACCCATTCTTGCTACAAACTTGCCCTTTGTTTGAAGAGGACGCTGGTGTGCGCCGGCTGTCCGCAGGCTTAGGATCCCTCACACTTGACAGGTTCGATATAGCGGGCGATAGACACGACAACATAATATGATACATCGGAGAATACGCGAATTGTGTCTTCGAAAGACGCGACACAAAGATCGACAGCGACGGCGGAGAATTCACGCCGAGATGAGAGATAATCGAGCGACGATAGCGTAGGATGCCCAAGTGTTGTGTTCGAGACACGAAACGGCGAAGAAGGAACCGAAAGAAGGATCCCTTCAGCAGCGTTGTGGCAGGAAACGGAGACTTGATGAAGAAAAGAATGGAAGGAAGGGGTGGAGGGTTCAATTTCAAGCGGGAGACACCGCTGTAGTCACATTATTTATCTATACACAAAAGGAACATATTAAATGGTGTTTAATGTAACAAGTGGGCACGTACGCAAAATAGAGCGTCAGAGATCTAATTCGTTAATTTTCTTAGCCGCTGGCCAACTCTTTGGAAACGATTCTGGTATGTTGGCTACAAGCTACAACTGAGTAACGAAAGAAAGCTAGCTGCGGGAGGATAGCCCAACAGCAAAAAACGTGTGAGCTACGTGAAACACTACGTTAGCCGACGTTGGTCTAACTGGTGGTTTAAAGCCGCGCGTCATCTCTCGATGGTGAAATAAACTACGCAACATTGAATACGACGCGACACATCGAATATTTTGCCCCTTTTCACATTGGGATAACTCCTGATTGTTTTCGACGATTTCGAATCTGTTTGTGTCGTTGCTTAGCCCAATCCTCTAGTAATCCATAACTGTAAATAAGAAACTGAATGAAACTTGAGTAAAGTTTATACAGGGTGACATGTATAGCGGTGCAAAACTGTCGGGCGTTCAACATGCTCTCATTTGAACAAATTTTCTTTTTTCTGGACTCTGACATTGGACGGATAAAAAATAACTTCATACCTCGCCCAATTACTCGATTTATTTCCCTAGCCTCCTTATTTACAGGGTGGTAGGTATCAAAAAAACAAGTTTTTGGTTTTTCGGTGATATTTTTATTCTTGACCGACATTTAAAATCCAGGGCTCAAATTGAAGCGGAAACCTCAAGTAAGAAAATCCCAGAATCATAATCGACTGGAAACACATTGAAAATGTATGATCCCCTCAAGAGTGACCCGACATTTCATCGGTTCCGGAAACTGGCTTGGAATGAGAATTAACCAATAACCAACCTTGGCCTTGAGCGAAGCATTCATTCGAACATCCTCCGATATTTATAGCTTGATCGAAACAAGAACTGTTGATGAAGAAACAAAAGTACAACTGCATGTTATCAAGGCAAAATCATCTTCCTTGCGCATCTGAAATAGCTTGTAACTAACGTTACGAGAATGCATCGCTCACCTGCAGCTTTTGTCACCAACGTTACTGAAATTACAACAAACAGAATTTTTTTATGCTGATTGTTCTAATCTCCGTAACGTTAGTTACAAGCAATTCCATACGAGCAAGAAAGATTATTCTGCCTTGATAACATGCATTTGTAATTTTGTCCCTTTATCAAGAGTTTCTGTCTCATTGAAGCTCTAAACAAGGAAAGATGTTCACAATGAATGCTTCGCTCAAGGGCAAGGTCGATATTCAGTTCATTCTTATCCCAGATTCTGGGACCGATGAAACGTTGGGTCACTCTTGAGGGAACCATACTTTTTCAATGTTTCTCAGCAGGTCTTTACTGAACTGCTCTATAGCTTCATCGCCTTGTCTAGCTCGTAAGAGTTCATTTTCCAATGCCGTGTCGGATTTTCGCGTGATTGAGTGTGTTCTCATGGCCCGAATGGTTGACTGGAAGGGTTGTGGCAGTTCGGGCATTCCCACAACATTTCCCATTTCAACAGCAGTCATGTTCAACGTCGAAAATGAAGAATTTACTGTGATGCTTCATAAGCCGCGGGTGTAGAGTTACCCGTTGGCCCTTTGAGAGGCCTTGATTGCAACTTCAGCTATTGATCCCAAAACATGTGAACAAACAAACATATTGAAGCAATAACTTGGTGCAAACCAGCCTTGTGGTCGAGAGTCGTCAGTCAATTGCTTGTCGTGGAAATCTAACTTTCAAATGGCACTAAACTCCCATTATAGTCGAGCTTTACTAATGGACATATAAATTGAAAAGAACTTTATTTTTTGATAATTTCCAGCTGCCACTCTACGGCTAGAATAATCCAATTTTATGAATATTAAGTAAAGAGGAGCTGTAGTGAACTTGTAAAATATTCACAGCTTGGAAATAATGAAAATTATCGAGCTTTGACTTCTACTACTGTCACCAACCCAAAAGCCTCGTCTTCTCTCCTATCATCAGTTTTATTGAGAACCCAAAAATTATGCTGCCTCTTTTCCACTCTGACTCCAAAGGACCCCGCACCGTTAACATCTTGACCATTTACATCTTTACATAAAGCTTGGGGGTATCCGGGACCGTTGAAATTCAAATTCAGAAGGAAGATATTACATGATAAACGACTGAAACAGACATCACATCATTTGTTCATACCGATCCGTCGAATCAGGACTTATTTGATAGTTCAAGCACCTAATAAGTTATCACGCGAATGGCAGAGCTATTCGACGTAATTATTTTATTTCAAGGTGAAAAGACACCTGTTGTCACTTCTGGCAGAATAACTTTATGAGGAACTTTATAAGGAGGCAAAAATACCTGCTCCAAGACTTATCCCGGTGGTGTTCCTAGTAATAGTGCAGTAAAGGTAGGTTTAGGGGTTGAAAAAATTAATTCATGAAATTTGAAAGCTGTTGTCGATTTAGAATTTCATCCTCTACCATGTAATGATAGAGAAAATCCCCAAAAATCCCATTTGAGCATTTTTCTTGCGGCGCTATCAAAGTATATCATGTATATCAAGTCCGAAAATTGTATCCTCGCTTCTGTCACATTAGAACTATATTGTTAGTTCAGAGCTGTTGGTATATTACCCCAGGGCATGACCAGAACGTCATCTGAACCACTGAAATCCTATTTCCCGCAAAAGAAAACACGTAACTCGCTTTAATCTGCAATTACCAGTGGTAATCAAGTGTAGTTCGGGGATTATTTACCAATAATAATAAAATCTGTTCTTTTTGTGATAAAGGCATGATATTTGGTATGAGTGGTCTTCATGGTCCCTTTTTAAATGTAAACATGACATTTTGCCGTATTTTGGTTAGGGGGGCTTAGGGACCCCCTTGAAAGTTGAAGTTGCAGAAACTCATGCAAACCACCATTAAAATAGTCGTCACGCATCTCGAAATGAATTCATTCGACTCTACGTTAAATCTCAACAAGAGACACACCAGTTATCACCATGTACGCACTGTTTTTCATAATAAAAAAAAAACAAATCTTCGGAATGTCAAAAAAAAACAGGTTTTCAAAATTTTTTCATGTAATAGAGGAATAAATTTATCTTTCGCATATCATTATCGACTAATTCGTATCTGGCGAAGCCATTGATGAAGTCCATTTCTTCATATTGACATCTAGAAGCAACAATTCCAGATGAAACCAGTCAATTCAAGTGCTCAGTTCAGCAGCGTTTTTTAGATGTTACCAATTGATATGAATGACAATTTACTAATGGGTGGATATCTTCAACTGTTTTATAATTTTATTGAGTATAACTAAATGAGCAGTGATGCGCGAAAGCCCCGAAAAGAATTTTTTTAACCGCCACCTATCATTGTTAGAATTGCACCAAATTTCATGCTACTTTGGCGAAACAACAGCAAATTCAGACTAAAGAGTATAGACAAACGTCAATTCGATCTGCACTTATCAAGCAGAAGGCACGAAGAATGAGGATTGAGGCGTGGAATACTTCAAAGCACCCAGTTCGAGTGAATACACGGTATAGAAATATTTTCAACACACCCTAGGGACACAAATCTTATGATGGCAAGCGACGCGAAAAAAAAAATTGCTATGCTTTTGCGCTTGGTTCCGCTTGTAGTCATATAAAATTAGGTTACAGAACAGTTCCAGATATCCATCCATTCATAAATTGTCGATCATATTGATTGGGAACAATTAAAAAACGCTGTTGAACTTCACACTTGAATTGGCTCATTTCTTCGGGAGCTGTAATCCCTAGAATGACAATATCAAAAAACAGACTTTATGAATAGCTTCGGCAAATACAAATTAGTGAATAATGATACACAGCAGATCAACTCACCTTTTCTTAGATGAAAAAATCATTAAAAACTGTGTTTTTTTGACACTCCGAAGAAAAAAAATTTCAACACGAAGAACAATGCGTACATGGCGGCAACTGTTGTGTCTTTTGTCAAGGTTTGGTGTAGAGTCAAATAATTACTTTTTGAAATATGTGACGATATTTACCGGTGGTTTGTGAGAGTTCCTGAAACTTCGAATTTTTAAGGGGGTCCTTAGGCCCCCCTAACCAAAATATGGCAAGGCGTTGTGTTTACGCATTTGGAAAGAAGACCATGAAGGCCACTCATACCAAATTTCATGTCTCTATCGCAAATCAAATAAATTTTAATAAACTTGGTTACTAACTCTCGGATTAGGTATACTTAATCAACACTGTTAATTGGAAATTAAAGCGACTTCCGTGTTGTTTTTTTTTTTCGGGAAATGCGAGTTAGAGGTTCAAACGAAGGTCTGGTCATGCCCTGCAGTGTATATCAACAGTTCTAAGCCAACAATGTAGCTCTAGTGTGACAAAAACAAGAATACCATTTTCGGACTAGTTGCAGCAAACATGATATATTTTGACAGCGCCGCAAGAAGAATGCTCAACTGGGATTTTCGGGGATTTTGAGTATGTGGTGAAGAATAAAATTCTGAATTGATATCTGCTATAAAATTTCATGAATTAATTTTTTCAAGGTTTGGGGGTCTTTTTTGATTATTTCTACTGCACTATAAGGATAAGATCTCATTTTCGTCTCCTCGAATAGTCTAAGCGCCTACTTGAAGTTCAAATCGTCATTTTATTTTGAGCCGTAATTCGACGTGACCAACTGTGGAAAACCAGGTTTTAGTTTAAAAATGAATTGAAATAGAAGCGCTGCGCCGTGAACATTCATCGGACGATTTCTGCCGAACCAGCAAGCCTTGCTCAAACGTAACGTTTCATGCTTCACGAAACATGGTTCAAGCAACACCCGATCTGTCGAACCACACAACATCATTGACCTGACATGCTCAATTGACTCAGTGGAAGAATTCCATCAAAGAAACCTCTTGAGTATTTCCCAATATAGAGGACTCTTAAATATGTTGTGACTAGTGACATAAACTCACTGATATTTTCGGTATTGATGGCACGCAAAAACAAGCAAAATTGGTTAACTCACACAGACACTCAAAATACAAAAACCGAAGACACATTAGTAGGCAGGGCATACGTAACAGAACACTACAATACAACTACAAAATAATACAAAATAGTGGTGTTGGGTAAATGCGTATCTCGTGTCCGAGAACTCTGTAAGAGAATCTAGCTCAAAAAAGCTGAAATGTGCCTCGTTACGCGAGTCGCAACCGATCAAACATATCCACTGTGGTAGACCCGATCCCTTCTCTGACAGGTAACAACAAATCATTCCGGAACAAACAAAGCAAAATGAACTAACGTGACACCCCAACAAAAGTACCGTACAACCTGATTGGACTGTAGAACCCAATATTCAACACATTCCGTGACAATCCGATGAAAAAGAAAAACGTGGCTTGCAATGATCCTCCCTTGAACATTCCGAACTTCCTCCCACAGCGTCCCCCTCCTTTGAACAATCCTGCCGTCTTTCCACAGCGCCCCCTCCTTGAACAATCCTGGTCACGGCACCACTCTGTGATGATACGACCCCCCCCCCCTTACACAACTTCATCACCTGAAACTTCGAGTACACTGGATTCTACAAGAAACGCAACGTCATTTTCAGGTTGTGGCATTGCAAAGAATGAAAATATATGGTTGCCATCGTCGCGTTTCATTTCAGCCTTCTCTTACTGGGATGGGTATTTTAGTTGGTTGTTTTTTTTGAATTTTACTATACTCTCTACCGGTTGCTTAGTTCCAGAAAACATTACAATGAAAATCTCACTGTACTAATGAGCCTCGAAAATGAGTAGTCGAGACTTTGAATATACAAAGTGGCGGTTCATTCGAACCACAAATACAGCAGAATTTTCAAGTTCACGCGACGCGCGGTGCTTGCCCAATACGTTATTCTCTTTGGAACAATACTTACCGAGAAATTTCAACAAGCTTTCCTGCCACTCCCGCAGCAAAACAATCATTCCTGATGAATATTTAAATTTAAAAGCATGCCGGCTTGAGCCGGAATGAACTCCCATTGTTTACCTTTTCCTCTCTTCCACCTTCACCTCCATTCACGAACAATTATTATTATCATACTGAAATATCACCGCGCGCGATTTTGCCAAACATGTAAAATGTGTATTTTGTTTTTGCCTCTGCTTCCACTCTCACTGATGCCGCTTTGAGCTTTGGAGAGGATTCTCCTAATTCCTTAGGGAAGGCTTGCTCCGCAGGAATATTGCAGACAGAACGTGGTGCAACAGACGTCTTTTATATGCGCTTGAAAGGGATGACTGGCATGCCTTTGCCTGCACTAACCGAAGAGCGTAACGGATTCCGGTGTGTTTCGCCTCTTTAATTAATTAATCAACATATTTAAGCCAAAGAGGGGGGACCTGTACAGAGGTTGTGTACCTCCGTAACTATACCCAGAATTCAAATTAAATGCAGGTGTATATTGCCGCGGGCTCATTTGTTTCGAAGTAAGCCCCCTCCCGAGTCCATTGCAGAGAATAAAAGCGACATTGTGTCGTAAAATTTATTCATATTTGTGTCTGGCGACGGTAAAGCGTAATATTTCATCGTGCAGATATAGCATCCCTGGCGGGTTCTCCATTCACTTACGGAAATATTTTACACGTCAATTTAAATCGGTTTGTCTACTACAAGAGTTGTGTATCTTACTGTTAAGGGAGGATGTATATCACTCGAAAAGAAGCTGGGGAGCGCATTTCAGTCCAAATGGCATGCTTTTGCATTGTTAGAGATCTTTTCTAAACGTCATTCTAATGCTTGATCCTGCTTCTATTTTCTGTAGCTATCGCAAAATTGATAAATTTTTCTTTGTAAGAACTATTTAGTATTCGCGATTTAAATTAATTTTTCCCGCCACAAAATGGCTGCGAAAGGCGGAATTCAACTGACAGCCCGAGGTGACATGAGATGTCACACTCACAACTCAAAACCTCACTTTTATTCATCAGTCACCCACCACTCAGTGTTTACTGTTTACTCCAGTTTACTCTCGGCTTGGCTTCCTAGTGTGGTCCCAGTTCCCAGATAGTGCGTCTGTTTGCTGTATTCTAGTTTTGCGAGTAAATTCAAATGATTGTTGTGTTATTTGTTCTTATTACGACTGTTATGGGAGGTATTCGTTTGTCGTTGGAAGAGATTTGCAATTATTTGCGTGCCGCCTCTCCAAGCTCCCGGAACTTTGTGGAAGGTGAAGCACTAGTAAATACAAACCACATAGTTCTATATGGAACAACTACCACAGGTAAATGGACTGATTTTGGCAGGAAGTTGTAAGTCCAAATTCTCCAGGCAATCGGCAGCTTCAGGTGTCACTTTCACGAAGACCTCTAGAGAAACCTGGTATGCGCGTGAAGGCCACGCAAATGTGACGTGTTGTACTGTCTGGTTTTTCAAGCGACAATCACATTCGGGGAATTTGGTAAGCTCCCACTGGTAAAACGAATAAGCACATCGTCCGGGACCTGTGCGAACCCTGTTGAAGTTCCAAAAGGTGCTTCATGGACGTTTAGGAGCTAGTGTCATTCGGGTACAGCTTGTTGAGCCCAGTCTTCTTTCAATTTCTCTTATCCATCAAAGTTTCCTAGTTCACGTTCTGTGACTAACGATGGTCGATGAGATACAGTAATACTACTAAACACAACAATCACTTCAAATTCACTCGCAAAACTAGAATACAGCAAACAGACGCACTATCTGGGAACTGGGACCACACTAGGAAGCCAAGCCGAGAGTAAACTGGAGTAAACAGTAAACACTGAGTGGTGGGTGACTGATGAATAAAAGTGAGGTTTTGAGTTGTGAGTGTGACATCTCATGTCACCTCGGGCTGTCAGTTGAATTCCGCCTTTCGCAGCCATTTTGTGGCGGGAAAAATTAATTTAAATCGCGAATAGGAATCGTTTGATGTATAAACTCGCGTATAAATCTCTGTTGATTATGCAACCAATAAAACGCGAGCGTACGGAATGCAGTAATTATTTCGAAGCTTACAGCAGGTACTACCCTTCCTGCTTGTAATAATTGCGCAATCGAGAGACGATTTTATGCAAATGGCATCTGTTCGTTTACGATGGCGGACGTAAAGTATGGTTTATGAGCCGAGTGAAGGGCCGCACATTTTCTTGTCGTAATTGGCGCTAGCTGGCAAACCCGCAGGATCAAAATTGCATTTGCATCCCTTTACTCTTTTTACTCTTGCCTTATGTAACCACACTACCACCACCACCATCGCCTTGTCGTTTACCTAGGCCGTCCATCCTCCCGCGCCGCCTCCCAAATCGATTTTATTCAAATTTATAACGTTTACCGCGCGCGGTGTGGTCGTCGGCGGCGGCGTCGCGACGTCAACTCGGAGGATTTTAATTGAAGTGTTTCCGTAATTAAAATAAATTATTTCGGTTTCGAGCCGGTGACGAGCGGACGCCTGCATGGAATTTTAATGACGATGCGCTCGGTTTATTGAACGTAGTTTATAACTCTTTTCAATACCTTTTGCTCGCACTTCCGAGCGTCCGCCGGCTGGATCTTGATATCTCACTCGTTTCGTGAAGTAGTGCATTGGGGTGGTTCTGAGCTTGAATTTTTAAATGAATAATTATAAGTTTGTACTGTACACTCGTAAGCAAGTACTGGTTTTTTGAACTACTTGAGGAGCATTGTAGAATAATTGGGACAACTTGAATCGAGTTCAAACTCAGTTCAATTTTGACAAAATAATGTCCGTCCAGATTACGGTATACATTAAGGGGGTCATAATTACCAAGGACATTATGAAGTCCATGGTTTTTTATCTGACTGAGGTTGCCTAAAGCTGCGAAACACGAGTAAGGTGACTCAGACGTGATGTGAAGCTGTAGGAGACTAGGGAGGAGGGAGAAGGTCCACACTATAGGTAATTACAATATTATTACTGGTAAATGGCATTTTTATTAGAAATTCCCAAAAAGAAATTAATAACGAGTGTTTTGGCCTCTAATAGTGGGAGCGGTACACAGAAGCATACCGCATTTTGGAGTGCAGTAGCGAGATTTTGCATGGGCGTACTTTATACCGAAACAAGCGATTTGACCCGCAGCACTCGATATTTTGTCCCTTAGGGGGCCAATGGGGGCCCTCCAAATTTTCAAGATGCAAGAACTTTCACAAAATGATCATTGAGTATCGTCATGTATGTCATAAGTGAAGCTTACGGGTCTATTGAAAATATTTTCATCAAATGTCGTCGTGTTCAATTCATTCTTCACATTTGAAAAAAAAATTCTTTCACAGAGGTCAAAAAAACTGTTTTTATTTTTTCTGCTGTGCAAGGAAACGATAAATCCATATGTTTTGTTGCGTTCTCAACTAAATCGCGTTCCGTAAGCCCAAATATGAAGGCAATTTTTTTGCAGTATTATTTTCCAAAGAAGAGGTGACCTCTTCAGTACACCTTCTTCAACAGCATTTTTTTCAATGTTCCTACTGGATAAGACTTGTCAATTTTCGTAGATATGAGAAGCTTGAACTCTTTTCTTAGTAATTTTCATGCTACATGGCTTCAAAACGCACAAGAGAGCCCTAAAACTTTTTTTTCTGCTGGGCCGTCAACTTTTTGGAATGTTGATTTTGTAGTAGGGGAGACGCGCAAATAAATGAGATCTAGTCCAGGCGAATAAGTTCTACCGGAAAATATACCAACTTATACCTAACGACTCTGCGTTTTGTTGTACTGCAATGAAACACGGTATGGAAGAATATTTTCTGTTGAAACCAAGTCGCCTGCGCCTGCAGCCTGGATTGAATATTGGTTCGCGTCTCTCCTACTATAAAATTACAATATCGTAAGTTGGACGGCCCAGCAGAAAAAAAGTCTTTTTGGGGTCCCTTGGGCGTTTTAGAGTCATGTTGCTTCGCAACTACCAAGAAAAGAGTTCGAGGTCTCCATTCCTGCAAAAATTACGAGTGATATCCACTGGGGACATAGAAAGAAATGCTCTTGGAAAAGAGGTACTGGAGAGGTCACCACTTATTTGAAAAATACTATTACAAGAAAAATTTCTTCATAATTAGGTTTAGGGAATGCGATTTTAGTATATTGGAAATAGAAAAAAATAGGTGCTTTGCTGGAATGAATTCAAACAAAAACGATTTTTTTACCAATGCAAGCTTACAGTCTCTTCCTCAACATATCAAAAGTCCTAAACTCTGCGACTGCTACAAATCAGTATACAGGGTGGAAGTTTATTATTTTTCTCAACTTTATTTTTTTCTTGAAAAACTGATTACCAAAAATAATGGTTTTAGGCTAGTTTGATAGGCCATAGTCTTCCAATAAACATATAAAAAATGTACCACCCAGCAACTGCTGCGTATCAAGTTACAGGGTGAAAACAATTCTTCATCTTCAATTTTTTTTCTTGGTGGAACTGATCTAGATTGGAGCCGGTTCCAGTTCTTTTGCAAGCTTAAAATGTCATACTGAACATATAAAAAAGACACATTTCTGCACCTGCTGCTTTTCAATTTACAGGGTGAAAAGTTATTTTCACGTTTCAATTTTTTTTTGATGAAATCGACTCACACAGCAATTGCGACTGGTTTTTCTGTAAATTTGAGGTTTCTAGTCAAACATATCAAAATAATACATTTTTGCTACAGCTACGTTTTTATTCACTAATTTGAATGTTTGGTTGCGTTCCAAGATTTTTTGAATTTTTGATGCAATATACCTAAATATACCCAAACATTAAAATTTATTTAAAAAAACGTAGCTGTAGCAAGGATGTATTATTTTGATATGTTTGACTAGAAACTTCAAGTTTACAGAAAAATCAGTCGCAATTGTTGTGTGAGCCAATTTCACAAAGAAAAATAATAAAACGTGAAAATGACTTTTCACCCTGTAAATTGAAAAGCAGAAGTTGCAGAGATGTATCCTTCTTATATGTTAAGTATGACATTATAAGCTTGCAAAAGAATTGGAACCGGCTTCAATCTAGATCAGTTCCACCAAAAAAAAAAAAATGGAGATGATAAATAGTTTTCACCCTGTAACTTGATACACAGCAGTGGCTGGGTGGTATATTTTTTATATGTTTATTGGAAGACTATGGCCTATTAAACTAGCCTAAAACCGTTTTTTTCAGTCATCAGTTCGACCGTCCTTTCTCAGTTGCACTAGTAGATGTTTTGTTCTTATTGGCAGGTGGTCCATCTTGGCCGAGACTCTTTCTCTTGAGATTTTTTTTTGACCACTTGAGTCGGAGAAAGTGACGTATGTTAGTCGTGCATTAGTTCCTTTGTATTTCTTCCAGGGCTTTCTCGGTTGCTCTAGTTTCCACCGAGCAGATTGGTGAATGACAAGGGAAGTGGAGAGCTTCGGCAAATCTGCACTGCCTTCTTGCTCTTGATACGTCAACTCTTGGGGTGCCTTTGGAGGCCACGGAGCCAGTCGTAAAGTGAAGATCATCAGTTTTTATTTTGTTTGTTCAATCCGAGTTTCAAAGACTGATGAGTTGGATTCCAAGGGAAGACTAAAACAGCAAGGGAGATTTGATGCTCTGCCAAGTTGACCACTGATGGAGCCATTCTTTCTGTTCAGAATCTGTCGTGCATGTTGTAGTTTGCAAATATCTTAGTTATGCACTTCTTGCTTCTCACGAAGTTTTTGGCAACATGTTTGGCACCCAACTAACATCTCCTATTTTACAGCCAATTTGCCGCTTCAGACAATAGCACGTTTGTGGGCTTCTCATCAAACCGAAAATAATCCTCATTGCTTGGTACTCTACTTTGTTGAGTCTTGATACTGTAGAAAAGCAATGTAGATGTAGATGTAGATACCGTAAGAAAAAACTTGCGGGAAGACTGAGAAAACCATTATTCAAATAAATACCGGGTGATCACTTGAAAACTATCCACCTGCAATAACTCCCGATTCCTAGTGAATATTTTTTCGAGCAAAAACAGGTCGATTTTTATACCGGGGTGAGGGGGGGCGTCTAAAACATACATTGGTCAGTTCCTATATTCACCCCCCTCGCCCTATATTCACCCCCCTTAATGAACAAAACAGATCAGTAATCAATGATTTGCCTCAACTGTGAGCAAAGGACAAAAGGACCTGAATAGTCCTGTCTTTTGACGTCAGAAACGTTGAAGAAACCGTCAAGCGCAATTTTCTACAAAATGTTCAGAAAAAAAAGCCGTTTGAATAAAAAATTGTTTTTGCTTTCAACTATTTAGATTCAGTTAGGGGTTGCTGAGCAAATTAGGCATTTCCATTGACGTCACAGCAGTGTTGCCAACTGTCCAGAATTGCCCGCCAAATTTGAACCAAATAATGTCCGGGAACAACCGAACTACAGGGCGCTTATGGAGTTCCAGTTTCTGCATTTTTTTCCTCGGCTACCTTTTTGAGTTTGAGTTTGAAACTTTTGTATCAAGCTCAAAGCAATGTCCTTAATGCGCCTGCAAAATAAGTTCTCGTGGAAAAGTGTGTTTTTTTGTGAAAAAGCATGCCAAACATGTTAGGTTAACTGCACAGGGTAGTGGTGAAAATTCATATTTTCCGACAAAATTGGGCATGAACTTTGCCACCAAACCTCACCTGAATGTTGGGGGTTTACGTTCCCTGCATTGCTGGAGTGATATGCCTTGTGTGGGGCTAGGTATGTACCTCTTCGGTTTGTGCTTCCCAAACACCCAAATACTTGAGGCCCAGCTTTTACTGCTGGATTAAAGATACAAATAATAGTTTTTGTTTATATTTTATATTTTCAAAGTGCAGGAATGTCTTCACTTTGGTTGTAGAATATGGACAGAGGCAAAACATGGAAGTTTAACTCGAACAGCTGTTCGGTCACCGGAGCCCTCCTTGACAGAAATTTACACCTGATTTAACGATATTGAATTTTCAACTACAACTTGATTGTGTCAAGACACATTTCTTAAAAATACAAATATTTATTGTTCTATTGAGGATTCTAGGCTCCAAATTGTGGTCGACGTAGCAATTCCTCAGTCCGTAGATTTTCCCATTTTTAGATTGCCGAAGGCCACAATTCTTGACACGGGTACTTCCTGAAACTAGATAGGCTTAGCAACAGATAATTTTGTGCTAACATCATAACTGTATTACAGCAATTTAGTTACCCATCCTAATTGTTACCGGTACAACCTCCGTATATTTTTTCAAGTGTATTCCTTCCTTCCTTCCTCCTTTCCATTTCTTGGCGCTTTGGGATACATTCTGTGATGCCTCGTACTTCCACGAGCCCCAGCGTTTCGAGAAAACCATGAATTTCTCATTTTTCCCTCAAAAAAAAAAGATTCAACCACTCCAAACTCCAACCCAACGTTCACGTTCATTGAGCCCTCTACATCTCTAGTCATGCTTTCTCCATTGCTTTCACAAGCCTAGATGTTTGAATTGACAATAGTTTCCATTTTCTACTTCACTGTAGTTGTAATATTTGCTGTGATATAAGCACATGTGAACCAGATGGGATCGGCTCCGAGTATCTTCATCTTCTGTTGACCAAATCGTACACCTGACTTGATAATCTTGAATTTTCAGTTGATGGCTTCATCGCGGCAAGACACATTGCTTAAAAAATCCTGAAATTTCTTCTTGCAAGCAGGATTTGAGGTAACATTGTAGTCAACTTAGAAATTCCTTGGTCGCTGGATTTTCCCCATTTCACGATCGCCACAGGTCACAGTTTTTGCCACAGCCATACTTTCTGAAATCAGAAGGGCGCTTAGTAATGGATAATTTGTAAAATCATCTCACATTTATTCTGTATTCTAACAATTTAGTCAGCTTTTAACCTTATCGGCAGGCATATAAACTGGCATATTTTCTCCTTCCCAGATGTCTTTGAGTCGCATTTCTTGGCACTTTGAGATACTTCCTTAGATGCTCTTTTCTTCCAGGAATCTAGTTTTCCGAAAAAGCCACGGATTTCTTTTTTTTTTCGACAAAAATGATTTAAGCACTCCACCAAATTTTCTTGTTTATTTATTGAGCTATTCGGGGCAGCTCATCTCCAACTATCAGTATTGATCGAAGCGCCAGAGTTTCGTGAACAATTATCACGCGCAAACTTGCTTCCTACTGTATCCAAAATCTCAAAAAAGTACTTTTTTTATAATCATAACAACGCGGGTTGTTCGTTAACACTTTTTTGACGTTATAAATTCAACTAGGTTGGCAACACTGACGAGCTCGTGACGTCATGTGGAAATGCCTAATTCTCCTTAGCAACTCCAAGGAAAATCGAAATGAAAGCAAAAGCTACTTTTCATTTAAATGGCTCATGGCACAATGGCTATAGGCGATAGAAAATAAGGACTACGCACCCTGGTGTGAGATCTGTGAACCAACATAAACCCGCCTGGCGCCTGGAACGCACGGTGGTCACGATGGCTGTGGCGCGAAATTTATGCTTATTTGACATAAGTACGTCAAAAGTTAAAAAAAGTTCTGAAGTTTTTCCATACTCCGGAACATCGCTTTCCAGTAATTTCCTGAGATGACTACACAGCCACAGTAAAGAAATTGTCACTGGCACTCGAAAATGTAATCAAGAGGATTTTGAAATGGAAGCGAGTGTGCTAGTCATCCGCCCCAAAATTCGAAATTGTGTTGAGAAATGTGCGGGTACACCTTACACCCTCTTGAAAATATTCATTCGAGAAAGAGAAGCCGTTTTAAATTAAAAAGTTTATTATTGTAGTTCACATTTGTGTATTGTAACATTGTACCCAGTAACCATCCATGTACCATGTAGATGCTCTAAAGAAGCCCTAATAAATTGGGGCGAAATATATCAGCCGATTAAGGGAAGGACGTTTTTCATTCTGATGAGGACGAAGGGGGGAAACCAGAAGGAAACAGGGAAAATATCGGGGAGCCACTTGAGCCAATAGGATACGGGCTACAACCGGGGTGAGGGGGGGCGTCTAAAGCATACATTGGTCAGTTCCTATATTCACCCCCCTCGCCCTATGTTCACCCCCCTTAATGAACAAAGCAGATCAGTAATCAATGCTTTGCCTCAACTGTGAGCAAAGGACAGAAGGACCTGAATAATCCTGTCTTTTGACGTCAGAAACGTTGAAGGAACCGTCAAGCGCAATTTTCTATAAAATGTTCAGAAAAAAATGATTGGGCCGTTTGAATAAAAAATTGTTTTTGCTTTCAACTATTTAGATTCAGTCAGGGGTTGCTGAGCAAATTCTTCTCAGCAACTCCAAGGAAAATCGAAATGAAAGCAAAAGCTACTTTTCATTTAAATGGCTCATGGCACAATGGCTATAGTTCAATTTCGGCTGCCATCTTGGATTCTGGGCTTAGGAGACAAAACTTTGGCGTTATGTTCCCGCTATATTCAACACAAAAAACAACACCTCACGTCGTAATAAAGCGCAGAAGAAAGATAATTAAAGTCGATGCGGGATCTGTAACAAAGGTTACCCCCCCCCCTCCCTCCTTCGGCATGAGAGAACAGCGCGAAATACAAAACACGAGTAAATTTGAATGCAAACGAGAACCATGTAATAATAATTATTTAAATTAAATTCCTTTGCCAAATGCTTTGCTACCGGCTACAGAGCACACATTACCAACGGAAGCAACTATAATCAAACTAATCTGAGCACACGGCACCGACTTTTTGCCATCATCACACCAGTCTCTATCTCCAACACTAAAATCGACTTGATCCAACGGTAAGTATGGGATAGGACTTGCACGGATTTGGATACCTTTTTTTTTTATAGATAACAAGGGTGCCGTTATTGGCCAGAGGAAAATCTGGAATCTTAGGGAATGGTGATTTGAGAGCCGCGTCCGGACTACGCCGTGTGCTGCGCAATAAAGTTCGATGAAACAAAATAATAACTACGCCGGAGTCTGGAGCGCGCGCGTTTTCCACCCGTGCGATTTTTATGATTTCTGCGCGTGTTACAGAGGGTCGAGGAAAAGGTCCCCGGTCTACATCCCTTACTCGGCGTTTTGCTTTCGGCGGCAAATTGATACTGATGCCGGTTCGGCTCATTTATGTTCTCTGGGCCACTACTGGCAGATTTCAGCGACTTTCTTTGGTGTTCTTTGTCGTTTCGCTACATGTGTGGAGTCGACTCCGACAGCCATTCCGGATAGGTATAAGTTAATGAGACTCGCGATCCACCTACTGATTAGGGATTAAAATTTTTCACTTTGTTGGCATTAATAGTCTGCAAATAGTCTAAATTTTATCTGAAGAGACTTTCAGAGCAGATGTACTCAATTTAGAGCTCAGAATCCAAAGCAAGAACTATGATCAATCTCATAATAAGCTTGAGTTTGATTTCTTGCATGATAACACCCCGCTAATTGATTAATCAGATTAGATGTAAGCCCTTAATTAACCGGAGAAAAAATATACAGCATCTCGATTGTCTCGTAGAAATACCTAAATGCGTTGTAATTTTCAACTTTCATTTTGCCTCAAACGGATCCCGATCTCGGCTCATCAGCTCGGAGTGACGATTGACACTCCGAATTCGGAAAGGGTTGCATTTGACACAAGAACAAATTTTTACACAAGGGACATTTTTACGAGGAGCTTGGCAGCCAAGGCAGACGTATTTAGTTGCAAGCCTTTTATATGACGGCCGATTGAACTTCGTCTTCCTGAATAACTACCTTACATCGGTAAGGACACAAGGTATAAATAATGGTAATCTGGTCAATTCCCTGTCGCATCGCGGACAACCTATAAACAATTCCTTAAAGGCTTACATCGATTTGCGGGGTATCTAGCATTGACTTTTGCTACTCAATTTGCTGCAGGCAGGCCATTTACCCGGGTACTGCAAAGTAAAAAGCGGATAAAATAATATGTAAACTTGGAGTTTTATTTACATCAACTGAGTATAAAAAAATTGAATCTCAAAAATACACTGCACGTCTTTTGAAGTGTATATTGCGAGTTTCTTGTGAATTAAGTACCAAATTCTCCTGCATAGCGTTATTGGCACGTATGATCGATAATTAAATCATCAGATCATTCAATTGAATTATCGATTATACCTACCAATAATGCTATGCAGGAGAATTTGAAACTTAATTCACAAGAAACTCGCAATATCCATTTCAAAAGGATACGACTTTTTTTAACGTAGATACGTCTATGTTTTCGATCCATAAGAGGGGTCATTATTTGCACGAACGCCATCTGTTGTTGCAGTTGTGAACGAAGCCGGTAAGTATGAGATCTACTAAAATAAAGTGGTGTCAAATTGGTTGTATACCTACATACCTCCCTGTTTGCTCCTGTCTATGTAAGTATGTAACGAAAAGTAATCTACCTCCCAGATCCACCTATCGACAATAGTCAATATTCAACTCATAGCAACCGCTGACGGGAATCGAACGACCTGCCGTCAGAATTTGTAAAAACCAGACGTCGGATTTTGGCGGGGTATTTTTTTTTTAATTTTCGCAAACGAACCGCATCCCAAGTTGAAGGTGAGAATTTTTTAAAATTTTTGCTGAATTTGTCAAAATTTTTCGAAATTTCATAATTCATTCAAAATTTTACTAGGGAACCGATGTTCGAATAATTCGTTCCAAATACATTGTTACCTTTTTGCGACGAAAACTCGGCTTTTCGGGGAGAATTTCGAGAAATTTGGTATGAAATGCCGACCGGGTGGTTTCGGGGACCTAGTGTCGTCCGGTGCGGGTCATGCAGTGGCGTTTTTCTTGAAATTTCGCCGTATAATTGATTAAATTCGACCACGGCACGGCCAAAGTGACAGTAACGTCAATTGACGCTCTGGGTTTTGGGAAATTTCAACAATTCGGGGCATTTGAACAGTGTTTTTGGAGAAAATGTACCGTGCCAGCGTGCGAAATTGAATTGTGGTCTCGAGGAGACTTTTGAGCGTCCACCAGACACCACAAACCCAACATCTCCTTCAAATTCAACGGAATTTTGGTTAAAAATTCCCAGGCCGGGCCAGACGTTGACGGCGTATTTCACAAAAACAAACAAGTTGAGGGGGCAAAACACGTCTGGGGGGTACTCACAATTTATTTGTAATTTCCAGCGGCTTCACATTTCGAGAAAAAGGCAAAAACGCCTTTTTCCTCCAGAGCACATTTCATGTAGGTTACAGGGGTTTCTTGTCGCGACTTGTTTTCTACGGAATCCATAATAATTCCATCGGACCTTCTGGCCAGACCTCCAGAAAGGGTCCGTGTTTTGATGTGCGTCCTTGTTTCAGAGTTTTTCATGTCAAATTTTCCAAAATTTCACTACAAAGATCGGCAACATTATTGAGCGTCGCAGTTGTGTTGTGCCATTTGCAAATGTCAATGTAATGTCACAGCACTCCTTTTAGGCAATTTTTCGCGGACTCTTTGTGCCATTTTTCGCGAGTGCTTTTAAATACGTTGGAATGATGCTGACAGTTATGGACGTTTTCGCGAGTAAATGTAACGATGAAAGCGGAAATCGTTACATGACATTTTTCTATCATCATCACCACAAGATCCGATTGGGATTTTGAACCTATGCCAACTAGAAATACACAGTCCAAATGCATCTGTCAAATTTCGATTTTTGACGTTTCGAGAGGCCGCCATATTGAACTCTTGCATTTTTCAACCTATCTAGAATAGGGATCTAGAACCATGCCCAGTTGGGGTGGACAGCCGAGATGCATCTGTCAAATGTTATATTTTGACAGTTCTAGGGCTGCCATATTGAACTATTGCAGTTTAAACCGATGCGATTGGTATTCTACACTTATACCCACTTGAGGTTGACAATCAAAATGCATCTGTCTGATTTTGATTTTTGACGTTTCAAGAGGCCGCCATATTGAACTTTTACATTTTTCAGCCGATCCGATTGGGATTTTGAACCTCTATAATAACTTGAAATAGGCAATCTGAATATGTCTGTTAAATTTGTCATTTTGACAGTTATAAGGCCGCCGCCATATTGAACTTTTGCATTTTCAACCGATCCGATTGGGATTTCAACATAATAGGTACCCTCCACTTGAGGTGGACAATCGAGGTGTATCTATCAGATTTGACGTTTTGACAGTTCCAAAAGGCTGTCATATCGACCTTTTGCATTTTTCAACCGATTTGGTTGGGATTTAAAACCGATAACCACTTGAGACGAACAACCGAAATGCATCTGTGAAATGTCGATTTTTGACGTTTCTAGAGGTCGCTATATTGAACTTTAGCATTTTTCAACCGATCTGATCTGATCGGTATATTGAACCCATAGCCATTCGAGATTGGCGATCAAAATGCATCTGTCAAAGGATTTTTGACGTTTCAAGAGGCCGACGTTTCATCAGGCCGCCATATTGAACTTTAGCGTCTTTCAACCGATCTGATTGAGATTCTAGACCTACAACCACTTAAGGTTGGCGATCAAAATGCATCTGTCAAATTTTGATGATAAGGGGCCGCCATATTGAACATTTGCATTGCAAATTTGTGGTGTAATTCAAAGAAAAATGAAAAAACCTTCACTGTCACAAGACCACTTTGAGAAGGATGGAAGAATTTTTTCAATTTATTCAAAAAGTAGAAGTACAGGGTGTTCACGATAAAATTCACCTCCCTCTTGGAGATTTCCCTTTGAGATATTTTGAAAAACAAAAAACTTTTTCTCAACAATTTTCCCCAGGGATCTTGAATCGATTGTGTAAAAGTTTCCAATTGGTACCGTATACAGGGTGTGACATGTAACTTTCTTATTTCAAATGCAACACCCTGATATTTCATTACGTCATTTGATTAAGCCTTTCTTTCTGATTACAAAAATATATAAAATTTATGATTTATTTTGACAAGGTAGCTGTCAAAAAAGTAATAAAATAGGTAGTCAAATAAATTAAAAATTACGCGACACCCTGTATAAGAAATGAATTGGGCCATTTATCCATGCAGAGTTGAATTCTGCAGATACAATGCTGCGAGAATAACTTTTTTTTAAGTGAACTGTAGAAACCAAAGCCATCTTGCCGCGAAACAAAATTATTTGACTACCTATTTTATTATTTTTTTGACAACTTGTCAAAATAAATCATGAGTGTCATATATATTTGTATTCAGGAAAAAAAGATTTATCAAATAACGGAATAAAATATAGGGTGTTGCATCTAAAATAAAAAAGTTACATATCACACCCTGTATACGGTACCTGTCTCGGCCCCGTTCATTGAACACTGCATTCGTGTGCACTGAGGGTATGCAACCCAAAATATCCCTGTGTCGTCCAAGTCCTCACCCCTCACCCCCTGTTCGGTGTGCCTGGCACTTGGCTGTCAGGCGCAAGCGTAAACGAGCTCCAGCACTTTCTTCGGCCGTCTTCGGCATTCTTCGGCTTTCTTTCCGCTCGTGCCTTTGCCGCTTCGTTCGAAGCGGCGTTGATCTCCGTACGTCGAGCGGGAAGCCACGCCGTCTTTTTTTTGGTCATCGTTCTCGCGGCCATCTTGTCGTGCCATCGGCGTACATTCGTACTCGACCAGAAGCCCATCCAAGGCCCATCGCGTCCGATAGTGACTCCTGGAGGAGCTCTGCAGCATCTCCAAGTCCAGAAAGCGGCAGTTTTCACCGCTTTCACCGGGGAGCGGCTTGGATCAGCCAGCCGCACACAAAGCTCCAGTTTCGGACGGGATCGAGTCGTTCGTCCGCCATTTTGGTGACGAACACGGGCACTCGTGCATTTCACCAGGAAATCCACCACCAGAACGGCCATCCACCACGACGCCGCCTTCGGACTCCGCCAGGACGACGCCGCCACCGAATAAGATCCCGTAAGTTCCATATTTTCCATTGTTTTTACCATTTACCGTTTATTCCCGTTTGCCGGGGTGTATACCTTCAGTGCAGTTCGTCTCGTTTTCAGGACGCCACTCGGCGCCAGCGAATCTGCCCCCGATCAGAACCACTCGGATTTTTCATTTCATTTAATTCACATTGTTTTTTTTTTTATTGTTTTGTAATTCTGTCTGTTTGTGTTTTTTTCTTTGTTTTGCATTAAAGTTTTTGATTGTTGTTGTGAATTTTATTTCTGACTGTCGCTTGCTGCTTTCCTAATCCAAGAGTTATTGTTTTAATGCAGCCTTCATCGGAAGGCTGCCGTCTTTATGTGTACCGCGCTAACATATAAATTGGTCCTTCGTAGCCGGATACAGGCTAAGCATGGTACAGTCAGGAATTTAATTCACCTCACTATTGAAACTTTAAAGTCACGGGTCAAACCCACGTGACACTTGTGCGTTGGTCCAGCGTGTTGATCAATTCGTTTTTCGCCCGTCTCATTCGCACTTTTTCACCTGGGTTGGGTTCGCCATTCAGGTACGCCAACCTAAGGGTCAGTTGCTTTGTTTTCATTTTTCTTTGTGTCGTACACAATGGACGCAACTTTATCGTCCATCGCGATAGCTATTGCGCGCCTTGAGCCCCTTCTGGAACAAGGCGTCACAGCTACCACCGAGCCAAGCCTCCAACCGGCATTTTTAGCCACGTTTGACATTGCGGCGGAAATTTACAACGGTTTCAAGAGCACGGTCAACACTGCCCCTCTCCCCAGTGCCTCCGAGGAGCAGAAGGCTACATTTCTTGAACGTACACTCCGGGCAGACAGCTTGTATGGCAAACTTGCTGCGGTAAAAGCCTCGTTTGCGAATTCAGAGCCGACTTCCTCGCTCTCTCGCCAAGCCTCGCAAACTTGGTTCGAGACAGGCCGGAGCAATGTCCGATTGCCAAAAATCGCGTTGCCGTTGTTCGACGGAAAGTTAAAATCATGGCCACCATACTATGATCTATTCACGGCGTTAATACACAGAAACCAGTCTCTCTCAGATATTGAACGGTTTCAGTATCTGATCTCGTCTTTATCTGGTGAACCTCTCTCAATGGTTAAACACCTGCCATTGACGGGAGATAATTACATAATTGCGTTCGACTCGTTGGTTGAGAGATACCAGAACGACCGCGTGCTAGTCACTTTTTACTGGCAGTCGATGATGAACGCCTCCTCCGTCACATCTGACTCCGCGCAAGCGCTTCGCCATCTTGTGAACACGTTCAACGAAAATTTAGTGGCGCTCGAGCAGTATCCGCATATCGACCTGTGGGATTTCACCCTGTCGAGCATGCTGCTCCAGAAACTCGATGAGTCGACGCGAAAACGTTTCGAGGTGCAGTCAGCTGGCACCCCCTTCCCCAAATACGAAGACGTCAAGTCTTTCGTGCTCGACCAATGCAAGGCTTTCGAGGCAACTGCCTTAAATTCTAAAACGCAATCGAACTCCCGCTCCACACGGGCAAACACCGTTACCGTGAAGCCCGAGGTCAGCCGCAAGTCGTGGGCCTCACATACGTTGGTGTCTCAGACTTCATCTGCCCCAGCGACGTCGCATGAGTCAGCATGTTCTCATTGTGGGGCGAGAAGTCATAGAGTCACCGCGTGCAAGACTTTTCTGTCAATGTCCCCAAATGACAGATATTTGGCGGTCAAACAGAAAAGGCTCTGTCTCAACTGCTTGAGCACCAATCACGGCGCTCCAAAATGTCCATCGTCGTATTCGTGTCGGCAGTGCCACGCAAGGCATCACACCTTGCTGCACTTCCCCAAGCCACATAGAACTGCAGGTCATGAGTCACCCAGTTCTTTATCGAATCCAGTTGAATTACCGCAAATCGTTTCCCCTGGTCTTCCAGAAAATGTCGCGAATTCGGTGACGAATCTCGCCTCAAGCCTCAAGGCAGCTCATGTTTTGTTGGCCACGGCAATCGTTCACGTTCGTGACCGGTGGGGAGGCTACCAAAGCCTCCGTGCGCTCATAGACCCTGCCAGTCAGGCATCGTTTATTTTGGACTCCTGCGTGCGCAAATTGGGTCTATCCCCATCAAATCACAATGTGCCCGTTTTTGGCTTGGGTCTCACCCCCGCCAATTCGACGTGTGGCACAGTCACTTGCCAGGTCAAGGCTGATGATGAGTCTCTCCCAATCCCTGAATTGGAGTTAATTGTCCTGCGCAGGATTTGTGGTAACCTGCCAGACACCGCTTTGAACCCGGATCAATTCCACTTGAACTTATCGAATCTGGCGGATCCCACATGGTTCAAGCCAGGCCCCATTCAAGTGTTGTTGGGCGCCGACGTTTATCCGTCAGTCGTGAAAGAGGGAATCGTCTCGTCAGGTCCGTCACAGCCTGTTGCCATAAACACCATTTTTGGCTGGGCTCTTCTCGGTCCCTTTCAAACCCCGTCAAAACCTCTGCATTCCTTTTTGGTTTGCACTCCAACTGGAATCGACGAGTCTCTGCACAAATTTTGGGAAGTAGAGGAAATCTCGTCACCATCGTCCAAAACACGTTTGTCCCCAGATGATGAACGTGCAGAAATTTGTTTCCGGGACTCTGTCTACCGTTGTCCGTCAGGTCGTTTTGGGGTTTCGCTTCCCTTCAAAAGGGAGTCCCCCACCTTTGAACATTGCAGGTCTATGGCTGACCGCCGTTGGTTAGCTATCGAACGTCGCCTGGTCCGTCAGGACACACTCCGTGATCTGTACATAGCATTCATGCGCGACTACCTCGACCTAGGTCACATGACCTTGCTGGACGCAGAACCTCCGGATTCTGAGGCGTATTACATCCCTCATCATCCGATCGTCAAGATCGAAGACGACAAGCCGAAATTTCGCGTCGTTTTTGATGCTTCGGCGCAAGCGCCGAATCATTTATCTCTCAACGAGACGCTTCTCGTCGGTCCTAAGTTACAACAGGACATAGCAGCTTTGCTACTGCAGTTTCGGTGTGAGCCGATCGTTTTTACTTGTGACATCCGTCAGATGTATCGGCAGATACTTATCTCGCCCGAACATCGCAAGTATCAACTCATTCGCTTTCGTTTCTCCCCTGATCGACCCATTGAAACGTACCAATTGAACACCATTACATATGGTGTTTCTTCGGCACCGTTTCTAGCGGTTCGCACGTTGCTTCACTTGGCAGAACAAAGCGCCTCGAAGTTTCCATTGGCTTCGCAGGCAATTCGCCGTAATTTGTATGTAGACGATCTACTTTGCGGTGCGAACTCCGTGGAATCAGCACGGGAATTACAAACGCAGCTAATCAACCTGCTCCAATCGGGTTGCTTTGAATTGCGCAAGTGGGCAAGCAATCACCCTGATGTGCTGCAAGACATACCACTTGATCACGTTCGAACTCAGCCGTCCACTTTCAGTGACGTTGCTGACAATACTGTAAAAATTCTTGGCCTCCAGTGGCAAGCGGCAACAGACACCTTTTCATTCACGGTTCATCCAAATGAACTACCGTGCACAAAACGGTCCATCTTTCTCGGAGGTGGCTCGGATTTACGATCCGCTCGGCTTTCTGTGCCCTGTTGCATTTTTCGCCAAACATTTAATCCAACGGTTATGGAAACTTGGCCTTGATTGGGACGACACCCCTCCAGACATCGTATGTCAGCAGTGGTTGCGTTTTCAATCCGAGCTATCGCAACTTTCGCGGTTGCAAATTCCACGGCATACTTTTCCGTCGCCTGCAGACAGGTGCCAGTTGCACGCCTTTTGCGACGCATCTGAATCTGGGTACGCGAGCGTGTTGTACGTTCGTTACCTTCGAAATGGTGTTCCCACCATTCGTCTCCTAACCGCCAAATCAAAGGTGGCTCCAGTCAAATTGCTGACCGTACCCCGTCTCGAATTGTGTGCAGCGGTCCTACTTTCCAATCTCGTTGCCTTCACCGTTGCAGCGCTCGCAGGAACCGTACAGTTCGATGCCATATTTGCGTGGACCGATTCTACGGTTGTTCTCAGCTGGCTGCGTTCCTCTTCGCACCGCTGGAAAACATTTGTTGCTCACCGTGTTGAGCATATTCAACAGCGTGTCCCGCCTCAGTGTTGGAGACATGTCTCAACATCGGACAATCCCGCCGACCCAGCTTCGCGCGGATTGTTTCCCGAAGACATGCTTTCGTGCTCCCTCTGGTGGTCTGGCCCACCTTTTCTGTCATCAGCGGATGACACATGGCCGGATGACAAATTCTCCGTGTCCTCCCCAGACATTGCGTCTGAAGAGCGAAAGCTCGCTTTGGTCGTGCGTGTGCCGCAGCCGCCGCCGATTGACATCGACGACCTCTTTTTGCGCATATCCTCCTTACGGAAGATTCAGGGCGCTGTCGCCTATTTCTATCGGTTCTGCAAATGCAAGTCCGATGAGAAGTTCACAGGACCTCTCTCGGATACAGAACTCCATTTTGCCTTGTTGTACATTGTCAAACATGTACAGCAGAAGGTATTTGCCGTCGAAATCGCGTCGTTACGCAACGGCAAACCCTGTTCAAGACCCTTTCGAAAACTTTCACCCTTTCTCGATCGTGACGATGTTCTCCGCGTCGGCGGACGTTTGAAGCATTGTCATGAGTTGCCATTTGCAACCCGACACCCTGCTCTTCTTCCATCTCGTCACGTCTTGACAGGACTCGTCATTCGACAAGTTCATTCCCGACATTGCCACCCGGGACTCAACAATACCTGCTATCTCCTGCAGCAAAATTTTTGGATATTGTCCACGCGACGCGCGGTACGGCACTACCTTGCATCGTGTTACCGGTGCTTCCGGACTAAGCCACAAACTTTTTCTCCCACCATGGGCGACCTCCCCTCGGCGCGAATTTCTCAGCTAAAACCTTTTAGCTGCGTCGGGCTCGACTATGGTGGCCCTTTTCCAATCCTCATGTCACGCGCTCGCGGTGTCAGAACTACGAAGGCGTACATCTGTCTTTTCGTGTGCTTCGCCACCAAGGCATTGCACGTCGAGGTTGCCTCCGATCTCTCAACAGATGCTTTCCTCGCTGCCTTGCGCAGATTCATTGCCCGGCGCGGTCGTTGCTCTACCATCTATAGCGACAATGGCACAAACTTTGTCGGAGCTCATAGGCAATTGACGATGTCAATGCAACTCGCCGCGGAATCCGAAGCCATCACTTGGCGCTTCATTCCTCCCTCCAGTCCCCACTTTGGCGGGCTGTGGGAAAGCGGCATAAAAGCTGTCAAAACTCATCTATCTCGCGTGATAGGTGATCAAATACTCACCTTTGAAGAGCTGACCACGTTGGTCACCCAAGTTGAAGCGTTGCTCAACTCACGGCCACTTTCGGAGCTGGGCTCGGATCCAAATGATCTGTGCCCATTGACGCCTGGTCATTTTTTGACGCTCGAGCCGTTAACGGCCCCACCTGACCCAGATTTGTCCCACCTCAAGATCAGCAGGTTGTCGCGATGGCAGTTGGTCCAATCCATGCAACAGCGTTTCTGGGCGCGTTGGCGCGACGAATATCTACACACGCTGTACCAACGCGGCAAGTGGCACAAGTCACGTCACCTTGAATCCGCAGATGTGGGGTCTTTAGTCCTCATCAAGGACGAAAACGCTCCCCCTCTGAAGTGGAGGTTAGGCAGAATTTCAAAACTCTTCTCCGGCAAAGATGGCATTTGTCGTGTCGCAGATGTCCGTACTCAACGCGACGTTCTGCGACGCCCAATGGTCAAACTTTGTCCCCTCCCTTCAGGACAGTGAGCATTCTGTGTTTTCACTTCCGTCATTGTTTTCACTATGCTCTTTCTTTTTGTATCATGTTTGATTTCATTAATTTTTGAACTTTGAAAATACCCCGAGTGGTATTTTGGTGGGGAGTATGTCTCGGCCCCGTTCATTGAACACTGCATTCGTGTGCACTGAGGGTATGCAACCCAAAATATCCCTGTGTCGTCCAAGTCCTCACCCCTCACCCCCTGTTCGGTGTGCCTGGCACTTGGCTGTCAGGCGCAAGCGTAAACGAGCTCCAGCACTTTCTTCGGCCGTCTTCGGCATTCTTCGGCTTTCTTTCCGCTCGTGCCTTTGCCGCTTCATTCGAAGCGGCGTTGATCTCCGTACGTCGAGCGGGAAGCCACGCCGTCTTTTTTTTGGTCATCGTTCTCGCGGCCATCTTGTCGTGCCATCGGCGTACATTCGTACTCGACCAGAAGCCCATCCAAGGCCCATCGCGTCCGATAGTGACTCCTGGAGGAGCTCTGCAGCATCTCCAAGTCCAGAAAGCGGCAGTTTTCACCGCTTTCACCGGGGAGCGGCTTGGATCAGCCAGCCGCACACAAAGCTCCAGTTTCGGACGGGATCGAGTCGTTCGTCCGCCATTTTGGTGACGAACACGGGCACTCGTGCATTTCACCAGGAAATCCACCACCAGAACGGCCATCCACCACGACGCCGCCTTCGGACTCCGCCAGGACGACGCCGCCACCGAATAAGATCCCGTAAGTTCCATATTTTCCATTGTTTTTACCATTTACCGTTTATTCCCGTTTGCCGGGGTGTATACCTTCAGTGCAGTTCGTCTCGTTTTCAGGACGCCACTCGGCGCCAGCGAATCTGCCCCCGATCAGAACCACTCGGATTTTTCATTTCATTTAATTCACATTGTTTTTTTTTTTATTGTTTTGTAATTCTGTCTGTTTGTGTTTTTTTCTTTGTTTTGCATTAAAGTTTTTGATTGTTGTTGTGAATTTTATTTCTGACTGTCGCTTGCTGCTTTCCTAATCCAAGAGTTATTGTTTTAATGCAGCCTTCATCGGAAGGCTGCCTTCTTTATGTGTACCGCGCTAACAGTACCAATTAGAAATTTTTAGAGGATCGATTTAAGGTCCCTGGGAAAAATCGTGAAGAAAAAGTTATCAGTTCTTGGAAATGTCTTGAAGGGGAATCTACTGGAGGGGGGTGAATTTCATCGTGAACACCCTGTACATATATTTATGAACAAAGTAATGGTGTCTCAATTTTCTCCAACAACTCTTCACTGACCAGACACTATTTTCAGTGACATGCGTTTCGTTCACAATAGAACCCTACGAGTCCAGGCAGAAATTTCAAAACACGCGAAAAACAAACATTTTCTTAAATTCGTGTTACTCGTACACAATCAATTACTCACGCCTCTTGGAAAACTTCATCTGACCAAGACACTATCGACGGACATGCATAAAATTACTACACTCGCCAAGAAAGAACCTGACATTTGCCTAAAACAACGAAAAATCAACATCATGTATACAATACCCTTTCCACTTGTCTGGTGTCAGTGGAACAAATTTCCAGTCTACTTTTCAACCAATGCTGTCACCCAGGCGACGGCTTGCCGGCGCCGGTGACAGCTAGTCTATTTTATATTAAAATAAAAACTCAGAAGCGTGTCCTGGTACGATCAAGGAAGTAATATGGTGTAGTAGCCTTCATGAAGAAAGTACCCGGTTTTACGTGAATGACGTGCTGATGAAGATACAAGGGCTGAAAGTTCCGCCCCCTATAAATTTCTAGAACAGTCCAGAGCATTCGAGCGTATTCGAGATAACTCCACAACATTTCAGAATGTTCCGTTATGTTCTGGAATGTTTGGAAATAGTCTGGAACGTTCCGAAACATCCCGGAACGTTTCAGATCATTGTGGAATATTCGAGATAATTCCAGAATGATCCGGTATGTTCTGGAATGTTCGGGAATAGTCTAAACAGTCGTCCAAAAGATTTGACGAGAGTATTTGAAATAATTCCACAACATTCCTGTTCGAGTATAGTCTGGAACGTACAGGAACATTTCGGAAGGTTACAGATCAGTGCGTAGTATTCGGGATCATTCCACAGCATTCCAGAACGCTCCGGTATGTTCTGGAATGTTCGGGAATGGTCTGGAACGTTCGAAAACATCCCGGAACATTCCAGAGCATTGTGGAACATTCGAAATCATTCCACAACATCTCAGAATGTTCCCGATATGTTCTGGAATATTCGAGAATAGTCTGAACATTCGTTCAGAACATTAGTTCAGAACATTCGAGAGTTCGAGATTATTCCACAACATTTCAGAATGGTCCGGTATATTCTGGAATGTTCGGGAATAGTCTGGAACGTTGGAAAACATCCCGGAGCGTTCCAGATAATTGTGTAACATTCCAGATCATTCCACAACATTCCTGAATGGTAAACGATATGTTCTTGAATGTTCTGGAATAGTCTGGAACGTTCTGGAACATCCCGGAACATTCCAGATCATTGTGAAACATTCAAGATCATTCCACAGCATTCCAGAATATCCTGGTATGTTCTGGAATGTTCACAAATAGTTTGAAACGTTTGGGAACATCCCGGAACATTCCAGATCATTGTGAAACATTCCAGATTACATTATCAAGTTTTTCCTTATCCATGAAGAAGGCTCCCAGTTTTACCACAGGAGCGTGCTATTGAAGATTATAAGGACTGTAAGTTCCCCCCCCGTAGAAATTTCTAGAACAGAGTCCAGAACATTTGTCCAGAACATTCGAGAGTATTAGAGACAATTCCACAACATTCCAGAATGTTCCGGTATGTTCTGGAATATTCGGAAATAGTCTGGAACGTTCAGGAACATCCAGGATTATTCCAGAACATTTTCGAATGTAAATCCATTACTATAGCGGTCTGTAGTAACCATTTGTATTAGCGCGAGTATGCCCTCACGAGTATGCGCGCAAGTGACTTCTGTCATGGGAAAGGTGGATTGCTCAAATATCCTCTTATACATAGACGTATCCACAAAAAACCAGATACAGCTGGTGCCCGAGCGTAGCGAGGGCACTCTTTTTAGAACGTTCTCCGGGATTTTTAATGTCTTCAAAACAGCGATTTCAAAGCGGTTAGGAACTTATGGACCATCTTGTACTTTCAGCATTCAGCCCACGATATTTTCTTCCTAGAAGACTATCTCAAGCATCTTCCTGATGCTCTTCCACTTGAGCTTGTCTCATCTACATCCTAACCGTGACGCGGCTAGTTTATTCATTCTGTCCTATCGCATGAACGCTTTGACGAAAATCAGTGTATTAAAGATCGTCTTGTATGGTTCTATACTTTGCTTTCTTGCCGCATTTCAGCTTTGTGGCCATTTGAATCGTTGCTATCTGTCCACCTTTGGCTTCTTGCTTTTCGAATGCATTCGAAACCGATCGTTGAAACGAACCGCTGGCGCTGTGCGTATTCATGTAAAATAGACTAAAACATTTCAAGCCTCAATATTGCATTTTCCATGTTCTGTTCATCTATCTCTGTATGATTCCCTCTTGGATATGTAGAGAATACCCACCCTCTTGGATACCCATCATTAGGTAGGTATGTGAAGCGTCCTGCGATTGTCCCACCCACCTTCTTGACTGGCACATGAACATCACGATTTTCGTTAACGAACTCCCAATTAGGCAAATTGCACTTGGCAAGTTGCAAGTATCTTTTGTCAGTCCACTTCCGGGGAGTTAGGGTTGAAGGGTTGAAGCTGGCCGTCTGTGTCTCACAAACATGGCAAATTGCAACTAGGCGTTGAATTGGGCATCGTTCTGTCGCATCTGATACCTTGCTGCTAGCTAATCTTGTCTTGAACCATCAGCGAACTAGCAGCTTATTGCTAAACTAACCATGTTTTAGGGATAAAAAATGACTGTGGAATAAAAAAGAGTTTGATGGGTACTGGAGGCGACGCGACTTTCGGCGCGCACGGATGTCGGAACGACGGCGGTTCATGGGCCGTGGAAAAGGGGCGTCGGTTGGTGACGGCGGGAGCAGAAGCGGGCGACGGCTGTTATTAAAGTGCCGGCGGCGGCGATAATAAAGCGACGGCTGCGTCTGCATGTCACGGGTTCAAATTACGTGTCATGTGTACGTACGCTGTTTGCTCGGTGTCGTTGATTATGCCCATTGCTTTGTCTGGCGATGTCATTTGCGCCCCAAACACATACGTATGACTTGACAATTTGTATTCATCGCGTCTAATAACTAATCGAGTTTTGTCTGCACTATATACTGGAGCTGGGGGGCGGTTCATCCACAGATGAACGTCATATCCAATCGATTTATGAGCAGAGAGAGACTTTTTGCCGGCTTTCAACGCAAATTGTGCGCTGTGTGTTATTTTGACAAGAGATACCCTTTCCATCCAATTTCAGCCCCCCAGCTTACCTTGTCTAATCAAGAGTTTTTGTTGTTCGTAATGGGAGGCGGTGGCGGCGTTGGCGGTGTTGCGGTCCGAGCGTAATCCATGTTTTACTACAGGTTCGACCGACCGGGATCCTATATAGACTAACGCCCTTGCAATTGGCGAATCCCGTCGAAATAAATCCCGAAGGGGATTTTGTTTGTCTTGTCCGAAATCAAATACCTGGTAAATTGCTCTAAAACGGAGGGCGGCCGGCCGCTCCGGCATCGGAGATAGCCGCGCCGCGTTCGAGAAAACTGGGACAAAACCTGAAGGTCTTCGCGCGCAATTTCCTGTACAATGGCATCCAACGTAACGGAGCGAGGCATCCCGGCCCCGGAGGGCGCGCAAATAAATTCCAGGACTCAAAGACGCATGGAAATTCAAACGGAGGCATATATCAAAACGTCGGCGGGCCGCAGCCTAATCGCTCCCTTCAGGCGTCACCCCCCGTATAGTTTTCCGGGGGCTTTCCCCAACGGAGACCGGGGCAGAAGGTTATGCTCTCTCTGGTGTTCTTGGACCGCGGGCTGTAGTGTTTCAACATTAGCCGCGTTACAAACACTTGCGAAAGTACACAAGGGGTAACCTCACTGCACCCACGGGTAAAACTTACATCAAACTCCGGAGCTCTCTGTACCACTGTAGCCGCCGCTTCTGGTGCTGGCGGGTAGCATGGTCTGGCACAATATTTGTTCGGCCCGTTGCTAAGTCAAACAAACGGACTGCAAATGTAACCCGGAGTGCGATTAAACAGTCGATGGTGCGGCGCGCTGCGCTGCTGCCGCTGCTACCATCTGGGGAGTTTAAGAATAAGTCAAAAGTTGTTTTGCTCTTGCTCCTCGCGGTGGTGCCCGCGTTAAAGTTTCGCAACACAAAAATAGGCGCCGTAAATAACGCCGCGGGGGAGCACCGCACCGCAAGAAAATTATTCATTTATCAGGGGGGAAACGATAGATTTTGCCGGAACGCGCGTTCACCCTCCCGCGGAAATTCTTTCCCTCTGTTTGTTCAAATGCATCGGAGGCAGTAAGTTATGGAGCGCAAGGTCGTTCTTTCACTTGCTGTTTTGATTTATTGTCTTGCGATGTGGTAAAAAGCACGGGCGCTACTCGGGAGCTTTGTGCACATAGCGCATGGGGTGCGAGTGAGATTAAAGTTTCAAACCGTCTTCGATTCACTTACCGGCGTTGTATCATCGCCACGTCTGCTGTTCGAGCATTCTTTATTGCTACTTTCGTATAGTCAGTGAACGTAATAACGTGATATGGTAGGTACTGTGATCCACAGCCGCCCACACACTTATCAAATGAATTGTACTGGTTAAAAGAGTTTATACGTATGAACTTTCTATAATAGTTGCACATTCCGAGAAATGGTTGAACCTTCTTTACCATGTTTGGTTTCGGGTACGCTGTGATTCTTGTGATTTTGTCTAGATCTGTCGAAATCCCCTGTGCGCTGATCACATAACCCAACACTTCAATTGATATAAAATTTGATAAAAGCCTTCTGGATAATATTTAAAAGATATATTTTTTTTTGAAGAAATTTGTAAAAGTTTTGACATTAGTCAAAAATTGATTTAATTGACATAAGTAATAATTGATTCAATTGACATGAAAAACAGTTGGTTCAGTTGGTATTATAAATTTAAATTTTGAGAATAGAAGATTTGAAAAAAGTTTATTATTGATTAAGGTAGATGTACATCCGCATCTACATCATGTTAGTTGAATTTTAATTATTTTGGTTCCTTCTAAATCTTCAGTTTGCTCATTTAGGTATTGGTAATTTCGATAATGTTTCAATCTTGAAATTTCCAGTGATTCAAAAAGTATTCTTTGGTTATATTTTGTCGAGTATTTTGTTGCTTGGTGTAAAAATTTAATATTTGTATTTGAATCAAATTTATGTTTTGCTAAAATAATATGTTTTTTTCAAAATGTGATTCACTACCAATGAGACCAATTGACTTAGATTTGATTATATCTCTGTTATGTTCTCCTATTCGTGTTGAAAATTTGCTACCTGTATGACCTATATACTTTGCATGGCATGTCTGACAATTCAATCCATAAACACCAGATTTATCTTCAATTGGTAAAAAATCTTTTGGTTTACTTGAAATTTGTTTTGAATTTGAATTGGTTTTGAGAGAAATTGAAATATGTGGGTTGCTTTTTTTAAAAATATTAGCTATTTTGTAAGAGGTTGATCCAAGAAATAATATGTATTTGTATATTTTATTTGGTTTTATTTCAAGTTGTTTATTGTGTGTTCCAAAAGGAATTTGTTGAAAATTTTATCCATAAAATATTTGGTATAACCATTATCTAGGCCTATTTGTTTTATTATTTTATATTCTTCTTCGAAATTATTTTTTGAAAGGGGTATTGTGAAAAGTCTATTGAAATAAGTGTTGAAAGCTGCCGTTTTTGATGAAGTTGGACTAAAGTTGATGAGATTATAAGATTTGTAGTTGTCTTTTTTCTATAGATGTTGAATTCAAGTTTTTCTTTGGTCCTTGTTATGTTAAGATTCAAGTACGGTAAAATTTTGTCTACTTCTTTTTCAGATGTGAATTTTATATTTGGATGAATATTGTCAATGTAAATTGAGAAGTTTTCTCAATTTGTTTGATCGCCAGAGAATATTATGAAGATGTCATCAACATATCTTGAGTAGAAGGTTTTGTATTTTTTATATGGATTAATGTTGTTAATGATAATGGTTTGTTCCTAAATTATTCATCAATATTTCGGCTAATAATGGAGAAAAATTTGATATCATAGAAAGTCCTGTTTCTTGTATACCGGGTGATCATTTGAAAACTATCCACCTGCAATAACTCCCGATTCCTAGTGAATATTTTCTCGAGCAAAAACAGGTCGATTTTTATATCGAGGGGGACAACCAAAACATATATTGGCAAATTTCTATATTCACCCCCCTCGCCCCCACTTACCCCAACTTTGAAATTTCAAATGACACTACCTACCTTGCGATACACCAAATTGAAGGAAATTAAACTTTCTTTCTGAAAAAAATATTTAAAATTTTTTTAACCACATCCCCTTTTCCCTGAAAATTCTCTGACTGTCCTATTTTATATTCTGGACCCCTCATTTTTTCTCAAGGTTGCGCTCGGCGCTCATGGTGATAAGTTGTTGTTGTTGTTGGTCCTCGCAGATTCCAGAATTTGTGGGGGTAGGCTTTGATGACAATTTTGAAACTTGGACACTAAAAGGCACACGTCGGCATCCACCGTTTGGTGAGTTTGACTGGAACCGAAAATACCGAAAACACTTGATAAATTACACAAACAAACACTGGCTGTCATTCGGCCGATGTGAATAATTTTTCCTTATCGCTAACTTCTTGTTCTGGCGGTGATATCGCACAGTGCCGTACTTGAATTTGCGGCGCATCGGGGCCCTTCCAGTAGAGGCCACTGGGGCCTCTGCGACAGCGGGCGCTCGTCACGATGCTTGATGAAAATTTACTGGCACTGCCAGCGAATAGCGAAAAAGAAACTAAACAGCCATGGCAAGACGTACAATACAAGAAAAGAGGACGCAACCAGTTGAGCCCAGAATCACAAAGACAGCCAAAACACCTAAAGCCCACCACTCCACACCAAACATTAATAACAGATTACAAAAAGATACTGAATCCAGCCAACAAATTCCAACTTTTAGAGAATGCACCAGACAGCTTCGATGAAGACACAGCAGATAAACCTGACAAAGGTTCCAAATCCAAAGCAAAGCCTCCTCCTCTGTTTCTTGCCAGAATAGAAGACGTGAATGGGTTAACAGCCATGCTGAACTCAAATGAAAAAATTGCCAACAAATACAGTTTAAAAGTCGTTAGCAGGGACAACGAAGTGAAACTGCAAACCGAAGATGAAGACGCATACCGAAATGCAGTGCAAGAGCTTACCAAGAAAGACGTTAAATACTACACCTACCAACTCAAGTCAGAGCGCTGTTTTCGAGTGGTGATCAAAGGATTACACTACTCTACCAACGTGGATGAATTGAAAGAAGCCATAACTACCAGGGGTCATTGCGTAAGAAACATTTACAACGCAAAAAGCAGAAGGGATAAACAACCACTGCCAATGTTTTTCTTGGACATAGAACCTAAGGAGAACAATAAGGAAATTTACGAAGTGAAAGACTTGCTTCATTGCAAAATAACTATTGAACCAGTACGCCAGACAAGGCAAATACCACAATGTGCCAATTGCCTACGTCTTGGGCACACAAAAAACTTTTGCAAAAGACAAACCAGATGCGTAAAATGTGGAGGCTTTCACAGTAGCAAAACTTGTGAGGTAAATCAGCGCAAAGATCTAAAATGCGCCTTATGTGAACAAAACCATCCGGTCAACTACCGCGGATGTAGAGTATACAAAGAGCTACAGCAGAAAAAGTTCCCTGCTTTGAGACTCAAGACGACCCCTCAACAAATCCAAGTTAAAAGCCAAGACAAATCAAGCGATCGAAGAGAAGGAAAATCATTTGCATCAGCAGTAAAAAACGATGATACAAGCAACCCAACAACATCAGATACCAGCTCACAATCTAGCAATATAGTCTCCAAGCTAGAAAAAATGATTGAACAAATGGTTCAAAGAATGGATACTATGATGAATATTGTATCCAAGCTGCTTGATAAATTAAATTAATGGAAGACAAACTTAAAATAGCTGTGTGGAATGCTAATGGCCTGGTAAACCATGGACCAGAGATATCAGCCTTTTTGAGAGAGCACAACATTGATATCATGTTGATATCAGAAACCCATTTTACCAATCGCAGCTATCTGAAAATACACAACTACATCATATATAACACCAACCACCCAGACGGTACAGCACACGGCGGTAGTGCTGTAATCATCAAGAATTCCATCAAACACTACGAAGCTTGCAAATACCAAACAAACTACATCCAAGCAACCACCATTGTTTGTGAAGATTCAAGGGGACCACTTTTTATTTCTGCCATTTACAGCCCACCTCGACATTCCATAAAAGAACATCAGTATACGGAGTTTTATGCCACACTGGGAAACAGATTTCTGGCTGGTGGAGATTATAACGCCAAACACCCGAGGTGGGGCTCAAGACTGACAACTCCAAAAGGCCGAGAGCTGGAAAAATGCATCACCAGGAATAACTACCATATCCTATCAACAGGACAACCTACCTATTGGCCGAGTGACAACAACAAAATTCCGGATGTTATTGATTTTTGCGTCATAAAAAACATTCAGGCAGATCATCTACATGCAGAGCAAAACTATGACTTATCTTCAGATCATTCGCCAGTAATGGTCACACTGAGTTCCAAAATAGTGAACAGACAAAGACAAGCTATCCTCACGAACAAGCAGACGGACTGGGGACTATTCCGAGACTTAATCGAAGAAACTATCACCACCAACATGTCATTGAAATCAGCCGAAGAGATAGACGTCGCTGTTGAAAACTTCACGAGAACCATCCAACAGGCCGCCTGGAACTCGACACCAGAACAAAAAACAACTGTCAAACAGCAACACTGTTCCAAGTTTATCAGAGAAGCCATTGCTGAAAAGAGGAAATTACGGAAAACATGGATGATCACCAGACATGGCCAGGACAAAGAAAATCTGAACAAGGCAACGAGACATATCAAAAAGCTACTATACGAAGAAAGAAATCGGGAATTTCAAGTTTACCTGGAAAGTCTTACTCCTACCAAGACAACTGAATACTCGTTATGGAAAGCCACTGCGAAGCTCAAGAATTCTCCACAGTCCAACATACCTCCTATCAGAAAAAAGGACAGAACTTGGGCAAGAACTGATCCTGAGAAAGCAAAAGTTTTTGCTGAACACCTGGCAGATGTCTTCAAACCGTTTCCTTCTGAAAGTTCCCAAATCGAAGAGGCAGCTATAACGTCGTTTCTTGATGCACCGTACCAAATGGCATTACCCATCAAACCAATAAAAAAGCAAGAGGTAATTGACATCGCAAGGAAGCTCAAACCAAAAAAAGCGCCAGGTTACGATCTTGTGACAGGGACAATAATCAAACAACTTCCAAGTACAGCCATCACCGTGCTCACTCACATATACAACGCCATCTTGAGAACTGGCCACTTTCCATCCCAGTGGAAAGTGGCCCAAATCATAATGATCCTGAAACCTGGAAAACCAGCCGAAGAAGCAACATCCTATCGCCCCATCAGCCTTTTGCCCGTGCTGTCCAAGCTGTTCGAAAGATTGTTTTTCGGGAGGTTGAAGACACAACTTGACAAATTCAATATCATCCCAGAACATCAATTCGGTTTCCGTGAACAACATGCCACCATCGAACAAATCCATCGGGTAGTTCAAGTGGTTAACGAGACTTTCGAAAAGAAAAAGTACTGCTCCGCTGCTTTCCTCGACGTGACACAAGCTTTCGATAGAGTATGGCATCAGGGGCTACTCTACAAATTGAAAAATCAGCTTCCTGCAACATTTTACCAGGTACTGCGATCGTATTTATCGAACAGATATTTTATGGTGAAATATCGAGGGGACGTCACGGAGCTGTATCCTGTTGAAGCTGGTGTCCCACAGGGCAGTGTCCTGGGCCCTGCATTATATCTTATATTCACCGCCGATATCCCAACTACGGCAGACTCGACAATGACCACGTTCGCCGATGATACAGCCATTTTGGCTGTCAGTGACGCCCCAGACAATGCCAGTATGAAACTTCAAGAAGCGCTGAACAGTCTACAAGCATGGCTTAAGCGATGGCGTATCAAAGCCAACGAGGTTAAATCCCAGCACGTAACATTCACACTTCGAAAAGAGACTTGTCCTGTTGTCACACTGAACGGATCTCAGCTCCCTCAAACCGAAAAAGCCAAGTACCTGGGCATGCATCTTGACCGGCGTCTTAACTGGAGAGATCATATTTTCACCAAGAGAAAACAGTTGGGCATCAAGTTTTCGAAGCTGTCCTGGCTGATCGGAAGAAACTCGAAGCTCTCGTTAAGCAGTAAACTGACTGTGTACAAGACCATCCTGAAGCCAGTTTGGATGTACGGTGTTCAACTTTGGGGAACGGCAAGCGCCTCAAATCTCGACATCCTTCAACGATTCCAGTCAAAAGCACTCCGAACAATAGCTGATGCCCCGTGGTTTGTTTCGAACAACACATTATATAACGATCTGAAAATTCCGACAGTGCTCCAAGAGGCGCGCAGCACCAGCTCAAAGTACCTTGCCAGGCTAGCACAACACCCCAACCCACTGGCGGTGGGACTGCTCGATAACAGTCAGACGACATACCGTCTGAAGAGATGTACCCCTTTGGAACTGTTTTATAGGTGAAAGTCCATTAAATGAGTGTTAATTTTAATTTAGTTTGCACAATTCTGAATAACTTGTTTATTTTGGAATGTTTGTCATTATGTTAGGCATTTATTGTAATGTTCTAACCAACGCTGATTCATTTTGTTTTTTTGTACCTTTTACTTATTGCCTGTACGGGCAGATTGTAAAATTTCATTGGTGTTAATAAAAAAAAAAAAAAAAAAAAAATGTTAGTTGAATTTTAATTGTTTTGGCTCCTTCTAAATCTTCAGTTTGCTCATTTAGGTATTGGTAATTTCGATAATGTTTCAATCTTGAAATTTCTAGTGATTCAAAAAGTATTCTTTGGTTATATTTTGTCGAGTATTTTGTTGCTTGGTGTAAAAATTTAATATTTGTATTTGAATCAAATTTATGTTTTGCTAAAATAATATGTTTTTTTCAAAATGTGATTCACTACCAATGAGACCAATTGATTTAGATTTGATTGTATCTCTGTTATGTTCTCCTATTCGTGTTGAAAATTTGCTACCTGTATGACCTATATACTTTGCATGGCATGTCTGACAATTCAATCCATAAACACCAGATTTATCTTCAATTGGTAAAAAATCTTTTGGTTTACTTGAAATTTGTTTTGAATTTGAATTGGTTTTGAGAGAAATTGAAATATGTGGGTTGCTTTTTTTAAAAATATTAGCTATTTTGTAAGAGGTTGATCCAAGAAATAATATGTATTTGTATATTTTATTTGATTTTATTTCAAGTTGTTTATTGTGTGTTCCGAAAGGAATTTGTTGAAAATTTTATCCATAAAATATTTGGTATAACCATTATCTAGGCCTATTTGTTTTATTATTTTATATTCTTCTTCGAAATTATTTTTTGAAAGGGGTATTGTGAAAAGTCTATTGAAATAAGTGTTGAAAGCTGCCGTTTTTGATGAAGTTGGACTAAAGTTGATGAGATTATAAGATTTGTAGTTGTCTTTTTTCTATAGATGTTGAATTCAAGTTTTTCTTTGGTCCTTGTTATGTTAAGATTCAAGTACGGTAAAATTTTGTCTACTTCTTTTTCAGATGTGAATTTTATATTTGGATGAATATTGTCAATGTAAATTGAGAAGTTTTCTCAATTTGTTTGATCGCCAGAGAATATTATGAAGATGTCATCAACATATCTTGAGTAGAAGGTTTTGTATTTTTTATATGGATTAATGTTGTTAATGATATGGTTTGTTCCTAAATTATTCATCAATATTTCGGCTAATAATGGAGAAAAATTTGATATCATAGAAAGTCCTGTTTCTTGTATACCGGGTGATCATTTGAAAACTATCCACCTGCAATAACTCCCGATTCCTAGTGAATATTTTCTCGAGCAAAAACAGGTCGATTTTTATATCGAGGGGGACAACCAAAACATATATTGGCAAATTTCTATATTCACCCCTCTCGCCCCCACTTACCCCAACTTTGAAATTTCAAATGACACTACCTACCTTGCGATACACCAAATTGAAGGAAATTAAACTTTCTTTCTGAAAAAAATATTTAAAATTTTTTTAACCACATCCCCTTTTCCCTGAAAATTCTCTGACTGTCCTATTTTATATTCTGGACCCCTCATTTTTTCTCAATTTAGTCGGTGTCATCCTAGATAGCATCGAAGAAGAAAATTTTTGGTGGAAGAAGTGCTACCCAAATTCCCCCCTTTGCTCTCCCCCACCTCAACTCCCAAATTTTACAAAACACCACCTACTTTGTGATACATCAAATTAAAGGGAATTAAATTCTCTTTCCGAAAATAATTTTTTCGGAATTTTCTACCCCTCCCCCAATAAATTGGCCATTTGGAGTATTCTAGGGGAGAGATGGAGGGCTTAAAAAATTGTGAAAAAATCTTTTCCCGTCATCCTGCACAGCATCGGAAAAGAAAAATTTTTATAAAAAAAAGTGTCACCCAAATTTACCCCTTCGCTCCCCCCACCTGACCTCAAAAATTTAAAATGTCAATACCCACTTCGTAATACATCAAATTAAAGGAAATTGAATTCTCTTTCCGAAAATAATTTTTTCGGAATTTTCTACCCCTCCCCCAATAAATTGGCCATTTGGAGTATTCTAGGGGAGAGATGGAGGGCTTAAAAAATTGTGAAAAAATCTTTTTCAGGAAGAGAAATCAATTTCCTTTAATTTGATGTATTACGAAGTGGGTATTGACATTTTAAATTTTTGAGGTCAGGTGGGGGGAGCGAAGGGGTAAATTTGGGTGACACTTTTTTTTATAAAAATTTTTCTTTTCCGTTGCTGTGCAGGATGACGTTTACTGTATTGGAGGGAAATTGAGGTCAAGGATATTAACGTGGACACTCAGAGAATTTTAGGAAGAACAGGGGGTGGGGTTGAAAAATTTTAAAATATTTTTTTTAGAAAAAGAATTTTATTCTCTTCAATTTGACGTATCGCAAGGTAGGTGGTGTCATTTGAAATTTCGAAGTTGGGGTGAGTGGGGGCGAGGGGGTTCAAGATATAAATTCTCCAATGTATGTTTTAGATGTCCCCCTCGATATAAAAATCGACCTGTTTTTGCTCAAAGACATTTGCACTAGGAATCGGGAGATATTGCAGGTGGATAGTTTTCAAATGATCACCCGGTATATAATTTGTCATTGAATTGAAAATACTGAAGAAAGTCCTAAAAGTGTACAAATATCTAAGAATTGGTGAGTTGGTATTTTATTTTTGAATAATGTTTCTCTGAATATTTTGATGCATTCTTGACTGGAAATAGATGGAAATGAATTTTTCACATCAAAAGAGATTAAAAATGAGTTGTTATTCAATTTAAGTTATTTCAGTTTGCTTATTAGGTCTTGAGAATTTTTGATTGAGTATTCACCTTGAAAGTTTGTAATTTGGTGAAATATTTCATGTAATTCTAGTGAAAGTATAGAACATGGTGAATTAATGTAAGAAAGTAACGGCCGAATGGGTATATTTGGTTTATGTACTTTGGTTTAGGAAGTCCATATAATCTTGGTATGTACTGATTTTGTGGGAGTATATTAGTTGTTTTTATGTTGAAAAATTCTAAGGTGCCTTTACACTTTTTGATAGTTTGTTTGAAATGTCTAATAAATGTGTTGTGTGGATTTGTTTTTATTATTTTGAAGTCTCCTCCAGATAAAAATTGATCGACTTTTTGTATGAAGTTTTTTTTGTTTAAAATCACAATGCTCTGACCACATCATGAACAACATCAATCCATATAAAAAATACATAACCTTCTACTCAAGATATGTTGATGACATTTTAATAATATTCTCTGGCGATCAAACAAATTCAGAAAACTTCTCAATTTACATTGACAATATTCATCCAAATATAAAATTCACATCTGAAAAAGAAGTAGACAAAATTTTACCGTACTTGAATCTTAACATAACAAGGACCAAAGAAAAACTTAAATTCAACATATATAGAAAAAGACAACTACAAATCTTATAATCCCATCAACTTTAGTCCAAATTCATCCAAAACGGCAGCTTTCAACACTTATTTAAATAGACTTTTCACAATACCCCTTTCAAAAAAAAATTTCAAAGAAGAATATAAAATAATAAAACAAATAGGCCTAGATAACTGTTATACCAATTATTTTCAACAAATTCCTTTCGAAACAGACAAGTAAACAAATTAAAATAAAACCAAATAAAATTTACAAATACTTAACATTTCTTGGATCAACCTCTTACAAAATAGTTATTATTTTTGAAAAAAGCAACCCACATATTTCAATTTCTTTCAAAACCAATTCAAATTTAAAACAAATTTCAAGTAAACCGGAAGATTTTTTACCAATTAAAGGTAGATCTGGTGTTTATGAATTGAATTGTCAGACATGCCATGCAAAGTATATAGGTCATACAGGTAAAAAAATTTCAACACGAATAGGAGATATGATCAAATTTAAATCAATTGGTCTCATTGGTAGTAAATCACCTTTTGCAAATCATATTATTTTAGCAAAACATGAAGATCCAAATACAGATGCTGAATTATTACACCAAACAACAAAATATAACCAAAGAATACTTTTTGAATCACTAGAAATCTTGAGATTGAAACATACTCGAAGTCACCAATACCTAGATGAGCAAACTGAAGATTTAGAAGGAACCAAAACAATTTGAATTTTACTAGATGCTGAGTACATCTACCCTTATCAATAATGAACCTTTTTCAAATCTTCTATTCTCAAAATTTAAATTTATGATGAACTGTTATCACGTTATCTTGAACCAACTGTTTTTCATGTCAATAATATTAATTATTACTTATGTCAATTTAATTAATTTTTGACCAATGTCAAAACTTTCATCAAATTTTATATCAATTAAATTGTTGGGTTATGGTGATCAGCGCACAGGGGATTTCGACAGATCCAGACAAAATCACAAGAATCACAGCGTATCCGAAACCAAACATGGTAAAGAAGGTTCAACCATTTCTTGGAATGTGCATCTATTATAGAAAGTTCATAGTATAAACTCTTTTAACCAGTACAATTCATTTGATAAGTGTGTGGGCGGCTGTGGATCACAGTACCTACCACATCACGTTATTACGTTCACTGACTATACGAAAGTAGCAATAAAGAACGCTCGAACAGCAGACGTGGCGATGAACCTTTGCTCAATAAAAAATGTTCAATCACTGTCTCTAAAGAGAGGTGAAGGTAACAAATTGTTATACTCTTGTGTTTTTCCACCTGGGAAAACTACGAAAGTGTGGGGAGTCTGACCGTCACATCAAGTCATTGATTGCTCATTCAAACTTACATTGTCGGTTAGGGATTTTTTGTGCTTGAATTTGATCACGCTTCCTCTTTCATCTAGTCACTCTAACCTTGATTAGCGTTCAGGATGTCAGGATTTCAATTCAAATTAAGTAGTTATGAATGTAGGCAACAGAGGTCATCCCCCAAAGAGTTGACAAATGGTCAGTTAGGTGAATTATGGCTTCTGAAAGTTTCCAATTATGACTTCTAGAAGTTACCAGTTGGGTTTGTTTTGTTTGGGGATTTACAGGGTGCGAGCGGTTATTTAATCAGGCTAATTAGGCTTCGAAATCTAAATACTAGTGAACTCGTAACGTCAGCTTACAGTTTAGGTCCAGTGTACAACCAATCCTCAAGACTTTTCTCTTACAGTGAAGAAGAATGGTAAAAAAACAAACTATTTAGAAATTCAATTTTTGCGGTATTCATCTTCTCTGATGTGCGTCATTAAAACTTGGATCACCCTTATCATTTTCATGCTCATTTTCTTGCTTTCTTTGTTTCCTGACCCCTTTCATGATCCATCGATAATATGCAACAGCATTCACCCAACGACACCAGACCAACCAGTACCATCAACAGTGAATACTCAATGCAGAGTCTCCCAGAACTTCAAGAAGTGCTTTAAATGTGTCAGAAAAACGTTTAAAAAGATCAAGGGCTCGGTTTGAAGTTTAAAATGCGCCCGCGCAAGTGTAGCCTAAGTCCAGTTACTATGGCAACATAACAATCCGACTCGATGATTGGCTTATCGACGCTTATCGAAGTGGCGCAAGTTCGGTCGCTACTTGAAATTCAGTCCTTGAGGTCTCAATTTTTCGACATATGGAAGATCGAATAGTGAAACTTCGCCCCTCCCCCTTCTTATTTTCATCATCAGTTTAGATTCCAGTAAACTTGTTGGAACAGAATGAAGCCAAAAAAAATGTTTTTTTCAAGTGGCTCCACATTTTGGTATACTATACTCCAAAGTCGTAAACTCAAAACTACAAAAAAAATCAAGTTTTACAGAGTGAATAAAATCAACTACTTTCCAGTTGAAAAAATATTCAATAAAAATCTTTGACTCCAAGAAAGGAAATAAAAATTCAGCTCAATACAAATAATCGAATTTAAGTAGGATAGATCTCTCAGAGGTTCCCGGTCGTGGTGCGGACGTGGTCCATAATTTTTGTCGGAGAAATGCCGATTGCTCGCAGACCTGTGTCAGGTTCCTGCTTGTTACAACCTGACGCGGGCAAGAAAATTCACTTTGCTAAAGTTTTAAGAAGAACACCAGCTGAAACAAACGGTATTTTAATCGGCATTGAAATGATCTCTGTCTGCAGCAAGTTGTCTGGATAATTCTCTTTATGTTGGCGTACAACACTTTATCTCACAGCTATAGGCGCTCTGCACATTTTGACTATCCCGCCCGTTTCAGCACCCTCATGCGGCAGTCGCGAACATATGTGTGAGGAAAATTATCAATATTGGAGTTTATAAATTGTTGAAATTGACATTTGCAGGTGGTATGATTATTTAAATGGTCTTGTTGTTATGGAAATAGGTAACTTTCTGCAGGAAAAGTCCAAAAAAACGCTACTTTTGGCGCTGAAGCAAATCCGCAGAGTGCCTATTGACCATAAAGCCTCATCGAGCCGTCTAGAGGACAGAAAGTAGAACGATTTGTTTATATAAAACTCTTTTGTGAGCGTTTTCATATAAACCGTTTGGTAAGGATCATTTGAGTCCAAAAATGAGTAAATAAAAATGTGGCTGAAAAACTCATTTTTTTCTTTGTCTGTAACAAGTTTACTGAAATTTCATCTCAAGCATTTTCCTCAACTGCTTTGGACTCTGGGGCCAGAATGATTGGACAACCCTGTATAATGGCGAAAAGCTTGACAATTCGTGAATTGCATTCATGCAGCTTATGAAATTCAAAAGCCCAAACGCTAAATAAACAAACATCCATCCGTCAATTACCCACAATTCGAGCCAGCGCGATGTTTCAAATTCAATCAACCGAATTGGCATCAGCTGAAATTAAAACTGCATTGCATTGACCCACTGTATCTATGGAAGGTATGTGCACTGTAATTTACCGAGTCTCAACCCTCCAGAGGCCCTCTCGCCATCAACAAATCAATTTCCACCGGGCCGCCAACTACGCAACTGTGAGATACGAAAATTAAATTTTATGATGCCGTCGCATGAACCTCGAGGAAAAACCTTGTTATATCGACTCGTGGCTTCTCATACTCGCCAAAACATATAAATTGCATAGTTCCGCACTTGTATTTCACATTTAGTCCAAGAAGCCCTCTTCCGACAAATTGACGACTTTCGCAGCAGCCAAGACGTGCACCCATGGAAACGCATAAGGAAATGTGCAAAGAAACACGCTCCATATGATGGAATCGGCGGAGTTTTCTTTGGCGGGCGCTCGGAAACACATATACCTATTTCCCAGCAGAAATATTTGCTTTGTGCGAGAGCTGCTTTGCTCGAAACAAATTGAGTAAAAGCTTCCGCAAACTTTTTTCCCTCCACAACATCAATTTGATGATTAATAGCTTGAATGGAACGAACCTGTATGGAGGAGGTAGGCGAACGGAATATCCAATTTGGCGTTATCTGTTTGAATATGCATCGCTAGCCCTCTAAACCCTAACCCACATAAATACTCAAGTTGTACATAAATATTACCTATGACAGGTGACTTGATATTACACATAAAACATTCAGTCATGTCGGCTAAAAATACGAATTTTGTGCTCCTCGCATACACCACACATATACCTGTATGTTTCTACTCCTCCATTCCCAGCCGGTGGAGCGGCTGGTCCATTTGCCCAGTCGCTCACTCTCCCTGAAATATTAACGGGAGATATCGCTTTTCACAGACAGAATAGGGTCGAACACGTCCCCCCACGTCATACAGAAAAGCGTGGGGGAGGACCGAGGATATGAACGAAACTCTGTTGATTTATCTAATATGTCACAATAAGGGACACATCACAAACAATAGTGCCCGATCCCCGTTTCAATCGTCCCATATTATCGAGCTCGTGGACCAGTTGGTGTACGGTATGCAGACGCATCATGATAATGAATACCAGCCGGGTAGGCAATGGGCATATTTACAGAGGCCAGGAAACAGGAAACTTCTGTGTATGTGTTACTAAGAGGGGGGGATTTGATGTTTGAACTCGCCGTAATTGAATTTTGTCGTACTCAAACTTGCACACTAAAGAGAGCGAGAAAAGCCAATTACCGATCGCATTGAATTCCTATCCGGAGGTCTTTTATCGCACTCGTTCAGGAAGAAATCGTCGCTTGTGGGTGTAAATGCTGCATCGGCACCGCAAAATGGCAGCAGAAGTTTGCACAAACATGTTTTGCTTCCAAAGATGCAGATCCAGAAGTACAAATCATATTCTAGTCTCCAGATCACGTTTAATTTTGTAGTCTAGCTGCTGCTGAGGTTCTGTTGATTCTCCATGTATCAGGTAACAGTTTCCGTATTCGACTAAGCAGTTGCTTTTTCCCGACATCAGCCAGCAGACCCATGCAACACGATTCGCCAGAGCTTGTCAACGATTCTAGAGCGTCCACCGCGCCAAGAGGTCGGCGTCGCTGAGTTACAAAACCATATCAGAATACAATAAAGTCAGTGACATAAAACGACATAAAGACAATTGCTGGAATGCATAGAACCTCTAGGTGAGCGAATTTTCACCGTGGCGAGGTGCTTATTCTTCATAGGTTATGTCAGACATACTTCAAACAAGACAGTGGCGCAGTCGTCAGCGTGATAGCCAAATTACAGAACGGCAGCAACGTCAATATTGTCACGAATAGGGCCGGGTCACCATTAGACCTACCCGTGAACAGGGGTTTGCTCTTTATCGTTGTTGCTAAGGCACAGCTGAAATCGGAGAAGTAGATAGGAACGCCAGCATTGCTACAATTACGTTTATTATAAATGATTATTAAATATTGTACACATGACAATCATCGCAGGATGACCCATTAATCTTGCAGAAAGTGTGTTTACTTACATGATAACTGATCAACTAAACTATGACGTATTGAATGAATGCCCAAAAGGGCTAGCCGAATGACAATTGAACGTCAGTGACCACAATCGAATAAATGAATAAAGTCTCGTGTTCCAGTATAGCAAGTCTTTTTTTAATTGAATCGTCCAAATCAGGTCAGTGACGCCTGCCTGCCTGGGGCCAAACGATTAGGCCCGTAGATCCTAAACAAAATTCATGCGGGCTCAAAATTTTGGAGAAGTGAGAAATAGGAAAAACTCTTTGAAAGAATTCCTTGTTCTACAAATACGTCTTTGAGGTCGATATATAGAGCAACTTGTCTCTAATTAGTATGATCCAAGTACACACCTCAAGATCCGGCCGCCGGAAGTCAAAAATTAGCGTCATTTTGGAAAAAAAATCAGTCAAATTCAGAAAGCAACGAGGAGTTTTGGGTGGGGTATCTTTTCCAATGTTTTGTGGGTCGCTAAGTACGATTATGATAGGTAAAAATAGAATAGGATTATTCCAGTCAAATTAAGAAAAAATCGGCCAACTTGGATTTTTTTTTGACCAATCAAAGAACGTTATCATCTCGTGCTCGACCCTATTCGCTGAAAATCCTCCCGGATAGAGAAGAAAATCTCAGGCTTGCAAATTGAAGGTGGACCAGTTCATCCGCTGAATTTTGAGTCCAACAAGAACACTTTTCATAGTTTTTTTTTTGACGCAGTCAGTACTGTAATGAAACCCCCATCTATAATTTGCAAGGGATTTTGCCCTACGTTGTGTTTAATTTCCATCCCATAGATTTCCGTAACCCTTTAGGGTAACCTCAATTGCTGAAACAAATTATCAGATCACTATTCCCAATTACTTGTTCCCAGATCCTTCTGATTCCCAGATTCTTTTGAGACAGAATGATTTGAACATTACAAATAAACACAGTTTTGAAACCACACCTGCTTTATTGCCTGTAAATTCATAATCGCTAATTTAATTATTTGAACCTTACTTCATTTGAATTAGTTGTTGATTACATAGTATCAAATTGTGCTGGATTCAGCTAACAACAAAAAGTCATCCAGTTCAATTTTACGATCAATTTCTAAAATAAAATGCATCCTAATTGCTTGATAAGACCCGCGTCCAATTGAATAACCATCTCCCAATTAAATCTTTAATTCCAAATTCCGTCGAATTTAAAGGGTGTGAGGTAGAAGTAAACATCATAACACACTCGAGTTTGGTTCCTTGCATATTAACACTCCGTTATCAAATAACCCTTTCGCAATTACGCTTTTACTTGTAACGAGTCATCGAATAAATTCCTCCTCAAGTCGTCTTTGATTCCTGAAAATCTGGCGAAAAAACATGGCAAATGAGAAGGTCAAGGTCTACCTTGAGGAGAAATTTATTCGATCACTCCGTACTTAGAGAGAATACCCCTTTCCTTTCGCTTAGAGAATATTATTGATAATGAATTAAGTGTGCTCTTTTGCATTCCGAAGGTAGCCATTGGTCCTTATTAATGGTCAAAATAATTCACATCAAATTTGCTGTAGTAATCAGATTGATTTATTTCAAGCTTGTGCTGTATTTCAAATCACAGTCTGGTCAATAAGCTGTCTGTAAATTGGGTATGTATTAGATAAAATATAAATCTCGGTGTGAGCCTTGAATTAATCTGGAAAAGTGAAACAGCATCTCACTGTTCCCGTAGAAATACCTGAAGGCGTTGTTATTTTCAACTTCCGTTTCGCTGTAAGCGGATTTACTTCTGATCTGGGCTTGTAAGCTCGGAGTGACTGTTGACCATCTCTGGAAACTGGTTGAAGAATATAATATTTTACATGGAGACATATTCGCGAGGTTCGCAGCGCAGGATCAGGTGGTTTTTCAATTGCCAGCACTGTTTCAACTGTCGATGGAATCAACGCTTTCCTATCAGAAGCCACCTTCGTTGAAGTGTTGATGATTTTACCTGGTGATCTAGGGCAAACTGTAAACAGTGTCTTGGAAGCTCACAGCGATTTGCGGGATATGGCCCAGGACTTTTGTAGTCTTAATTTGTTGCAGCCTACAGCCTCTGATTTCACGGGTACTTTATCACCATAGCGGGACTTATAATGCCCGCTGGCACTGTATTTGAAGAGAAAATTCGATAAGTTTGCGAAAACATTCAGCCGGCATCGGAATACAAAAACCATCAGAAGTTTATCCCCAAACAATAGATTTTCACCCTTTGAAATTTGTATTGAGTTACATGGAAGATAGACTTGCCTTGGTGCATTACCTCTTTAGTAATGCACTACAATTTTAAATTGCTGGGCTGGCACTACTTGTTAACTAATTTTGACGACAAATAATTCGCGTCTCTTCCTCACGTCTCACGTTTACGTGGTGGCTCACCACCACCACTAACAGTCAAAAAATCGCAGGTTGTTTTTTGTGAAGGGTGTTCATTGCGATCTTACAGGAAAGTTCCAGCTTTTTGCCTGCTAGGGGCCTCTGCAATCTGCATGTCCTTCCACAAGGCTTAATGATTCAAATCAAGATTGTATAATGCACCGTCTGACTTGTAGACAATTTTTTGATTATACTGGGTACATACAGGGTGGTCCATCCTAGCGTAATTATCCCATAGCGGTCTTACCGTTCAAGATAGAGAAAAAGATGTAAGAAAAAAGTTATATAGTTTGATGAGACCTATAACCTTATATTATTTTCAGCTATACAGGGTGTCCCATTTTGACGGGATGAACGAAACGTCATTTTTTTTAAATGGAACACCCTATATTTTTTTGCATTTTCATGTTCAGCTTTTTCAACTGTCTTATGCCTGTATTTTTGTTTTTCAATTGTGTGGCAGTGCTACCAACTAAAAATTGAAAACTAAAAAAAAATTGCATTTTCACAGTTTTCTTAAAAAAATCGTAGCGGCCTTGCTTTTCAAAACTGAGAAATGGAACTTGACATGGTGATAGTCAAGTCAAAGATCAATATCCCAATGTCAAAAAATTGGGACTTCTTGATATAGGGCGTTCACAAAAAAAAACATCAATCTTTATAATTTTCCAAGTATCATAACTCATTTTTTTCAAATGGCATGCCCCTAATTTTATAACGTTATCTGATAGCTTTTTTTATCCTCTTTCATTTTTACTAGGGGTACCCTACCCTTAAACTTGATTTTTTTCGAGATAATCGGAAATTTTCACAAAATTTGCTATTTTTTTAGTTTTTTCAAAAATTGAGTTGGCCGTGATGAATGACAGACAAGCCAAATAGTACGCAACTCTCAGTTAGTCAGTCTGAATATTGTCGAACAAAGAAAAATGACTTTACGCGAGAGGAAATGATTGATATGATATTTTGGTGATAATCCAGATATCCAGGATCCCACTTTGTTTTCTTTTTGCGTTGAAGCCATTTTTTTTGTTCGGCAGTATTCAGACTGACTAACAGACAGCTGCGTACTATTTGGCTTGCCTGTCATTCATCACAGCCAACTCAAATTTTGAAAAAACAAAAATAAATTGAAAATTTTCGATCATCTCGGAGAAAAAAAAGTTTGAGGGTAGGGTACCCATAGTAAAAATGAAAGAGGATAAAAAAGCTATCAGATAACGTTGTAAAATTAAGGGCATGCCATTTGAAAAAAATGAGTTATGATACTTTGAAAATTATAAAGTTTGATGTTTTTTTGTGAACGCCCTGTATGAAGGAATCCCAATTTCTTGACAATGGGATATTAGTCTGACTTGACTATCACCATGTCAAGTTTCATCTCTTAGTTTTGAAAAGCAAGGCCGCTACAATTTTTCTGAGAAAACTGTGAAAATGCGATTTGTTTTAGTTTTTAATTTTTAGTTGGCAGCACTGCCACACAATTGAAAAAAAATACAGGCATAAGACAGTTGAAAAAGTTGAACATGAAAATGCAAAAAAATATATAGGGTGTTCCATTTAAAAAAAATTGACGTTTCGTTGATCCCGTCAAAATGAGACACCCTGTATAGCTGAAGATAATTTTAGGTTATAGGTCTCATCAAACCATATAACTTTTCTTTTACATCTTTTTCTCTATCTTGAACGGTAAGACCGCTATGGGATAATTACGCTAGGATGGACCATCCTGTACATCACCGAAATCAAACTGTCTCATCGCAGACATGTGCGTTCTCAATCTCTATTCCAACATTTTCCCATAAAGGCTTAGTTGAAGACCATATGCGATTTTACCTGAGTTTGGGCTCTATCAGACGCCTATTTTTTTCATCCAGACCTTGAAAGTAACTTCACAGCTTTCTAGCTTCTAAGCTCCATGCCTTAGTTGAGAATCTTCAGGGAAATTTCAGCTTTTCCAATTTTTCAGCATGCATCGCCGAAATTTGGGTGTTCAGTCGCTTGCACCAAACCGACACGTCCATCGGATGTGAAATTCTGAATCCAGTCGTAAATTGTGTACGCTCTTTTCTGCATGCCAGTCAAGCTTCGATGACCACTTGAAGCCGGCATTTCCTGTATTTTTCCTTCAAGTTTGACTTGTCGTTTATTTTCTGGTCTCTTCTGCAGTGCTCGATTTTTCTGTATTCGAAATTTAGCTCTCTTTTCGCCCTGCCGTTGATCGGAATTCATGGTTTTTCCATTTCAACGACTAGGTATTCCTCAAAAAATAGCATGTGTCGTTATTCCGGCCATTATACAGGGTGGTCCGACTTTTATGTCATTAAATTTAAGGATCGATAGAGAATGAAAAATGAAGGGGACTTTCTCCAGAAAACATATTTGAGAAATGTCTAATAACAGAGATACAGCCCTTCAAAGTTGGAAATAAATAATCGTTTTTTTCGCATAACTTTTGAACCGTTCAACCGATTTGATTATAAATAGAACCAAAGGTTCACTGAAATTATCCCCGGTCGAACAATCATAACATGTTCCATAATAAAGTTTCAGGGGCTTAGACATTAGGGGGTGACCCTACTATTCCCACCCCATTTTTCACCCCCCTAGTTATTTTTGGAAACTGTTTATAATTTTGAATTCTACGTTCAATTTTGAAGAAAAAATCACTGTTGCAAAATTTTGATTAGAGGCTTCGTTTAGGAGATATTTGGGTTTGAAACTTTGGGAAACATCCCGAAATCGCCACTTTCAAAGGTCTAAAAAGTAAAATTCAAAGAAACTCATGATTTCTCAGCTGAAATAAGCTTTCTAGAGTTTCTAAGTTGATAAACCACCATTTTTTCCAAAACACGGGAAATTTTCAGGAGAAAAACAATTAGGGTTCTGGAAAGTGGCGATTTCGGGATGTTTTCCAAAGTTTCAAACTCGAATATCTCCTAAACGAAGCCTCTAATCAAAATTTTGCAAGAGTGACTTTTTCTTCTAAATTGAACGTAAAATTCAAAATTATGAACAGTTTCCAAAAAAAACTAGGGGGGTGAAAAATAGGGGGGGAAAGTAGAGTCACCCCCTAATGTCTAAGCCCCTGAAACTTTTTTATGGAACATGTTATGATTGTTCGACAGGGGATAACTTTAGTAAACCTTTGGTTCTATTTTGAATAAAATCGGTTGAACGGTTAAAAAGTTATGCGGAAAAAACGATTATTCATTTCCAACTTTGAAGGGCTGTATCTCTGTTATTAGGCATTTCTCAAATATGTTTTCTGGAGAAAGTCCCCTTCATTTTTCATTTTCTATTGATCCTTAAATTTATTGACATAAAACGAGGACCACCCTGTATATAGGTAGTTGGACTGGTGTCGGTGCGTTCGACACGAACGGATGTGTTTGGCTGAGGGAAATTATTTGTCATCAAATATTAATCAACAAGAGCGCCAAGCTGACTAATTACAATTTTAGTGCTTCACTGACAAGCTAAGAAAGCACACAGGCAAGTCTACCTTCCATGTAATCAAATGATAATTGTTCAATGGGGTGAAAGTAATGGTTTGTTTATAAACTTGATTAAGTTTGTTCTGTGTATTTCGAAAACGGCCAAAAGCCAAAGGTATTGTTAGACCAAGTAAAGCACTAACAACATATAATATGCAACATACCTGGGCTAATTACATCATCGCGAACATCTGTCCCCGTAAATTAAAATATCCTTAACCCTCTCGTCAAAAGACCTCCTCTGCATTCAGGTTGAGTTGCTTACAACATGAGAACCGTTTGAGGCATGCCAAGGGGCCACTTTGTCGCTCAGAAACTATCTATAAGACATCGAATAAAAATATAATTCACCAGGTCAATTATTTGATGGCTCACAAGTATAACTGCGCACCTGACTTGGTAAATGAAACAGATATTGACACAGAGCTGCTGAATAAATCTGTAAGTTGAAACACAATAACACATCATCAGCGGGACGTAAATTGATCAAACTAAGACACCCAGCTTTTATGTAATTTATTTATTTCCGTCAACTTTAGAGCCTATCGGATTGTCAAAGCTTGACGGGAAGAGACCAAACGGTATGACGCTGATACCTTGGTCTCACGGAATATATTTGGTCTGGGACGCGACCTGTGCAGATACGCTGGAGCCTTCACATTCAGAAAACTCATCAAAATCTACTGGGGACGTAGCCAATATCGCTGCCAACAACAATCGGAGAAGATATAGACAAATTTTTGACGCAGGCTATCGGTTTTTAGTTTTTTTCTGTGGAAACGCTCGGTCCTTGGTCCAAAGAAAGCGTACAATTCGTGGACCAATTAGGGACTAAATTAAAAGCTGTGACTGGAGAAACACGTTCAAAAATTTACCTAATTTAAAGAATCAGTCTTGCCATTCAACGGGGAAATGCTGTGAGCATCATGGGCACGTTGCGTCGACCATTCCCATGGATGAAATATTTTTAATTCCATTCTACTCATACACATAATATTTTTTTAATAAATGCATTTCACTTGTTCATTATTTGATCCGTAATTGAAATAATGGCTATAATTTCGAAATACCATAATCAATGGGTGATGATCTCTCTCTAAGTACAACTCAATAATCGATATCTCTCTTTGTACAAATGAATATGGGCTATGAAGAAAAAGGGTTGATTTAGATTACGAGATATTAATTAGTTACACAAGGAGTCAAAACTTAAATGTGTTATGAAACTTAACCCATCAAGGTCGCTTCTTTAAGTGAGTAGGAATACGGAAACGGGACTTAATTTAGAGTTGACTTAATTGTGCGCGCTAAGGCAGGCATTAGGATGTAGTTTTAATCTCAGAAACCGAGTGTAAATTGAAATACCTAATTCCTTGTTGTCAGCTTGGAGTCAGCACAATATGAGAGTAATCCATGAATAATTAATTCAAATGAAGTAATTGAGGTTCACGAAATTAAATTAGTGATCATTGATCAAGCAATAAATAAAGGAGTTGTTGTTTTAAAGACTTTGTTTGATCGCAATATTTATTTATCCAATCGTCCTCTTCCAAATGAACCTGGGTAATTACACACATCTAGGGGTCAAGCAAATTCAGACGATTTCTAAAATCATCATAACTTTTGATTGCCGTCAGCGATTTCATATCTGTTTTCAGTGTTCGATAGCCCAATCTTTCATTCCCATGTCTTGATCACGTCGAATACAAACAATGTTTTATAATGTTTCTACAGGGTGATCAATGGAACAGTGTAAAATTGCCAAAAGTTCAGTACAAGCGCGATTTCCAAAAAAAAAATTTCATGCAATTCAAATAGCACAGTTATGAAGGTATTTCAGCTTCAGTAGCGTTTTTGAATTTGGAAAATCGAAGGTAAATTGCCAAAGATATTGATCATTTTGTGCCGCCATGTTGAACTTCCAAGAAAGTGATCCGATTTCATTGAAACTTGGATTACACTCATATCTGGTTTCAGTGATTGGAATTCCAAGGTCAAATGTCTTTCTCGGTCACTTTCAAGCCGCCACATTCAACTTTCATGTAAATGATTCGATTCTAGTGTGTTTCAAGTTTCATTCAAATTGAATTATTTATGTAAAAAGTTCAATATAGCGGCTCGAAAGTGATCGAAAGTGACATTTGACCTTGAAATTTCAATTACTTGAACCAGACATGAATGTGTTCCAAGTTTCAATGAAATCGGATCTTTTTTTCTTGGAAGTTCAACATGGCGGCACAAAATGATCAATATCTTTGCCAATTCACCTTTGATTTTCAAAATTCAAAATTGTTACTGAAGTTGAAACACCGATATTCATAACTGTGCTATTGGAATGCATAAAATATTTTTTTTTGAAAATCGCGCTCGTACTGAACTTTCGGCATTCTCACTGTTCTCTTGGTTACCCTGTAGCAGCCTTATGAAAAACTGTTTGTATTTGACGTGATCAAGGCATGAGAACGAAAGATTCGGCTATCGAACACTGAAGACCGATATGAAATCGCCCACGGGAATCAGAAGTTATGATGATTTCAGAAATCGTCTGAATTTGCTGGTCCCCTAGATTCTCTTGATGTGTGTAGAATGATTTGGGAATCGAAAGGCAGTTGGGAATTTATTTAAATGATTCAATTGAAAGGGTTATATCAGGAGAAATCTACAGCACAAAAAATACACACAACGTAAGGGTCATTGTTTCACGTCTAATTAACTGGGAGAAAGGGTTTCATCACAGTATGAACAGTGAACACGTGTTGCATTTGATCAACTTATCTTTTTCTAGAGCGCGTCGTGCTACCCCCACAGTAGATTGACTTTGGAAAATCAATAGCCTCAAGAAACATAAAAGCATCATGATACTCGCAAAAGAAATGATTGAAAATCTTTGGATTTATTGAGAAAATTCCCTACGAATCGTCTATAGCTTCAGAGAACTGGGAAAGCACGTTGCAAGTATTGACTCGCGAAAGAATGGGAATAAGCGAAGAGAGTTGGACTTTGGCTTCCTTATTGAAGTGAAAAGTAACTCGAGTAGCTCGACAAATGACAACATATAGAAATAACGACAAATAACTGTATGGCACATTGCAATAATATCGTGCTTTTCGATGGAAAACGCTCAGTCCCGGAGCCATTTTCCGCGATCGCTGTTGGCAGTTATTTGAGAAACGTCCCAGCTAATATTGACAAGTGCTCCGGAGCGAATGCAAATACTGAATCCTGAAACTTTTTGTTTGTTTACAGATGACGAGTCTGCGACAGTACACGGCATCATCACCAAGGAAGGCCTATTCGAGGGAACCATATCCACCAAACTGGAGGACTACCACGTAGAACCGATGTCGCGATACCTGAACGCCACCGCCGCCAGCGCCTCCTGTCCCTCCGCCATCCACTCGATCGTGTACAAAACGTCCGACGTTCAGGACCCGCGTCGTGGTCTTCCCTGTGCCTCACATCGATTGAACGCCAAATCGCAGCGCCGGAAAAAGCGCTGGCTCCTCGAAGCCGAAGCCAAATCTCCGTACGACGGCCCGTGGCGGGGCAACCGCACCAAACAGCACCTGCTGCCGCCCCAGCCGCCGCCCTACTCGCCGCCCTACATGCCGCCCTTCGACCTCAACCAGCCCATCGACGAGGAGCTGGACCTGGGCAACCGCACCAACGTCGACGTGTCCAGCCTCATCTTCCGCAACGTCAACAAGCGCGCCACCGTCGATCCGAAGAAGACGACCTGCATGCTGTACCTGCAGGCCGACCATCAGTTTTTCCAGAAGTACGGCACCGAAGAGGCCTGCATCGAAGTCATGACCAGGCACGTGCAGCGCGTGAACGCCATCTACAAGGCCACAGGTAAAGATTGATGACTTGGCTCGTTTAGATAAGCCAGATTAGAGGCTGCGAAAACGTCTTCTGCGAGCTTCCCCCAAAAAAAAATTCCATGAAAGCTTCCTTGCGCGACGTCACCTTTCGCCTCTGAAATATTTGCAGACCGCTGGAACAATTCTGGATTTTAGATTGGGGATCGGCGGTGCTTACATGGATATGCTTTCAGCGCCCGGGGCTTCGAAAATTCCAAGTGTCCGACGACGTCCCAAGTTAATGTGCTTGTCCACCGACTCTTTCCAGTGAGGTCGTAGTGCGAGCTTCATATATAATTAATCTGGACATGGTTTTTATATTGGCTTTATATTATACCAACGTTTCGGCCTCACGCACACATCACGTCAACTTTCGGATTTATCCTCTGACACCGGCGAGCATATATCTATAAATTTTTATCTGCCGTGTCATGAGAATGTGCCGGAATAAATTCGTGCTGCAATTTTATGAAATAACGCCAGTATAGGTAGACTGCTGCCGCCGCACCGAAAAAAAAAGCACGTCGCTGTCACTACCGCATTATAATAAATCACAATTTTAATTCCCCAACGGGTTTGCTACAATTTATCAGTCTGGGTGTATTATGTGATGTGATGTGCAAAGGGATGCGGGATGCGCATTGTTAGATACAACACCGCGAGTCTTTTGGAGTAGGTGATGGCGAAATCCAATTTCTTGCTGTTGTTATATTTACCGGAAATGGCTGTCATGTTCATGTACATGTTCAGAAGCAAAATGCCACACTGGATGCTCGCTAGCTGTATACCCAGATACTTGACACCGCCGGATAAATTCGAGCCGGTTCCTTGCCGACGGGGTTGCAGCAGCATGTTGCGGCATTCTTCTGATTCGGTTCACCATCGCAAGCCAATTCCGTAATGGTGCCAGAACAGCATTGATTATCTTGTCATCCGAGGTTCACTTGAGCCGCCCAACTATTGCATGCAATTCCGATTCTGCTCTTCATGTTAATTGATCATTATAAATTTCGGTATTTGCCTTTCAAACTTCTATCAAGTGGATGGACCACCGCATGCACAGCCAATTCAGTAGTCAGTAGTCTTTTCAAGAAGTATACATACTTGTTATACTTCGATGGCCCCGTCCTCAAGATCACACATGTAGTTTATGTTTCGGCGCTCGTTTTGGCGTAATGTTTCAAGAAATATGAATTAACTGTTTCATAACCATGCCCTCCTCATGCCACCTCTTATATAATAGCCCACTCACTCGTCATTATGTTTCTTACGCTCGGACGGTGCGGATGTTTTTCGGGCGTGCTTATATCGACAAAAGTGCAATGCCGAATTCAAGAAAAAGGAAAATCGTTGAAGTCAAAGACAACGTAAAAATTAAATGAGAAGGCTTATTCAAAGAATGCTGGAAGATTTTTCCACAAGTAAGTAACACACTTATAATACTTCTCATCATGTTACAGTGTTTCGACCACGCCAAAAAACACCAGGTGTCAGCCCAAAAGGAAAACTACCAAAACATCCAGATAAGAGTAAAATCTGACTGGGATTCGGTAGAAAATTGCGAACCACTTCTTATCAGTGTGATAACTTGATTAAGAATGTAGGCACACGCGGAATAAAGCGGAATAATTTAATAATGGCTGAAGACGTGAGTAATATCCGTCCATAGTCACCGCAAAACGTGAAAAGGAATCGACGTCTGCCAAATGTTCTCCACACAAGGTCCGTTTCTCCACGGACAGTTGCAAAGAAATAATTTTTGTGCAACAGGAGACAGCGACTAGGAGAATGGGGCCTTGCAATTGAAAAACTCAACGTGAGGTCGCCACTACTGTAGGGGGCGCCTACTTCGATGAAGCGGCCGTAACCATGGGAAAAACATGGGAGTTTGAGTAGTTTGACCAGTAACTGATAGTGACTGGAAACGTCAAGCAAGAAACAGAGGTTATCCAAATTTCAAATCAAGACATAAAATGACGGACGTCGGTCGCTGAAGCGTCAACGCCGTCAAAATTGTCGAATTTGCCCCCAACGGTCGTGGCGCCCTCGGTGTGTGAAAGTGGCAGTGCAAGGCCCCATTCCGCAAAAGCAATGAGTGAATCCGGCTCTGGAAACTTCCGTTTGCGTTCAGCTGAAAGCCAAAATCTCCCAGCCGCTAACTAACCTGCACAAAACAATAATATGCCGGTAAATTATCTGGGAAATTCCTCAGGTCACATCCACAAAATACAAGAATAGGAGGTAGCTGCAGACTTGGCTGCACGTTGAGAGCCTTACGTTTCTTTGAAATTAAACGAAAATGCTGGAAAAAAACTGATGGAAAAATACAATACTCCAGTATTGCAAGTACCTAATTGTTTACGTTGTTTTCTGAAGACGACAGAAAGATCAAATTTTAGCAGAATTTGCAAGACACCATAAGAAATGGCATTATCCATGCCCTTCAGTTGATCAGTTGCAATGCTATTACAAAAATTCTAGGCCAAAAGACCATGGCAACGTAAGCTATGCTATGAGCTATCAGAGACTCCGAGAGCTGTTGACTGACATGTTCTACCCGATATCAACAAAGGAAAAACAGCCATACTTAGAAATTGAATGACTTCATACAATTAATGGCGAGGCAGCAGTATATAGACAAAATTGCCTGTCTGGTTCTAATTTCGCCGGAAAATGCAAGTCGGTGGAATATATAAAAATGACATCCAGACAACAAAGTGGCACCTAGTTAGCAACAAGCATCAACATCAAAACCACAATTATACTTGTATCGTCTAATGTGCCTACAAGAAAAATTGGAAAAAGAAGGAGGGGAGGAACACAGGTGTTACAACGAGTACAAACGAAGATTAACGACACCGAAGAGGAACACGTTACCAAGAAAGAATGGAAGGGACAGCAAACTCTACCGCGAGATGCAGTAGAAGTGAACTACGCAACAGGAGTAAAGCTTTCCACTGAAAATTGGGAGTTAATCACCCAAAATAGAAGCCTGTTGAATTTGATTGAAGGAAAAGCATATTTTGTTTTTCCTCACAAAAAAAAACAATCGCAACGAAAAAGAATCTCCAAAATCAAACTGTTCCCAAGAATTTGAAAAAAGTACAACCTTTTAAAATTGAGGCAATTGCAAAACGGTGGACGTCAAGAAGAAAAATTCAGATCGTCATACTGTTTGAGGAAAAAAATCGAATAGCAAAAATTGTGATTTATTGTGATTATCAAAAATGGGACTCTTACCTGACTCGTTAACATTTCAAATTTCACGATTTTCATAGGTACTTGAGTGAAAAACTTGCTATTCGAAAGCTTTTGAAGGAGGATCTATAGACCCAAACGATGCCTACTTTTTATGGCCAATAAACAAAAAGATCGTGAATTACCTGCGATGTTTGTATCAAAATAGCTTCATGGGTTCATGTTCATTCGTTTCCCAAATAGCTAATCAACAGTCCTGTTGCCTGTTGCTCTTGTCCGTAGGTTTTTACAAAATTATTAAAACCTGTGATGGACCCCTTAGGTGCGTGCGGCTGGACTAACAGCGGTCATATGTGAACGATCTTTTGTGATTTGGGCGAATCAAAACTGAATGTATTCGTAATATCGCCCATATTTACTACTCCGTTACTATTCTTGAAACATTACGCCAAAACGAGCGCCGAAACATAAACTACATGTGCGATCTCTTTGGACGGGGCCATCTCGTATAATTGAGGATTGAACGTTCTTACAGGTAAGTCGTTAAACCTCTAATTGTCCATGATTAAGTACACCTTCTCCACTTGTAGTTCAGAAAGCGTCAATTGTATTTCAAATTAAAAAATTGTATTTGGAGAAGCTCCACTTGTATTCCAGAAGTAGTCATTTGAATGCCGGCAAGCGTGACTTGTAATTCAGAACCTTGTTCAGAACCTATCAATCGTAGTTCGGAAACGTTTGTTGCTAGATATACGAGTCCTCGGTTAGGTTCTTTATCGCTATCCTTCATTGTTGACACCAATAGAAATAATTTGGTCTAAGACTTAGTCATTCTTGTGTAAATCCACCTTTGAATTTCCAATGTCATAGCTTCTGGGGTTATGGAACAAAGGCTAAACTTCTTTTTTCTCAAGCTGGCGTTACAAGCTATTGTGGGTTTCAGCTTTTTTTGCGATTCACTTCCACTTCATCTCCTCACCCCCATCTCTTGCATACCTTCTTCCACGCTGTCAATTCACATTTCTTAATCTTTCTTTCACTCTTCTCCCTCCCGGTTTCCATTCCAACACTCTTCTTGGAGTTCTGTTTTTACTCATCCTCATTACATGTCCCATGTCCCAGCCATTCTATTCTTTGACCCTTTGTGAATCGAACTATGTCGGCTATGTTTATTAGCTCGTTCAATTTGTAGTTCATCCTGATTCGCCATTCCCTGTCCTCACTCTGCACTGTTCCAAAAATCGTTCGCCAAATTCTGCGTTCAAATGTCCTGAGATGTTGCTCGTCGCGCTTTGTCAATATCCAAGCTTCCCATCCATATGTTACAATGGGCCTTAGAATGCTTTCGCGAATTTCTAGCTTTGAATCTCTGTCCAACGTTCCCGTTTTCAGCAGTCCTCTGTTGTACGTGTAATAACATCGGCTTCTACTGAGTACTCTGGCTTGAAGCTCACTACTGATGGAATTGGTTTGATTCATTTTTGACCCCAAGTACAAAAATTCCTCTACTTGGTCTTTGTGAGTCTCGCATTGCAGGTGTTGTCCGACAACTGGGCTGGGGTTCTTATTACTTCTATGTATTTGATTTTGTTATCGTTTATTTGTGGTCCTCTTCTTGTTGCTTCCTTGTTCAGGGTGGCCAATGTGTCTTTCAGCATATTTTTGTTCCTACTGACTATTGCTGTGTCATCAGCATAAGCGGGAACTTGTGTGATTCTTTTTCCGATATACCCACTGATGTTCTGCTTTCTGGACTGCTTCCAGGACCAAACTGAAGAGCAAAGAGGACAGTGCATCTCTTCAACACCAGTATCAATCAGGAAGTCGGATGTGCACTAGTTGCCAACTCTTACTGCTGCCCTGGATCCTGCCAAAGTCATTTCTATCAGTTGGACTAGTTTTTCCGAAACACTCAGCAACAACAGGTCGTTAAGCAACTCGCGAGCTGAGAACTACCGGGTGTTTATAAACGTCTGTGATCGCGGCAGGCTTTGGTCAGGCCAAAAGTCGCAGTGAAAGGCACGATTTGAAAGAGTGATAGGAGATTCCAAAGGCGATATGATAACAAACGTTTATAAACACCCGGTATAATGTTCCATCTGCACTTTTGTAAAAAATTACCTTTCAACTTCGAACCAGCAAAAAAAAAGTTTCCTCAAGTTCCTGATCGAATTGTTCATATCATGTAACATTTCGTCCATTTTTTGCTGATTTGAAGTTCGAAGTTAATCTTCTACAAAAAGTGCAGATAGAACATTGCACAGGGTGTCCAAAATGTCGCGCCGCTTTCAAAAAAATCGGTAAGGGGATAAGAAATTATCTTATTAAATTTCTCCAAAAGCAGTCTTAATCTAAAAACTTGAAAAATTTATGTATAGAAGACTGCATTGTCAAGACGTCTTCCCTCTCGCCGCTGGACCTTCTCAAGTCGGGACCTGAAACTCTCCTCAGTTCGCTCACATATGGCAGCGGGAATAGCCGCCATTTCTTCCAAAATATTATTTTTCAATTCATCCAGTGTAGCAGGATCTGCGGTGGTTGGTTTTCCATTGAGGCACCGGACAAAAAAAGTTCAACGGGGTTTTAGATCGGGACTTCCCAGAGACCAAAACTGATGTCCCCTAGTTTAGAAAACACTTTTCCTGGAAACATCCTTTGAGCTAAGACCCGATCTAACCCCAGTGGACTTCATCTTGTGGGATTACCTTGAAGAAAAAATATCCACCACAGCACCACCTGCTGCACTGTATGATTTGAAAAGCACTATTCGGGTAGAAATGGCGGCTCTATTCCAGCTGCTATGGTCGTGTGAACGAGCTCTGGAAAATGTTAGGTCCCAATTTGAAGAAATGTAGCGGCGAGAGGGAACACGTCTTGTCAATGCAGTGTTCTGTTTATAAATTTTCCCGAGTTTTTAGATAAGGATTGCCTTTGAAAAAGCTAATTTCTTACGCCCTTACCGATTTTTTTAAAAGCGGCGCGACATTTTGGACACCCTGTAGTTCTCAGCTCGCGAACTGTCTTCTCTCCACGCTATCGGCTTGTTTAAAGTCTACATGCACTTTGTAGAGATGTATGTCACGCTTTTTCTTGCATCTGCCTTAGAGAAGAGATTATGGTCTATTAGCCCAGGCGCCAGGGAGCAAAAATCAGCTCAATAAGGAAATAATTGTTTCCTGGCTGGAAACTAGCTTGAAACGATCTGTGTGGCTTAGGTTTTGACATACTAATTTCTTCCCCCCTTTCGGAAATGTCGGCGTCTTGTCGCCATCATAAACAAGAAGTGCACCAGCGTGGTCTCTGCCGAATATCTTGATTTTGGGCCATCTGACAGCATAAGATGTAAGAAGTCATTTTGAAACCAATGAAATTCCCTACGGAATAATTTTTAAATGACCTTTCTGCGACCTATGGTTTTTGAGATAGAGCTTCTGGAAGCGAGAGGTATTGTCGTAAAAACTCCACGGCCACTTGACTCGAAAAACTAAAATGTTGATGTGACAAAAAAATTTCAAAATGAGATTTCTCGAGGTACCTTCATCCTATAGTTGCGGTGATGGTTTTTAACTCTTTCTCTTGAACCGTTGATTACGTATATAGAAAAGTCAAAAACGTCACATTGTACATATACAGGGTGTACTGAGGGAATCAAATCAGATCAGAGAAATTTTACATATTTTTTCGATTTAGCCTATATGCGACACTCTAAGCACCTAACACGAGTCCAATATCAATATGGATTTGCTCTATAAGCTTCACTCAATACACTAAAGAAGTGGTCAGCTCACAGCTTTACTGTAAAATGTTATGAACGCCCTCTGAAATCATCAAAATATTAAAAATTCAGTACCAAGGAATGTATATAACAGTATATTATATACCAAGCGACCAAAGTGAATTTTTGATTTGGGGATTTGGGCCCAAATGGCTCTCGAGCAACAAACTCCACCCAAGGGATCAAAAATTGACTTTGGTTCCTTGGTATATAATATACTGTTACATACATTTCTTGCTACTGTAAATTTTGATGATTTCAGAGGGCCTTCAAAACATTTTACAGAAAGGCTGTGAGCTGACCACTTTCTCAAGTGTATCAAGTGAAGCTTACAGAGCAATGCATATCGATATTGGACTTGTGATAAGTGCTTAGAGTTTCGCGTAGGCTAAATCGAAGAAATATGTCAAATTTTTCTGCTCTGATTTGATTCCCGTAGTACACCCTGTATATGTACAATGTGACGTTTTTGACTTTTCAATATTCGTGATCTACGGTTCAAGAGGAAGAGTTTAAGACCATCACCGCAACTATAGCATGAAGAATTCTCGAGTAATCACATTTTGAATTTTCTTTTGTCACATCGACATTTTTTTTTTATAGTCAAGTGGCCATGGAGCTTTTACGACAATGACTCTCGCTTCCAGAAGCTGTATCTCAAAGACCATAGGTTGCAGAAAATTGATTGAAAAACCAAACTGTAGGGAATTTCATAGGCTTCAAAATGACTCCTCACATCTTTTGCTGTCAGATGATCCAAAATTAGGATAGTTGGCAAAAACCACGCTGGTGCACTTCTTGTTGATGATGGCGACATGACGCCGACATTTCCAAAAGGGGAGAAACTAGTATGTCAAAACCTAAACTACACAGATCGTTTTAAGCTAGTTTCCAGCCAGGAAACAATCATTTCCTTATTTTTTTCGCTGGCGCCTGGGCTATATGGTTGAATAGTTTGGCCGAAATCCACGTTGGTATTTTCTTAGCATTTCTTCGCCATAATCTGATAATCTGTTGTATAAGATGCTAGACAGTACTTTATACGCAACATTGAGCTGTGTTATGGGTCTGTAATTTGATCATTCACGATTATCTCCTTTCTTGTAAGTCGGTTGGATAATTCCCATAGACTGTTCATTCGACATTCGATGTCGTATCCAGATCAAATGATGGATTCTCTTCTGAAGGAATTCTTCTCCATGCTTCAGTAGTTCAGCTGTTATGCCGTCTTTCCTTGGCGCTTCAGGTTGTTTCTTTTTAGACATTTCTGATCACATTTACTGCCTCCCCATAGCAAGACTGTGGGCCATCCTGCTGTATACAACATTGTGTCGTCTATTGGTGTAAATGTAGAAGCTTCATTGCTTAGGTTTCTGGTTTCTTGACAGTACACCCTCAAAAGTGTTCCTTCCATCTCCCAAGTATGTTCTTCATGTTCGTTAATGTCCATTGGCGTCTCTGCAGGCATTCACTCTTGGTTTGAGTTCTTGTGTTCGCTCTAGAATTTTGTTGTAGAATTTTCTCCTTCCATTCTTGGTGTGTTTTTCAACGGTTTCCTCGACCCTTCTCATCAGAGCTTTTCTTTTCTGTCTTCGACAAAATCTGGCTGCTATTATTTTTCTCTTGTTGTATTTCTCTTGGTCGGCTTTTGTGTTCCGATGTATGCATTTCAGTTTGGTTCTTCTCTTTTTCTCTATCGCTTGTCGACATTCCTGATCGTACCATTCTTCATGTTTTTCGTTCCTCTTTTCTCCAATAAACAACATTCTGCGCTGATGCAGCCACAGCTTCTTTCACAAGTGTCCACTCCTCCTCGATGTTTTCTGACAGTGGTGTTTCCTGAAATTTGTCTCGCACAGTCTGTTGATACTCAAGCTGTACAGCTACATCTTTGAGTCTATCGACATTCCACTTTCTGCTGGCAGTGGTTTCGCTTGTTGCTACCAGGAGCGAATCCTGCCAAATTGGTCGGAGTCGGAGCTAACACCTCGATATGTTCTAACATTTTCGATGTCAGAAGCCCATCTTTTGCACACCAAAATGTGATCGATGTGATTGGCATCGTCAGTACCTGGTATCCGCCATATGCCTTTGCAGGTGTTTTCTCTAGGAAACCAAGTGCTCACTACTTTGGAATCCTTGCTGAAAACATATCGTACTACTCTAATCCCATTGTTGTTCGTGACTTCATGAAAGCTGTGTTTTCCCAACTACGTCAATTATGGCACCGTGTTTCGGAAGCTCATCGTATACTTTTTGTAAATATTCATAGAACTCGTCGACTATCTCTTTATCTGCGTCTAGACACTGATCAATGTAGTACTGTGGAACTTGCGTTATAGTCTATGAGTTCTAATTTTCTTTCGTTGATTGGTGCTAATCTTGAAACCGATTTGTCACCTCTTTTCGACACAATAAAATCTACTTCTCTACTGCGTTGTCTGTCTTCATTTGCTGAGTAATAGAGAGTGAATATTGGCTTCCGTATTGAGCCCCTACCCCTCCATCTTATTTCCTGAAGGACCACCACTTCCATTCTATATTTGTCAACCTCCTCTGTAGCATTAGAATGCGGACGTTCCATGTACCAATTTGTAATATATTACTCGTGTCCTTATTTCGTATCCTTGATTGTTTCCGTGAGAGTGGTCCGATTTTATTCGCTGAATTGTCCGCAACGTTATGTTTTTCCGGGGTGGAGTTGTCAGTCTTACGCTCAACCCCTTGCCAGGAGGACTGGAGACTCTTCTGTAGGGGTTACAATTCCTTAGCCGAGTTTTCCGAGTGTACCAGGGTCCGCTACGTGGAATCCAGAATGTGGGACTTGCTCGGAATGATTGGCAATTCTCAGTATTTGTTGTTTCTCCCTTATCGGCACTGGTAGTCCGGTGGTTAAGCGTCCTAACTATGCATTTTGAGCTTAAGCAATGCGCTTTTGGGGTTTGATTGGGGGTCCCTCAACCTTAATTTCAAGAGTTGGAGACATCGGTGCACTCGATGCGGAGGGGGTCTGGGGGGCCCTTGAAAGTTGAAGGTGTGGGGCTTCCCACCAAATCACCATACCACCACGTAATTTCTACTTGGATGTCATCAAACGACTCTAACCTACACATTGACAACATTTGTTACCATGTCCCAACAGTTCTTCACACTGAAAAAAATTAGTTCTTATGACAGATCGGAAAAAACAGTTTTTTTCAATTTTTCATCCCCACAACGAATAAACTGCCAGGTGTGGTGTCATTTTGGAGTAAACGGCATCCTCTGATTTCATTCACCGAGTCAAAATGTTTGTGAGATCACCGTGCAAAGAATGACACGCCAAGAAGTGAGCATTTTTGAGCACCTCATTTAACAGTAGTTTCTTGGCTGATACCAATCGATATGATTGATAATTTTGTCATGGATCAATAACTTGAACTCTTTTGTAACGGTAATGCATGTGAATGAAACTCGACACGAGCGTGGAGGCTTGGAAAAAAATTATTTTCTCCAGCGGTCGAATTTATTTCACGCCTACTGAGCGTTAGTTTGTTGGGCTCAGGCAGGCAGCGTTTGGATAGCTTTGGAAGCAAAATTTCCATATCTTTCTGAAAAGTTGATCAGTTTAATTCTGGAAATCGATTTATGAATCATCAATGATTGTTTTGCCGGTCAGTACCCACATGGTGGTTAACTGCAGAGGTAATGGCTAACGGCGGAGGAAATTCAACGTCCAAGATCTTATTTTCTGCCACTATGACAGTCATTTTCACGGTTGTTTTCATAAAATTATTTCTTCTCCAAACATAAGAAAACTTACACGTACACAATGATAACAACCTTGAAGGTTGGTGGAGGAAAATAGAAAATAACACTTTAAAAGTTGAATGCCTTCCGTCGTCAGCCATGATCCCTGCAGTGAATCCCCATGGGGGTACCTAGTGACTGTCAAAATAATCTTTGATGATTCTCAAATCAGTTTCCAGAATTATGCTACTCAGCTGCATAGACAGATATGGAAATTTTGTCTCCGAACCTATTCAAACGCTGCCTGCCTGAGTCCAACAAACTAACGCTCAGTAGGCGTGAAATAAATTCGACCGCTGGAGAAAAAAAAACTTCCCAGGCCTCCACGCTCGTGTCGAGTTTCATTCACATGTATTACCGTTACAAAAGAGTTCAAGTTATTCATCCATGTCAAAATTATCAATCATATCGATTGGTATCAGTCAAGAAACTACTGTTAAATGAGGTGCTCAAAAATGCTCACTTCTTGGCGTGCCATTCTTTGCACGGTGGTCTCACAAACATTTTGACCTGGTGAATGAAACCAGAGGATGTCGTTTATTCTAAAATGACACCAAACTTGGCAGTTTATTTGTTGTGGGGATGAAGAATTGAGAAAAACAGTTTTTTCCGATCTGTCATAAGAATTAATTTTTTTCAGTGTGAAGAACTGTTGGGACATGGTAACAAATGTTGTCAATGTGTAAGTTAAAGTCGTTTAATGACATCCAAGTAGGAATTTCGTGGTGGTATGGTGATTTGGTGGGAAGCCTTGCACCTTCAACTTTCAAGGGCCCCCCAGACCCCCTCCGCATCGAGTGCACCGATGTCTCCAACTCTTGAAATTAAGGTATGGGGATCCCCAATCGAACCCCAAAAGCGCATTGCTTAAGCTCAAAATGCATAGTTCGAGTTTTTTTTGGCGCTTAACCACCGGACTATGGGGGATACACTGAGACCACCTAGCCCTTTAGATGCCTAAAAATTAACTTAATAAATAATTACGCCTCATCATTCGAAGTAATTTCTATCAAGTCGGCATAACTGCACAGCGAATTCCGTTGGCCTGTCTAAGGTAGAGTGGGGACCGGAAGTTTGAAATAACCTGTTGAACATGTCAATTTTTGAATTCAAATGGCGACCGATGATTAGCGAAGACAATTTTTACCCCCAAAAATTGGAAGAAACATCTTTGGAACTGTGAAATCAAGTAGGTAGCTTTCTTATAGATCACCTTCACAAAGCATGCGATTTGAATAATTCAAAAACTGACAAGTCTTGAAAATTGTTCCCAAACTATGGTCGCCACTGTACATTCGAAGGTCTGAGATTGATTTTGGTCGATTTAGACATGGTGTTCCCTCTTCAGTGTGCTATTGATTCGCTCAACTATTGCCCACAGACACGAGCTAACTGCGTCTGACATGTACGCTAATTGGTTAGACGACCACGGCCTTGTCTAAGATAGTTTTTCCAATCAGAATTTATTTTTAAAAACTTGTTTGTCGTGGCCCTCGTGCCACGATGACTAGCGCAGATTTCAATAAATACCCAAGCACTTGGCAAGGGAACGTAGTTTCTCGCCTGGAAATGCCTGATTCACGATTCAATTATTTCAACTCCCCTCCCTGCCATTACTCCAACGAAAATCCGTTTCGAATCAGACCTTCTCAATTCACTCTCCCCGGCCACTCTGTCTCCGTCCAACTTGTTCCTCCACCTCTTCTACTCACTCGGTACCTACCACATGAATGTTGAAGAAGAAAAAACCGTTCCCTCCTCAACCTGGGGAGTGTATTAATTCCTTCCGTCAATCCTGAAACGAGTTAGTAAGACGCCCGCTTATTACGCTTCTCTTGCGCCACCATCCTTCCTTCCCCCCTCCCCTCGACTGCTCGCTTCTTTATTCTTTAAAGGAACCATCAGCCGGAGATAAATTGAGTGACATTCCGAAAATTAAATCTCACCAAATGAATACATTCCGGCAGAGAGCAGCCCAGCAGCGGCAGCTCACCCCGACGCGCAATCTTTTTGCCGTCTTTTGCTTCGGCACAAATTCGGCCTTTCCGGATGATCGGAATTCCGCCGTGCGCCGAATTTCGCGAAAGCACGGGGTGAAATAAACGTTGAAGAATATGACGTGATGTTGTTTTTTATCCTTTCAGATTTTAATCAAGACGGAAAGGCGGACAACATAACTTTCATGGTGAAACGCATCAAGGTGCACACGACGGACGCTCTCAGGGATCCTCTATACAGATTTCCAAACAACTACGGCGTCGAAAAGTTCTTGGAGCTGTTTTCAGGTAAGTGCTGCGATGCGGTTTTTCCAGTACATGGAACTATACTCGTGTAGTACATGCATAACACATCAGGTTGTGGGTGTGGGTACGGGGGTGTTTTAAAACGGTGATTTACAACCTGGTTTTTATTCAAAAGCTCTTTCATGGAGCACGTTTTAACAAGGCAACAAATTACAAATTATACCTCGGGTTCCACCAAATCTGTGTTAATTTATCACACTGTTAAGTAGTGAAATTTCGTTTGAACAGTTCCTGTTCGTTGTCGACAAAAATCCAGGTTCAACGAAACAAAGCGAAAGGATGATTCATGTTATCAAGATTTTACGAATTTTTTGTTATCAAACAACCTAGCGTTGGCCAGAACAATATTCATCCAATAGTGTGTTTGTGGTAACTTTTTGGTAGAACCTGCGGGTATAGATATAGACACAGCTGGGCAAAATACTTCGAAAATGTATTAAAATATAAAATACTGGATCCAAGATAGTCGAAATACAAAATACAAACTACTTGTTGGAATGTCTTTACAATACAGAATACGAGATACGTATTTTGAAAAACCAAGGAATTCAAAAATACTAACTACTCATTCCCAAATACAAAACACATACCTAATCATTCCAGCGATTTTATTCGAGAAAGTCGTAAAATACAAAGGTTTCATCGAAAACACTTAATTGATTAAATATATTTTCGCGGGTTAGGGATTAGACCCTCACCTTGAGGCGCGTCTCAGATGGTTCAATCAGAGTCTAAGGATTTATGCACATCTTTATTAATTAACTACTATCTACAACTATTCTTAAATCTAGGTACTTACTTTATACACACACGTTCACTCACTACCTCCACTCTCAAGCGTGGCGCCCGCCGGAATCCTCGATGATTCCTAGCTTGCGCCAGCTATCGCGGTTCCGCTGGTGCTAGCAATCTTTCCCTATTGCTATTCATGCATAATCACCATGAACTGATTGTGACAATATAAATGTTCAGAAATCCCTAGAAATCACATGCAAATTTTTATAAAACCTGTAGAAATCATTGGAACTCCCTAGAAATTCTCAGAAATCCTTAGAAATCTTTAGAATTTTCGGCTAATTTTGTAGAAATCTTTGAAAATCATAACAAATCCCATGAAACCCTTCAAAAATTCGTAGAAATGCTATACAATATCTTCAAGAATCCTTAGAAATCCTGTAAAAATCTTGAGCAGTCCGTAAACGTACCGTAGAGATTTTTGAAAATCTCTCGAATTCATGTAAGAATTTCGATTCGATTAAAAGTCTCTAGAAATTCTTGTAATTATTGATAGGTAATCTTCGGAAATCTTTTCCTTAGAATTAGATCACTCCAAATCACAAATCTCATACATATCTCTGGGGATCCCTAAAAATTCTTGCAAATTGTTGGAGATCTCGAAGAAATCTCTGGAAATCCCTAAAAATCTCATAGAAATATCAACAAATTCCTACAAATCCTACAAAAAATCTTCAGAACTACCCAGAAATTCTCAAAGATACTTAGCAATCTCGTAGGAAACTTCAGTGATCTCTAGTAATCCTGTGTAAAACTATAGAAATTCTCACAAATTCTCAGAAATTTTCAGACATTTTATACTAATCTCTAGGAATCCCTTGCGATCTCGTGGAGATCCCTAGAGAGTCTTGAGAAACACCTAGAAATTCTTGCATGAATACTCAGAAACTCTGTAGAAATCCCTGGTAATCCCGTAAAATGTTTGGAAATATTTAAAAAATTTGTAGAGACTTCCAAAGTCCTAAAGATTTCCATAAAAACCTTCGAAACTTGTAAGAAATCTCATACAAATGTTCAAAAATCCTCTGAAACTTCCAACACTGCCTAAAAAATCTCAGAAATCCTCAGAAATCTCTATAAATTCCTGGAAATCCCATATTAGTCTTCAATCTCAGCCCGTAAAAATCTTGAAAAGAATAGAAATCACAAAGATACACATCCTCAATTTCAGAACTCTCTAGAATCTTTTTTAGAACATCGCAAATCCCTAAACCCTGTAAAAATCTTGAAAAATACCTAGATATCTTGTGGGAACCTTTGAAAATTCTTAGAACTTCCGTAGAAATATTCAGAAATCAACGCTCAACTTTCAACATTATTTTCTTTTCCGACTGATAAAATCACAGCATATGAGTATCATTAGTCTATAAACATTATCAAACAACTTGAAAGAAGAAAAATATGGAGAACCAATGACTATGAATAAAAATATCAATCATTGTATCAATGTATTACTATCAAAAAATCTTGAACATTATGAAATGTGTAAGACAATAATGAAGATTTCACATTTCAATTTCTAGAAATCCCCAACAAATCTATAGGAATCTCTAGTGATCCCGTAGAAATCTTCAGAAATCCCTATAAATTCTCATAGGAACCTTGAGAAATCTCGTTGATATAAGATTAGAAACCCCGTAGACATCTCAAGAAATCCTCAGGAATTCTTCAAAAATCTCGTGAAAATCTTCAGAAATCCCTATAAATTTCATACAAATCTCTGCAAATCCCTAGAAATGCCTTAGAAATCTTGAGCTTTCTAGAATTCTTCAGAAACCTTGGAAATATCAAAAAGTAGTTGGAAATCATTGGTAAACTTCAAGGGTCTTTAGAAAATCCTAGAATTGTTGTAGAAGTCCTTGACAATTCCATTCAGATCTTAGAAAATCCCTAGAAATCCCGTAGTAATTCTCAGAAACTTCTAAAAATCCTTGGAAATCCGCAGAAGTTTCGTCGAAATAATCCTGTAAGAATTTCCAAAAATCTCTTGGGTTGTAAAAGTCTTTCGGAAGCCTTATGAATTTTCAGAAATCTCGTGAAAAAATCTTTAGATCTTTAAAAACAATCTTGTAGAAATTTTTGGAAATTCCTACAAAATCCGTAGAAATATTCAGAAATCTTTGGAAATTCCGTGAAAATATTCAGAAATCCCTAGGAATCTCAAACGAATCTTCAAAAATCCCCAGAGATCCCGTAGAATTCTTTGATCTCACGAAATTGTCACAAGAATCCTTAGAAATCTTGTAAATATTTTCAGAAATCACGTAGAATCATCAGAAGTTCCTAAAAAAAAATCAAAAATCTCGTAGATATCTTGAATTATCCCTAGAAACTTCATACAAGTCTTCAATAATTCTTAGAAATTCCGTTGAAATAATGAGAATTCGATGGAAACTTTTGGGAGTCCAAAAATTCCAAAAAAATCCACGAAATTCTCACAAGGATCCTCAGAAACCTCGTGAATATTTTTAAAAATCACGTAGAATCTTCAGAAGTCCCTAAAACTTCCTTAAAAAATCTCGTAGAAATCTCAAGTAATCCCTAGAAACTTCTTACAAGTTTTCATTAATTCCTAGAAAATTCCGTTGAAATAATAAGAAATCGATAGAAATTTTTGAGAGTCCCCAAAGATCTTTGGAAATCCCTACAAAATCTCGTAAAGATTCATTGCAAAGCTCTGGGAATCCCGTGGAAATCTCTGAAAATCTATAGAAACTCTCAGGAATCATTAAAATATTTCAGAAATTCCATATGAACCTTTAGGAATTCCGTGGAAATCTGTTTAGGTCTCTCTAATTCTCGAAGAAATGTTTGAGAATCTCTCGAATTTCCGTACAAATCTTCAGAAAGCCCTAGAAACTCTTGAAAATTCTCAAAAATTTCCCGTAGAAATCTCTAGAAACCCCTAAAAATCTTGTAGGAAGTCGTTATAAATTCCATCGATATTTTCATGAATCCTGTAAAGATCTTTAGAACTTCCTAGATTTCCCCAGAAATCTTTAGGAATCATCAGAAATTTCTACCAATCTTGTAGAAATCTTCAAGAACCCTTCAAATTTCCATGAAATCCTCCAGAAATTCCTGAAAATTCCATACAAATCTCTAGAAATCCTTAAAACTCCTGTATAAATCGTAGGAACCTAGAAATTCTCAAAAATCTTCAAAATCCTGTAGAAATCTTCAAAGCCGTAGAAACTCTGTACAAATCTTCAATCTCAGCCCGTAGAAATCTTTGAAATAATAGGAATCACATACACAATCATGTTTAATCCTAGAACTCCCTAGAAATTCTCAAAAATCCTCAGAAAGTCCTGGAAACCCCGTATAAATATTTTGAAATCCCTAGAAATCTCAAACGAATCCTCAGGAACACTAATGATCTCGTTGAAATCTTGAGAGATCTCCAAATTCAAATTCAAAATTCTCACATGGATCATCACAAATCCCGTTAGTATGTTTTTAGATAACCCGTAGAAATCTTTAGAAATCCCCCGAAATTCTTCAGAAATCTTAAAAAATCTCCAGGAACGCCTAGAAATCTTACACAAATGTTTATAAATCCCTAGAAAGTCCTTAGAAATCTTGAACTCAAACAACACATACCAAATCATTGGTAATCTCCAGAAGTCTTTGGAAATTCCTAGAATTATCGTAGGAATACCTTTGAATCCCGAACAAATTTTCGGAAATCTCTAAAAATCTGGTAGCAATCCTGAGAAATCTCTATAAATCTCCAGAAATCCATAAAAGTGTCGTAGAAATTTCAAGAAGAATCTTGTAGAAGTCTTCAAGATCCTTATAAATTTTCAGAAATCTCGTAGAAATCTATAGAGATTTTTAGAAATCTTGAGAAATTTAGCAGAACCATCTATCTGATTGTCAACATTGTAATAACTGGTTCCGTTATGATTTTGTTCTGTTTGTGAATTCTAAATAGATTCATATAAACTGGTAAATTTTGGAGGATTATTCAGTTAGCTTCATAAAATATATCGCAGTCCGAATATAAATAGATTACAGAGCGTGGAAAATGAATAATATATTTTGTATTTTGCATTTTGAAAATCAAAATACTTTACCGAAAAATTTATTTTATAAGTGAAATACAAAATACCAGCTACCTGAACTGAGTAGACCAAAATACAAAATAAAAATACTTCTCAAACAAATTTATTTAAATACAAAATACAAAAGAGTGAAATGAATTTTATTACAGTCCAGCCCTGGATATAGACCGTATCTGTACTGAAGTTAGCTAAGTGTATCAACTACCAGATATTTTTCAAAGATACAAACTGACTGAAATCAGAAAGAAGCATTGAGGCGAATTCCTCATAGGCTTCGAAGTTGCCTCTATGCTTCTTCGGCACGACTATACAATTCGGCGCTACCGTGTCACCTAACAATTTCCAATATTCTTTTTCCATTATAATGTTACTATAGAATTATCAAATTGAAGATATTATGGGTTCACCGTGATTAAGGGCGAACCCAACATTGGTCAGGAACGATATTGCATATTCTCAAGTTGACTCAATACTGCTGGTGCTTCGTGGAACCTTCGTTTCGTTACTTTCATCATTATTACATTTCATGTTACCAATAAAAAGACAGTAGACAAAGACGTCATGTAGCAACGTAATACGACACACGACGTTACGTTATTGACATTAGCGTGCGGGAAATAGGATCAGTGGTGCCAATCTCAGCGCGCCAAAATCACCGCGTTGCCGCCGCCCGCGTATAACCTGTACATCCGCAAAACCCTTCCGACATTCAAAGCGTACGTGCCCCGGGGCTTATTTGAGGAAATGCGGATGTGCTCCTTTGGTGTATCGGAACACGGCCATTTCGATCCCGAGCATCGCCAAACTGACGAACATCATGGTGGAGTACATCGCCAGCACACCTCTGATGTGATCCAACGTGACTTGCGGTGATTGCGGTGCATTAATGTTAATTAATTTGTCTCTTCGGACCCATTTGTCTTCCAGCCTCTGGAGGATGCCGGTGCTGCGCAGCCTCTTCACCCTGCATTGCCACACGGGAAAGTGCGTATTACTCAGAGAGCGAGAGAGAACAGGGAGCCAGTAATAATGGATGAAATTAAGGAATAAAGGATATTGCGTGGGGGTGACGGTGGTGGTGCCCTGTCGTGAAGATTTAGGATCTGAGACGCAAAGCAACTTACATTCCGTCTATGAGTTTCCGGTGTTTCAGCGACTTGGTCATCATGAACGAGTTGCCTTTGCCGAAGAGGCGTTCGTGGTGGTTGGTGATTTCGCAAGGTATTTGGTAGTTCTTGATGATGGTTTCGATGACGACTCTGTTTTCGAGGATAACGAGCTTGTCGTTGCACAGGATCCGTGCCAGGTTCGATTGGTTGTTGATGTCCAGGCACGGGGGAGCGTTCAGGATTCCATGCCATCTCGGAATGATCACATGGTTCTCGTCCTGGAAAGTCGTATTTTGCAATTTGATTGCCTACTTATCAATCTGAAGCTGGACTACATCGTGCAAGGTTGGATATGCATACAGGTACTTCGGCAAGCAACCCGAAAAGAAAATTTGCTTTTATCATGAGAAATTCCAAGGAAATGCTAAGAAATGTCAAGGGCCATGGTGCCAGTTTTTAGCTCAGAACCTGTCAAAGAACCAATCAAACTAAAAAATCCTCTTGTTTCAGCGACCAAGGATGGCATGAATTTACCGAGTCGCCGACTTTTGATTTATGATCCCACTAATCATCTCAACTTTTTGGTAGATACTGGAGCTGACATATCCATTATTCCTCGCGATACCTTCTTAAATTACAAAAAAGATAAAACCATTACTTTATCAGCCGTTAATGGTTCTTCATTTTCCACCTTTGGTAAGAAATATTTGAAAGTCAATTTAGGACTTAGACGTGAATTCCCATTTATTTTTACTACTACCAATATCAACCGTCCTATTATTGGTGCCGATTTTCTAACACATTTTGGATCAACAGTTGATCTTGAAAAGAAACGTTTACTTGATACTGAAACCAAGTCGGAAGTAAATTGTATTATTTTAAACACTAACACTCCCACACCTAAAATTTTCTCAGTAGATGATCAGTACACAAAGTTACTACAGAAATTCCCTTTCTTATATGCAGAGCCAGACTTTACTTTACCTGTTAAGCACTCAGTTAAACATAGAATTTTCACCACTGGTGCTTTACCATTCGCTAGATTCAGAAGACTTGATCCTCCTTAACATAAAATAGCTCAAAGTGAGTTTGAACACATGGTTCGCCTAGGTATTTGCAGACCGTCGTCCTAATTTGTATCTTCATCATTACACATGGTTAAAAAAAAGAACCTAATGACTGGAGACCTTGTGGAGACTACTAACAACTGAATTTAGCTACAATACCAGACAGCTATCCATTGCCACACATTCAAAATTTCAACATGTATTTACATTGTTGCAAATTTTTTCCTAAAATAGACCTTGTCAGAGCTTATCATGAAATACCTGTTGCAGACGAAGACATTCACAAAACTGCCATTACCACACCATTTGGACTTTTTGACTTTTTGCGATTACCTTTCGGTTTGAGAAACGCAGGACAAACCTTCCAAAGGTTTATGAACGAAGTTCTCAACGGTCTCAGTTTTTTATTCTGCTGCCTCGATGACATTCTCATATTTAGCAAATCTGAAAATGAACACTTAGAACATCTAGAAATCGTTTTTCAACGTTTACAGTCATACGGACTAAACATTAAACCCACTAAATGTATTTTTGGCACAAGGAACATGAACTTTCTAAGCCACAAAATTTCCCCGGAAGGTATTTTCCCTTCAGAAGATAGAGTTGAAATTATTAAACAATTTCTCAAACAATTGCAAAAATTCGTTGGCATGGTGAATTTTTCTCACAGATTCATTCTCAAAATTGCAGAACTCCTTTGTCCATTATATCAGGTAATTACGGACTCACAAAATGCAAAAAACAGACATTTTTCAAGCTGGTCTCATGAGTGCGAAATCAGTTTTAACAAATTTTAAAAATGAATTGGTTAACGCAACCCTGCCTGTCAATCTGAATCCCAACCTAGAGATTAGACTCACTGTCGATGCTTCTAACCTTACTATCGGAGCAGTATTAAAACAAAGAAATGACAATCATTGGGAACCTTTAGCTTATTTTTCACGTAAACTAAGCAAAACAGAACAATCCTATTCTACTTTTGATCGAGAACTCTTAGCAATTTTTGCTTCTATCAAACACTTTCGATTTTTCTTAGAAACTAGAGAGTTTAAAACATTCTCAGACCACAAACCTTCGACAAATGTTTTGAAAACCAGATCGGAAAAGAGCCCTCGACAAAATCGTCAGTTGGATTACATTTCACAGTTCAATACCGACATTCATCACATTAGTGGAGACCTTAACTTAGTTGCTGACACCTTATCCCGTATTGAACACAACGATGAAATCTCGGACATTGATTTTCCTTCACAGTTAGACATCAAAATTCTTAAGACTGAACAAGACGAAGATGTGGAACTCAAGTCAATGACCTCGAACAAACAAAAGAATCATATCAAGTTTCTACTTGAAGAAGTCGTAGTTCCATTCTCATGACAAAATATGGTGTGATGTTTCCACTCCTTTTTGTCGACCCTATGTTCCAGCTTCACTACGTAAAAAATTATTTGAAAAGATACATTCTATCACCCATTCTGGAATTCGTTATTCAAGGAAATTAATTAGGAGTAAATATTTTTGGCCTAGAATGAATAGTGATATAAGTCTTTGGGCAAAACAATGTTTGAATTGTCAAACGGCAAAAGTTCATAAGCATACTAATAATCATAATATTTATTGGTTCATATAAAAAACATGATTATACAAAATCACATAGAACAAGTCAGAAAACAACAACAACACGTTGTAAACACAAAAATACACAGAGTACATACTTCATGTCAAATTGCAACTATGGAAGTCACTCACGCTATAGAAACATTTATCTAACAAAAAATGTTTTAGGCTAGTTTTTTGGGGGTTGTTTTTGGTGTGTCAAACCAGACTTGCTGCACCTATGTTATATTTCGACTCTCTGCGTTTCCTTAGAGCTTCGTTGTGCAATTATTTCGGGGTTTCGCTAACAGATACAAAATGACACTAGAGGGAGATAATAGTATTCTACTAGTAGATATGTGTAATAAAAGTACGTACCTTTTGTCTCTCGAGGCATGTTATTACGTTTTGAAATCGATCCGATTTTTATAACACCATCTAATTTCAAAAGGAAAACCTATTATTCTGGATTGCCATTACCGACACTATTCCTCCCACAGTTTATCGGAGTAATAAAAGCCTTCGGTTCTAAAAGATATGTTCGATGTGATGAGATAATAAAATTTAATGACAACTTAACATGGCTCAGACCTCAGACTTTCTCTTTGTGCTTTGTGACAGGGTGAAAAAACAAGAAAACCCCGAGTTCGTCAAGGACTCGCTCATTCAAAAATAAATTGGAATCAAACCAAGTTTGGGCAACAATGATGAAACAATATTTTTCACTTTTCCACGGAAAAGTTTCCCGTGAGTGGGAATAATTCAAGAACCTTCCGTCGTTCAACTCCAAACCGTGTTTGCCTTTCAAACTTCTCTCCAATAAGACAACTCGCAGCAATATTGGTTTCCGTCGCGAGACGCTAAAAGTGACGAGAAGCTTCATGAAAGATTCCTCATATCTTATAATGTATAAACTGAGATCGATGGGAAAATTTGTGTGTGTTGCGAAGCGCACGCCAGAGAGAGAAGTTTGATGGAAAGCCGCTAATTTGGGGAAAACTCGTGAATAATAATCTACCTGATGAATATGCCGTTGGTTTCAAGGACTCGGGAAAATTTGTGCGTGATACAACCACCCAGGCTTTGTGGAAATTCGAAAAACTGTGGTGTAGGTGAACAACTGAATACTCGTCATGCCGTTTCAAACTGTCACGATTAACAAACAATCGAAATAAATGCTCACCGTGAAATTGTTATAAACAAAACTGTTTGTACGCAGACAGAGCTTGTGCGTGCGTTTGTCGGCGACGTCATCCAGCGACATGAAGGGAAATGGTATTTCGAAAACGGTCAATTGAGCAAACAGGACGGCGTTCATGGCTGAATACAATATGACGCCCATCACCATCGCCAGCATCACTTGCATCCGTCCCGAATAGCTCGTGAGCTTCAAATCGAATCCTGGAAACAGTTCTGAATGAGTTTGCAGGGAATAACCAGGAAATTTTTTGGCTTAAAGTTGGCACTACGTGGACGGCGACTGCAAAGTCGGGCTGTTTGACCTTGATTTACTCGGAAACGATACGTCACACGGGGTGGTTTGGCCACCGGCTGCGGTTTGGTCCAGAAACGCGACGTCATTTTGAAACAAGATGGCGTCGAATCGTGACGCCATTTTGACTGTTACGAAGCAGCCATTTTGAGAAGAGAAAACAAATTGTCGAGTGGGGTATCATTTTCTACTAAATCAAAGTCGAGCAGCACGATTTTAAGCATAATATCCTTGTAGGATCAGCTTAAGTAGTTATGCAATTTCAAACTGATCCAACAGTATTACTCTTATTAGACTGTTGAGGAATAAAGTGTTATCTGGTGATACTTTTGTCGGGGATAGGATGATGGATTTATCTAGCATGGTATGATTGTAAACGTTGAAATATAAGCGTACCAGTAGTATTAGCAAGTGATTTTTTAAGCTAAATATTCCTTTGGAATAGAAGCTGTTTCTCGTTGGAGCTCTGCAATTCGTTTTACGGCTCCGCTTCATCCTTTGTATTGGGTCTTTTTTAGTTTCTTGTGTTCCTGACGTCTTTATCAGTGCTTCTCACTTTGTCCTGTCTTCATTGTGTTTATCACAACCACATAGAACTATTTAAACAGTATCGTGGAGTCTCTGGATTACGCTGAATTTTGCCAAGTCTCCAGTCTTCTTTCTTCTAGACTTCATTTGTGGAGCTTCGCAGATAAGGTTATCTATCTATCAGGTTGTCAGAATTTGGCATGAATTCCCTCGTGCAGCCCAAGTTCTTTCCTCCTGTAGCTATGTGGACGATTTGGTGTTTGAAGCGTCATCTCTCACCGACGCCATTTCTTTACAGCAAGAGCTATTCCACCTCTTGAAATCTGGCGGTTTTGAACTTCGCAAGTGGGCAAGTTCCAGTGAAGAGGTGACTAAACATCTCACAAACGATTTGCGCGAATTTCCCCATTCCTCGAGATCCAACTGTGTCATTAAGGTCCTGGGCTTATCTTGGGATTCTGTTTCTGATTCTTTTTGTTACACGATTGTTCCTGGAAGCGACCAACCAACCAAACGAAATACTCGTTCACAGATTGCTCGCATGTATGATATCAACGGATATTTGGGTCTTGTTATTTTTCACCTCAAGAATTTAATGCAACTTCTTTGATTGGCTTAACTTGATTGGGATGATCCCTTGTCACCTGAGATCCATCGTCGTTGGAAGATGATTCACGATGAGCTGACTTTGAATTCTCAGATTCGAATTTCGCGCTGTATTGTGCCTCATGCTATTCAGCAAGCTCAAATCAATTGACTTGGTCAATTGTCGATCTTCGTTTCCTGAATCCGTGTTGGTAGTTTCCTAATTTTTCTTCTATCCATTCTATAATCCGGTTCTCCCCTCTATTGGCATGGCTTCTTCCAGCTCTTTCCACTTTATTGAATCATATGGATTTCGTCAATTGTCGATATTCGTTTTCTGAATCCGTGTTGGTAGCTCCCTAATTTTTCTTCTCTGCATTCTATAATCCGGTTCTCTCCTCTATTAGCTGGCTTTTTCCAGCTCTTTCCACTGTACTGAATCATATGGATTTCGTCAATTGTCGATCTTCGTTTTCTGAATCCGTGTTGGTAGCTCCGTAATTTTTCTTCTATGCATTCTATAATCCGGCTCTCCCCTCTATTGGCATGGTTTTTTCCAGCTCTTTATAATTTACTGAATCATATGGATTTCGTCAATTGTCGATTTCCGTTTTCTGAATCCGTGTTGGTAGCTCCCTAATTTTTCTTCTATGCATTCTATAATCCGGTTTTCCCCTCTATTGGCATGGCTTTTTCCAGCTCCTTCCACTTTACTGAATCATATGGATTTTGTCAGTTGTCGATCTTCGTTTTCTGAATCCGTGTTGGTAGCTCCCTAATTTTCCTTCTATGCATTCTATAATCCGGTTCTCCTCTCTATTGGCGTGGCTTTTTCCAGCTCTTCCCACTTTACTGAATCATATGGATATCGTCAATTGTCGATCTTCGTTTTCTGAATCCGTGTTGGTAGCCCCCTAAGTTTTCTTTTATGCATTCTATAATCCGGTTCTCTCCTCTATTGGCATGGCTTTTCCCAGCTCTTCCCACTTCACTGAATCATATGGATTTTGTCAATTGTCGATCTTCGTTTTCTGAATCTTGTTGGTAGCCCCCTAATTTTTCTTCTATGCATTCTATAATCCGGCTCTCCCCTCTATTGGCATGGCTTTTCCCAGCTCTTCCCACTTTACTGAATCATATGGATTTTGTCAATTGTCGATCTTCGTTTTCTGAATCCGTGTTGGTAGCCCCCTAATTTTTCTTCTATGCATTCTATAATCCGGTTCACCCCTCTATTGGCATGGCTTTTCCCAGCTCTTCCCACTTTACTGAATCATATGGATTTTGTCAATTGTCGATCTTCGTTTTCTGAATCCGTGTTGGTAGCCCCCTAATTTTTCTTCTATGCATTCTATAATCCGGTTCACCCCTCTATTGGCATGGCTTTTCCCAGCTCTTCCCACTTTACTGAATCATATGGATTTTGTCAATTGTCGATCTTCGTTTTCTGAATCCGTGTTGGTAGCTCCCTAATTTTTCTTCTATGCATTCTATAATCCGGTTCTCCACTCTATTGACATTGCTTTTTCCTGCCATATTTTCACAATTGTACATTCTAATTAGTATAGTTGATCTATACTTCTTGATTAGTTATCGAGTAATATAGGTACACGTATTTACGTTCCGAACAATAAATAGTCTTCGAATTTCGGAATGTAAACGAAATGCTCGCGAAAAAAATTACGTCTCGATTCGATATCGAGCCGCTTCGAATGATAGCAGCTCTCTGCCAAAAGTTCAGCTTTGATGTGTGCACAAACGTGTTTATTTATTTCCTCTTTCGACCCATCGTTCCCTCTCTGCTGCCGGAAAGGAGAGGAGGAAGCCCGCACTCGCTTTTATTCCCCGTCCCTGCGTATCTACTATAGGCACACTTGTGCCCATTTGAACGAACCTTGATTTAAAAAGCCCGACGTGGTCCCCAGAAAGCACGACGGAATCGAAACGCAGGGTTCGATCCGATAAAACGTATTCAAAAACTTGATGGTGAACCAGATCGTCAGCGTCATGATGCAGTACGCCACGCCGGACACGATCCACAGCTTGCCGTCGAAGGTCTTGAGATACGACGACGCCGACGCCTTGGCCTCGGGCATTTTCAAAAACATGTGGTACCTTGAATCAAAGTTTATACAATTTCACCGATTATCGCATGCAAAACCAATTTGGATTGATGAGTCTGTATGTAAAGACGAAACGCCTTCGGGGACGTTCTGAATTTTCCGAGTGGAGTTATTTTTAATTCTCTCGCCTTGCCGGCGAACGCTGCTCGGCGAAGAACAATGAATATTTGGCGGACAAATGCTCAAGTTTGACGACTGATCGGGGGTGGATGATTAAAAATTTATGAACCAAACGCGCGAGGGCAGGGCAGTCTGAAATATTAGTGCGTTTTAGGGTTTGTAAAATTAATTAGGTACGGTTCCCATTTTCATTATTCCGATTTTGATTCGGGTAGGTAGGTATATTGTATGGAATTGATGCCGAAATTAACGAGGTTTGGAATTTTAATAATGCCCTTCTGCCTGCCGCAATACCGATTTTCGCAATGGGTCCCAGCTTCTATTAATTAAGAGAATAATTATAATTGATCGACGGTGGTCGGTTATGATAAAAATCAGCCCCGACCGGTAATGCGTAATGGGTTAAATTATATTATAATTGAAGTTGACAATGCCGGAATTGCGATGTTGCCCTACTTTTTCCTTTACTTCATCCTAGGGCGCCTCATAGTCTTCAGACAAGGGATTTCAGAACAATCAACATTGGATAGGCAACTCAGCTATATATTTTCTTTTCGAGCATTTCTTCAGATTCAAAGCTTACTCGTTGTGTTCAAAAAATCAAGCTCGATCGAGCTTTTTCACTAAAATATGAGCTTTACCCATTTTTCGCAATCAATCCGAGCTCTTCTAGCTTCGATTAAGTTTTAAAGCTTCACCACTTCATCGCATTTTCTTCGCAGGTCAACAATTTTTCATCAATTCTGTTTTGAAAAAGCTTGACTTTTTCCGAAGAACCTTCATATTTCCCTTATTTTTCCGAGCTTCCTAAAATTATGAGAGCTTGAACTAACCTCAACTTCTTGTACTTGGTCCAATTTAGTTGTTCGGCAAAGTCCCTTGGAAGCCCAATATCAAACCAGTCAGTGCTTTTTTATCAAAATAAAACTTTTGGAGCTTTTCTATAGACATTTTTGAGAAAACTTGACCTTTTTCACCAAGCTTTTTTCTGACTTTGGAGATAATGAAAGTTAATCATGTTTTCTGAAACCAAATATGTTTCCTGGGTTAGAGAAGTTTTCAAGTTTTCTGCCAAATCAAGCTGTATTCAAGCATCAGTTTTGTTAAAATGAAAGAATTCCTCGAAGCTTTCCTTAGAAAAAGCTTGAGTTCAGTTGAGTATCTTATGAATAGCTTGCAAATTCTCTGAACGTGATTTTCCATTTTTTCCAAAAACAAACTCTCTTGAGCTTTCTACATTTTCCAAAACGTAAGAGTTTTGAAGCTTTTTACAGTGAAGTTTTGAGAATGGTTCACTCAAGTTTTTTGGAAGATGAATCAAGCTTGATTGTGTCTCGAGAATGTTTGTCACAGCTTTTTCTCGAGAGCTTCTTGTGCTGATGTGTATACAGGGTGATCCACCGACATCCCCTTCTCTCCTATTAGAATTTTTCTTGTTGGAATAAATTGGTGGAAAAAGGATTTAGATACAAGATATTTAAATACAAGGTGAAATAATTGGAAGTTTTTTTGAAACACCCTGTACACTATAAGATACAAAAAATGGTGGTGTTCAAATTTGAATTTTACGGGAAAAATGGTTGGAAAAAATTTCTCTCTCCACCAATTTATTCCAACGGGAAAATTTATAACAAGGGGGGAATCTCGGTGGATCACCCTGGATCCCCTCGTTTATATAGCTTGTCATTTAGGTTTTGCTAAACAGCTTCAAGGCTTGATACCACCAAAATCTCTAGCAGTAAATTTGCATTTTTGAGTTCGTCTTACGTTTCATAACTCACGAGCTTGTTCCGCGGCTTTTCTTGATTAAAACTGAACTTTAAAATTCCAGAATGCTAAAATAGAAGCTCACAAGCTTCCTATAATTAAACTTTCTGTGCATACCTGTAGATATTTGTCCAATTCGAGCATATTTCAGATTTTAGGCTTACTTCAGCGCTTTATGATTTTTGTGCTTCTCAAGCTACCCAAGGAAAGCTTTCTACTACAGTTAAGGCTTTTCTCAGCCGCAGTTATGTCCTGTCAAAGCTCAAAATCAAATCCGTTTTATCCTCAGCAAAATCCAGTTCTATAGGTTTTTCACAAAATTTCAAAAATATGAACTTCCCGAGCTTCAAAAGCAAATGTGGTGATTGCCTTGAGCTTTTTTCAAATTTAAAAGCTTCATCAAGCTCAGTAGTTTTTCGAGAAAAATTTGGCTTTTGGTGGATTGCAATTCACAGTTCAAACGTTGTTAAGTATACCTAAGCATTTGCCGAGCTTTGAGAGATTCAGAGTTCGAATGAACGTAAACTTTTGACACGTATAACAATCCAATTCTGTTTTATTTTATTTCAGTCAAGTCTTTTTGATACCCACCCGTTTTATCCATTAAATCCGGATTGATCGAGCTTTTTTCACAAAAATTTGAAATATGAGCTTTCCACATTTTGCAGGACTTATCCAAGTTCTTTAAGCTTTGATCAAAAATTGATCAAGTTAGTTTCAAAGCTTCACCAACCTCATTGTATTTCTGAACCAGTCAGCTTTTTGTAGTCGATTATAGTTTTGAAAAATATTAGCTTTTTCAGAAAGAGCTTTATATTTTTCACATTATTACGAGCTCCTTGAAACTGTGAAAGCTTGAGCAAATCCCAACTTTCAGTTGGTCCAATTTAAATAGTTGTTTGGTAAACTTTCTTGAAAACTTGAAATCAAACCAAAACTTTTTCGAGCTTTGACAGAATGTGAATTTTTGAAGGTTTTGAAACAAAAAATCAAAATTATCATTCGTAAGTAAGTATGAATCTTTATATGTATAATTTTTGCATTTTCCAAAAATGTAACTCTCACATAAGGCTTTTTTGAGCTTGGAAATCTTGGCAATTTTATCATGATTTATCAAACCAAGTATGTTTTTCAGGTTAAAGCGTTTTCGACAATAATTAGAGCTCTTGAAATCTTTTGAGTTCAAGTAAAAGCTCCAGTACACTGAAAATAAATCCCTTGTAATGTAAGAGTTTGTTGGCAAATCAAATCTGGCTGTAGTCAAGCATTCAGACTTGTGGGAATAAATCAGTTTTTCGAAGCTTTTGCTAAAGAAAGCTGAGTTGAGCTGAGTTTTTTCTTGAAAAGCTTGCAAGTTCTTCAAATATAATTTCTGTGTTTTAAAAAACGATTTTTTCCAGCTTTTCACATTTTCCAACACGTAAGAGTTTTGAAGCTTTCTTCAATAAAGCCTTGAATAAATCGAATTCTCAAGTATTCAGAATTGAGTTCATTGAAGTTTTCTTGGAAAAAAATCAAGCTTGATTGTGTGTTGACAGTTTCATATTTCAATTCATGAAAGTTTTGATGTAGTAAAAAACGTCACGGCTTGAAATCTCTGAATGCTCTAGCATTAACTTTACATTTTTGAGCACGTCTCTCGTTTTGCAAAATATGAGCTTTCCCAGATTTTCTTGATTGATATTGAACTTCAAAGCTATAGAATGCTAAAATGGAGCTTTTTTGTATTGAAACTTGGTTGACAAAACAGGCTTCATCAAACTGAACAATTTCTTTTGAACAAACTCTTGAAAGCATTTGCTACAAGAAGCTTAAAATTTTTTGAGCCTCTCTTAACGAGCTTTCCTGGTTTTTCTCAAAAATCTTGCTGTTTTTCACCATAGAATTTTTAGAGTCCGGTTACGTTAATTCTATCTCTTGAATTTTGTCAGACAAAATCACAAACCACTCAGAATGGTGTCTAGTAGAAAGATCTGAAATAAAAATTGCGGACCATCCATGCAGTCTCTTTCTCCCGGATTCACTGTGACAGTAATATTTAGTAACAAACCGCCTGAAGGAAGGGGACAACTAGAGGAAGGGGGAAAGGGAAAGGGACCACGCACCACTTAATGCTATTGTGTGGCGTACGCTGTAAGAAATAGTGCGACGCAATAAAATTATTATCTTGGAATCGGAACGGATTTCAGCATTCGTTCTCACCTCCATGGACGTAAAAATGTCTGGAGGAGCTCTGGTAGAAGTGAATGTGACGTGTTTCGTTACCAACAAAAGCCTATAAAAAAAAAGGAGTCGACGTAACTAAGAGCCAATTTTTGCTTAGACATCACCGCGATCCTAGTGGAGAACGAACGAACTCTCAAACTTGATACAACTTTGTGTGTCCATGCAATGTGTTCGCCACTGAACTTGGCGCCAAAAAGTTGAAGCCACTTTTAGTACAGGCCGAGGGTCGAGTAGTCGAGTAGTCGAGTACACTCAACGGCCACATTTTAAACATTTTTTACAACCACGAAACAAACTCTGTTGCCTTATACTCACGATGATTAGTCCCCACCGATTTGGAAATTACGATCACACTCATGGTTTCTCTGCAGTTGAATTGTTTACGTCGTACTAGTCGTACTACTCTTTTTTGCGGTGCCCATCTCAGGCCCACGCTCAACATTGCGCAACATTGTTTTGTTGGTAAGTCATGAGTCACTATGTCGTACCTGCTCCAATTTTCCACTGAAGTGATGTAGACAACCAACAATACAACAACATTCAGAAACTTAAACTGTTCTTCTAACGCGTTGTTTCTTCTTATTTTTTTTTTTTGTAAAAATTTCTGGATAATCCGCAAATTGTATCCTAGATTATCATTCCACACGTCATTCTGAGTGATTTGCCTATTTTTTCGTTCGGATTTGCGTTCGGACGTTATCTGTACTGGACCCCAGGCCGATTTATCATCTTTACTATACACTGAGAGAAAAGTTTCATTTATAGGTAATAAATACTTGTTTCGTACCAATTTAATAACAAATACTATAACAAAGTATATGTCACCATATGTCGTTTACATCAGATAATTATTTTAAAATCACTTATTCATTATAACCAAGGGGCTTATTATGCCAGTTGTTCATAAGAGTTCATAAGATACAATGAATATATTATTCTGTATCAAATATTAGTCAAACTTTCCCACAAAATGATTTATTACATCCAAATTGCACATTTTGTTTGTGATTGAGCCGGTTAATTCACTATAAACAAATACATATTGGCGGACAATCACCAGTTTTTAACCAACAATATACCTGTGTTCACTTCACTTTGGCACCATTTATTTCCCAATAATAACTGTGCATTATTCACAAACAATCGCTAAGTCACCCTCAATGAATTTAATCACTAGAGTATCTTCGGATATTATTATTTATTATTGCCAATGTAACGCGTTGGTGGGGTGAGAGATTTCCACCCGGCGCCATTATTCGTGCATGGTGTCATTTGTGTCGTATCATCCCATGTCATTCATTGTCCAGTATCTCGTTGAAGAAAAGCAAATTTATCCATACAGGGTGACTCAAAAATGTCGGACCATCTTGAAAGTGCGTAATGTAGAGGTGTAGTAGAGTGCTGAAAAGTTGTTGAAGAGATTCTAATGTCTTCCAGTTTCAAAGTTGTGGAGGAACAAAAGTTGGTTCTTCAATCGTTTCTATTTTCGTTGTTTCAAAAGATTTTGGTGAACTGTTTATGGAAAAACAATGAGTGCCAGAAATCAACCTCTAAATCTGTGATGAATTTCTCTTTTGTATAAAGGGTGAGTCATGAATCTTGGAAATTATTTTTTCCAAAAGTGCCTGCAAACAGTCCCATATCCTATGTAGAGCACAATAAAACACAATTCAATTTTATAAAATTCTTTGCTCCTGGTTTCTTAGGAAAACTGAATTTTTGTAGTTTATGACTCAACCTGTATAGAAAACAGAAATTCAATACAGATTCAGATGTTGATTTTTCGAATCCATTATTTCACTATATGTAATGGAGTCTTTGCTTAAATCTTTTGAAACAACGAAAATAGAAGAAATCGAAAAATCAAATTTTGTACCTCCATAACTTCAAAATTAAAAAGCCTAGAATCTTTAAAACAACTTCCCAGTACTGTACTATACCTGCATATCATGCACCTTCAAGGTGGTCCGACACTTTGGATCACCCTGTATTTATTAAACAAATGATTAGATATTGATAATGGATTTATTATGTTTCATGATGATTTGGCAGAATCATCTATAGCCAGCAATAATGCATAAAATTACTTATAAAAACTAAATTAGATCATATTATTCATAGCTAATATTCTATCGTTACCTCTCAATAATCGAATTGTTTATTATTATTCACGTTTCTTATGCGTACATGACAACTTGACGCGGGACAACTTGACGCCAGGAATTTTAAAGCGGCCGACTTGACGCCGGGACAACTTGACGCCAGGACAACTTGACGCGGGACAACTTGACGCCGGGACAACTTGACGCCGGACAACTTGACGCCAGGAATTTTAAAGTAGCCGATAGCCGACTTAGCGTCGGGACAACTTAACACCAGTAGGACCTATAGGACCCCGAGCATTACATGAAGGCTCAAAGGTGCTTATCACTAAAGTTACGAAAGCAAAGGGGAAACGCAAGGGGGACCGATAGACCTTCCAATACCAAACAAAGGCACAAGAGTGCTTACTAAATGTAAATGAAAAAAATGCAAGAGAGCTCAGCAGGGGTTCAAACACCATTCATTATTGAAGACACAATGGGGTCCAGTGGGGCTATGAACAACACATGAAAGCAAAAGGGAGCTTTTTCGGCATATGAGGACACAAGCGGACCAAGTAGAGCTTTGAATACCAGACGAAAATACAAGTGTGCTTTCGATTGCTTGGAAGCTCCCTAAGACACGGAAAATTGCAAGGGGGCTCATCAGGATTTCAAAAGACATTGAAGGCACAAGGGGGCTCAATAGTGCTTTGGATTACACAAGAAGGCAAAAAAGGCTCACGGGAATTCTAAACACGTAAAAAAACATAGGGAGACTCACCAGGGCTCCAAACGGTACTTGAGGTAGATGACACACGGGGGCACCAAATGTTACACGAAGGCACAAAGATGTTTACTAAAGCTTCGAAAGCGACGGAAAAATGTGAGGGGACTCAACAGGGCTTCAATCGACATTAAAGAAACAAGGGGGCCAGTAGGGCTTCAAGAATCAAAGAAGGCACAAGGAGGCTTACTGAAATTCTGGAGGGACGAAAAATCATAAGGGGCTCAAAACAAGAGTGTCCAATTGGGCTCTGAATAAGGGTGCTTACAACGCCATATGGAGACATAAAGGGTAGATATTACGATTCTGAAAGCAATATGAACACTCAAAAGGGCTTATCGGGGCTCAAAACGACATATAAATCAACAAAAGGATCCACTGGAATTTCTAGTTAACACAGCAAGACAAAATGGGAGCTGCTTGAGCTCCAAAACATAGTCAGACATAAGGGGGCTCCTCAGAACTCCGAACCCCTCAAGTAAACACAAGAGGGTTCATCGAGGCTCCGATTGACAAAGAAGAACTCAAGAACTACAAAATCTGAGAGGATAGATTGTGGCTCGATAGAGTTCCAAAAGCAACATGAAGACACAATAAGGGGGCTAGTCAAGGATTGAAGCGACACATCAAATTGTCCACGCGTCAGGTTGTCCTGGCGTCAAGTTGTCCCGCGTCAGGATGGCCGGCGTCAAGCTGTCCTGCTCCGACCAACTTGACGCCGGGACAACTTGACGCCGGACGATTTGCGCCAGGAATTTTGTAAGAACAGAGTAAGGAAACATTCGAAGAAAATGACAAAACGGGACTCATGGGTTGTCGAAACGACACATAAAGACACAAGAAGGTTCACTGGGGCTCCAAATTACTCAGCAGAACACAAATGAGGGCCTCTAGATCTCCAAAACACAAGAAGACATGAGCGGGCTAGCTTAGACTTCCGAAAACCTTAAGAAAACATCAAAGGATTCATGGGGGCCTCGAAACTACACAAAAAGGACACAATGGGGGCCAGTAAGGCTCCAAAGTAAGAAAGATACAAAGGGGCTCGAGAGTGTTCCAAAGCTGCCAAGAAAATACAAAGGGGTCATCGGGGCACAATACGGTAGGTACCTAAAGACAGAAGGGGGGCTCCGATTGACACAGCAAGACATAATGGGTCGCTAGAACTCCATAACATGAGAAAAGTGAGCATGAGGGGGCTCATCGTCAAAATGACATATAAAGACACAAAAAGGCTTATTAAAGCTCCGATTGACAAAGCAAGGCATAATGGGGGCGCCCGAGAGGGCGCCATATAGAACTAGAAACATAATAAGATACAAGGGGGTTCATCAGGGCCTCACACAACACCACATGAAGGCACGAGGGGGATTATTAGATTTCAAAACGACAAATACAGATAAAGGGGGTCCGTTGCGTTTCTGACAAACGTAGCAAGACACAACAAGAGCCGCTAGGATTCCACGACATGAGAAGACAAAATGGAGCTTATTGCGGGGCTGGAAGCGTCACCATAGACACATGGCCCAGATTCACCCAGCAAGAAAGAATGGGGGCCGGCAGGGTTCCAAAGCACAAGAAGATACAAGGGGGCTTGATAGAATTTGGAGCTTCATATGGAAACACAAGAAGGTCATCGAGGGGCTTATCAGGGTTCTTAAAGATGCTATGGAAAAACAAAGTAGCTCCAGTAAAGTTCCGAAAACAACACGAAGACACAAGTAGGGGGCTCATCGGGGCTTGAAATGACACATAAAGTCGCATGGGGGCTGTGATTTCGAGTTATACAAACTGAGGTCCTTGGGACTCAAAAACATAAGACACAAGAAGTAAGCATAAGGGGCTTGCTAGTTCCAAAAAACCACAGGAAAACACAAGGGGGCCAGTTGGAGGACGAAAAGACACAAACTGACCAACGAGAGTCCCAAAATTATAATAACTCCTAGCGTCAAGTTGTTCTGGCGTCAAGTTGTCCTGCGTCAACTTGTCCTGGCGTCAAGTTGTCCCGCGTCAAGTTGTCCTGGCGTCAAGTTGTCCCGCGGCAAGTTGTCTCGCGTCAAGTTGGCCGGCGTCAAGTCGGCGGCGTCAAGTTGTCCTGCTTCGTTTCTTATTGATAAAACATTATCAAACTGATGTTTTGTAATTATAACCAAATATTAAATAACAGGAAACAAGGTATTTCAACGCTATCAAAACAATCCGCTTGGTGGATGCAAATAAATATTTATTAAGCCGTATTTGAATAAGGCATTTGTTAACAATAAATGAGTCTGTGTTTTCCATAATAAATATTCGAAATCTTTTCTCTCAGTGTAACTACCATAGTTTACGTGTAAACAAGGTCTTTCACGATCTGTGTCTAATGCAATCGCCGAAGTGGCACGGGACTTGTGAACTGAGCTAAGCAAACTCCTGTTATGAAAAGCTTTTTTACTAACCTTCTAAATGTTCCAGAATGCCAATGGGTAAGTCATTCCTGAAGGGCAAACCAGAAATCAAAACAAACATTTCTGGCCTGCTATCCCGTTCAGAAAAAACCTATGCATTATTTATTACGCCGTAATTCTCCTTGTCCTAACCCCTCTTAATCCGTACATCTGACTGCAGCAGCAGCAACAACAACAAATAAACAACACTGCCCGCTACCACCAGCATCACGCCTAATCAATAATGGAATTATACACGCAACAGGAAAAGGCTTTCAGGACTAAATAAAATACAAACCAGTTGTAGAAATAGGGTTGTGAATATTTCACGTTGAGTAAGCCCTTCTTTTCGACCACCGCTGCCAGCAGGACGTCCGCCTGGCCCGACATGATAATTTGCAATCCCGTGTCGTAGTACACGGACGACACGTTGCTCCTGAAAAATTAAGAAATACCAACACACAGCATGCAATATACATGGAGACCGCAGTGCTGCTGGGTGGTGTAGGTACGTACTTGAATCCCAAAGAGGTCTCTATCAACCGCCAGATGTCACCCAAGTAACCGCCCAAGACGTGAGAATAGTTGCTGGACGTGATGTACGGCAACATCTGAAACATGATCAGACACTATTCGAATTTCCCGCTCGCCTTCGAGCTCGACCAATCGCCTCACGTTGTCGGCCAAAACGCGTATCGTTTTCCCCCTCAGCACGTTCCTCGTATAAATATGTTCATGCGCAAAAGAGGCGTTGAACAGCGAAATGAAATCGCTGTGCTTTGCGCTCCAGCTGAAGATCTTCTCGCAGTTCGGGTTGCCGTACTTGAAATCGCCGTTTGCTTTCATCCAACAAATTTCGTATGGAATCGCGCGGATGTCGCCGATTTCCTGGAACGAAACGTATTTAAATTAAATAGGATTATAGAAGTACCAGCCGCAGGTACCGTTAGGAATGCGAAGAGGAAAAACAACGAAAACATGACTTCCCAAGTGGAGTTCCGATCGGAATGAACAGAAAAATCACCGAACGTGTACAAAACAAGCCCGGTGATTGACACAAGTTATAATCATTATTTCGCTCGTTAGTGTTAGATTGAATTGGTAGGTTCGTAATTGGTTATTCTTTACGTTTCCACGTCGAATTCTCCACGGGAGCAGCTGACGGCAGTCCGGTGTTGTAATTTGTTTTTGAAATGCTTGTCAAAAGACGGGAAGCGGGTGGCAATTAGGCGAGTTTGTAATGTTCAAAAGTCGTTATTCAGGCATAGGTGCCTCGTGCTTTTGTCGATTTGTGAACTGGAATATCTATTTGGACGACTACGAGAAAACTAACCACGAAATCATTTTGTTTGACCTTGGTTTAGTTGAAAACGGTATCTCAGTCGGAACATTTCACCGCAATGTTTTTCAAGATGGTCGTATTCAAAACTAGCAAAATGGCGCGTTTTCGAAATGGCGCCTAGCTCACAAAGTGTCATTTCGGTCAATTAACCAAACCTGTGTATTGTGAGAAAACCCCTTTCCCCTACATTAAATCAAGTAGCTGTTATACCTCCATTGACCCTACGTTGTGTTTTGATTTTTTGTTGCCGTAGATTTCTAATTATCTTCACCTAAGTGATTGAAATAAATTTTTCACCTACCTCCAGTTGTAGTCGTGCTAATACCTCAATCATACTATAGTAACCTCAGTTCTTTGAAAGAGGATGAGTTCAATAAATGTTGGAAAATAAACAAATTTCTTTAACACCACACCTAATCTTTATCACGAATTAATCAATCATCGCCAATTCAATTAAGTTCAGCTTAATTATTCATTACATAATTTCCAGGCGTGCTGAAACCAGCTAACGATAGGAATTAGTTAATTCAAGTTTACATTCGGTTTCTGAAAGAAAAGTAAACCCTAATTACGCGCGAGAACCCTACTACCAAATAACTTCACCCTTCCAGTTTGATTCCGTTTCACATTCTTCCTAATTTGTAGAACTATTGGTGAAACGATTTCCTAACGCACTTGAGCTTTAATTCCCTGCCTAATTAATTTGAGACCTCGTCGATAATTAAATTTCAACCCCGTCTTCTGTCTAGTCCATCTTCCTTGTACGAATAAAAATCTTGATTATTCAATTGTACTTAGAGAGAGATGGTTGTTCACTAAGTATTATCTTGGTATTTCAAAATTATAGCCATTATTTTAATTATCGATCAAATAATTTACGTAAAAGTTGATTGTTCACATTCCATGAATTTTTATCTGGCTGGTGCTGTAGTTTGGAACTTACAGACTTATCCAGCAGCTCTTTTTCACGCTGGTTTCATAACTTCACGCAAATCTGCAACCAGGTGTACAATTTATCGCGGTGAGCCTCTAATAATCAAGCAGGCTGCAAAAATGATATCATGTTCCTTTCTGTCTTGAAGTGTTTTCGAAGCGACACTGAATTTTCTTGGCATTGTTCCAAAGGGTTCTTTTTGTGGGAACTCAACCTTCTGCTCATGAACTCCTTGTCGTGCCAGAAGGGTTAAATCATTCATTCTATGGGGGGAAATAACGCGTGATCGAGATTGTCGCCCAGATTTGATTTGCATAAATACTGCTAGTGCTTGTCTCAAGCTGATAGAGTCTACAAAATCATGCTCTGTAGGAAGCTAGATCTCTTTGAAAGGGTTACCGAGGTTTTCACCCTTTTTCTGGTGTCTTGAAGGTGGCGAAAACAGGTATTTAAAAGTTCACACCAATTACAGGGTATTTAATCGGTTTGACGCTTCCTATGTCTGTTCGAAATATCAAGAACAAATCCTACTAACGTTTATAAACAAAAAATTACTCCAGACCCCATTTAAACACCTATCATTTGATTACAGTGGAAATCAGACTTGCCCTAATGTTTTCTTTTCTCGTAACTGATGCACTACAACTATGAACAGTGGTCCCAGCACTCTTATTAATTTACTCTTGACGAGTAATAATTTTTCTTCTTGCCAAACACATCTGTCGTTGTCGAATACTATCACGCTAATCCCTCACCCCCGTCTCTATTCTCGGACCGATTCTTTCTTGCTCCATTCCCTTCTCACGTCTCAACCCCTGGCCTACAAGCATGCCACTCAGGATTGCGGCGCGAGCACAGTATTCTTCAATATCCCACTTCTTTCCTTCCCCATATTGCCTGTAATGCTAATTTATTCCTAAATTATAATTCCCCTTATTTTTATATAATTTTAAGCTGCCCCTTACAGTGTAGTACCGTTTTTCAGTAAATCGAGGTCGCGTAGCACTATTTGGGTAACACCAAAAACCCAAAGGAGACCACAACACAAAATATAGCCCAGGCGCCAGAGAAAACAATAAGGAAATAATTGTTTCCTGGCTGAAAACTAGCTTCAAACGATCTGTGTAGCTTGGGTTTTGACATACTAGTTTCCCCCTTTCGGAAATGTCGGCGTCATGTCGCCATCATCAACAAGAAGTGCACCAGCGTGGTTTTTGCCGGATATCTTAATTTTGGGTCATCTGACAGCAAAAGATGTAAGGAGTCATTTAAAAGCTTATGAAATTCCCTACAGATTGGTTTTTCAATTAATTTTCTGCGACCTATGGTCTTTAAGATAGAGCTTCTGGAAGCGAGAGTCATTGTCGTGAAAGCTCCATGGCCACTTGACTCGAAAAACTAAAATGTCGATGTGACAAAAAAAATTCAAAATAAGATTACTCGGGAATTCTTCATGCTATAGTTGCGGTTATGGCCTTAAACTCTTCCTCTTGAACCGTAGATCACGAATATTGAAAAGTTGAAAACGTCTCATTGTACATATTATACAGGGTGTACTACGGGAATCAAACCAGAACAGAGAAATTTGACATATTTCTTCGATTTAGCCTATGCGAAACTCTAAGCACTTATCACGAGTCCAATATCAATATGCATTGCTCTGTAAGCTTCACTTGATACATTTAAGAAGTGGTCAGCTCACAGCCTTCCTGTAAAATGTTTTGAAGGCTCTCTGAAATCATCAAAATTTACAGTAGCAAGAAATGTATGTAACAGTATATTATTTACCAAGGAACCAAAGTGAATTTTTGATCCCTTAGGTGAAGTTTGTTGCTCAAGGGCCCGTTGGGTCCAAATCCCCAAGTTAAAAATTCACTTTTGTCCCTTGGTATATAATATACTGTTATATACATTCCTTGGTACTGTAAATTTTTAATATTTTGATGATTTCAGAGGGCCTTCAAAACATTCAACAGTGAAGCTGTGAGCTGACCACTTCTCTAGTGTATTAAGTGAAGCTTATAGAGCAAATCCATATCAATATTGTACTCGTGTTAGGTGCTTAGAGTGTCGCATATAGGCTAAATCGAAGAAATATGTAAAATTTCTCTGATCTGATTTGATTCTCTCAGTTCACCCTGTATATGTACAATGTGACGTTTTTGACTTTCCTATATTCGTAATCAACGGTTCAAGAGAAAGAGTTTAAGACCATCACCGCAACTATAGCATGAAGGATTCTCGAGACATCTCATTTTGAAATTTTTTGCCACATCGACATTTTAGTTTTCCGAGTCAAGTGGCCATGGAGCTTTTACGACAATGCCTCTCGCTTCCAGAAGCTCTATCTCAAAAAACATAGGTCGCAGAAAGGTCATTTGAAAACTATTCTGTAGGGAATTTCATTGGTTTCAAAATGACTTCTTACATCTTTTGCTGTCAGATGGCCCAAAATCAAGATATTCGGCAAAAACCACGCTGGTGCACTTCTTGTTGATGATGGCGACATGACGCCGACATTTCCGAAAGGGGGGAAATTAGTATGTCAAAACCTAAGCCACACAGATCGTTTTAAGCTAGTTTCCAGCCAGGAAACAATTATTTCCTTATTGAGCTGATTTTTGCTCCCTGGCGCCTGCGGGCACAAGTTGGTCTCAGATGAGAGAGTCCAAAAAACTAGAACGATTGTATAGGGTCTTGGAATTTACTTATCTCGTGGCGGGCGATGGGGTTATAATAGGCTAGTGGACATGGTTTTTTTATCTCTTTTCATGAAAGATCCTCCCAAAATTGTTGCATTGGCAAAAATATTTTGTTTAAAAAAGTTTTTGTACATATAAAAAAAAACATGAAAAAGATTTGTCTGTTTGAATGGCGCGGCAAGTGCGTGACGTCACATTTTGAGGAGCCAATAGAAACTCTGGTTGACCATTCAATGATTGATGAACACCTTCTCGTTTTGAACTGATTTTTACCAAAAAAATATAATGAAATGCTGGAGTGCTATGGTTTGACCTCACATTTTGGTCGATTCTTCCTTAAAATTCACTTGTTTTTGCTCGTGCAGGCTTCGGATTAATGTCACAACAGTGTTATTAGTGGCATATGAGTGGCAGTACTGCGAGTGTTGCATGCCATATGTCAACCCCACGTCAAATAATCTAGTTTTTTTTATACAATTTCGCTTCATAATACATAATAACTCCATGTAATGGCATCAAAAATAAGTTCCTTGTGATATAGTTGTGCTTGCACGTGAAAATACACCACTACCTAATAGATCCAGAACGAATGCTTCGTTCGAATGTCAAATGCGTTCCCCTCTCCTTCCACCCTCCCACCTCCTAGCCCACATTCAAGCTGTGACGTAGCATATTATTCCTGATTTGAATAAGTCCACTTTCAAATTGATTTTTTACCGAAATGAAATCATATTTCGGAAAACTTTTCCAACTACAAACTCGTCATTCAGATATTTATCAGGTTTATGATACTTTTATACTGAAATGCGATTGATGTCCAGTAGCCTATTAAGAACGACAATGACGTCATAAGGGCAAATTTTCACGGGCTACTTATAGCTACTCACGGGCATATCTGTACCTGATTCCGTTGCCGATGAGACGACGACGGTTTCAAGCTTGCCATAATTATTACTGCTTGTTTGGAGACAATGACGTTTGTCAAAACGACAACAGCAACAACAAAACCATGGGAACGTGATGGGTGAAAATTGAAGGTGAAAATCTAGGCAAAAACATCTTCCCAAGTGACGTCACGATGATATTTTCAAAACGTTTTATCGGTTGATCGGACTCGTATAGAAAACTTAGATTTGTTCCGTATACTATCAAACTACTTTCCCCATGAGTTAGTCAAATAAAACATGGACTCGCTTTTTGTTCTGTGATCGCCTTCAAGAAAACTCTTTTAAAAAACTTTGCTTGGTTGACACGTATCCCATGCTTGAAGTCGCAAAAAAATTCTTATAGGCACCAGCATTATCCTTTTGGTTGCAAGATTTAAATCGCATTCCCTAACGAGTCGATACGTTTCCTCTTTTCACGCTTTCTGAAAAATAAACCTCATCCGGTGCGCTTGTAAGGCGGTGAAATCCTCAAATTCGAATGAGAGACTTTTCTCCGATATATATTAAGTATATTGAGTGCGAGAGTTGGATCGGGGAATTTATTGGGGAGCGACGCCGCGCGGATTTCGGGGCGGAAATGACGCATTCACAAGGAAAGCACCCAATTCTCCCGGCAGTATAGTGCGCCCCTAAAACATAAGACGGAATCAATTTAAATAACCTCATGGCTTCCTTGCGGTAACGGCATCAATCCCTGCTGCCACCTACACTAAAACGAAGCCATTGGAACGATTCGAATTTTCTTTGTGCTTAGTCGCTTATTTGCCAGGCGTACTCGATGGCAGGTTGCCTAATTAACTTGAACTTAATAAGGCAATGACGTCAGTAGAGAACTAGTTAAATCTAGGTACGTTTAGGCTAGAACTCTTGAAAGCCAGAACTTGTGGACAGAACACTAAATATGTCGCTTGAGCATCCAGTTTGTCATACAAAATACCTAACTGTTACTTGACTAACTGGAGAAATGTACTCAATCAAACCGTTCTCAAGGACGGTTATTTCCGATGTGCGATAAAAAACGGAGAGGTAAAAAGCGATAAATTTTAAAGTATACGTAAGAATAATTCGAGAAATAATTCCATGAACGACATTGTTTCATTTACAATGTGAAGGAAGGCTCAGGTAGATTCCGGACCAATTGAAATAAGTGCAGAATCAAATAACGTCTCGGTTAATTTTTAGTTAGACACCGGCAGTGGATTTCTTGCATTTCGGAAAGCTTGTATTTGGAAAAGTTTCACTGGGTTAAATTGGAAGAGTCCGATATGAATTTATTTACCTATAATGGTACAAAGATTTCTCCTGTTGGATTCATAACTGTAAATTAGAATTTTGAAAATTAAATCTCGAGTATCAAAATTTATGTGATCCAACAGGGAGGCCCAACATTACTGGGTAGAGATTTTTTGCAAAATTATAAAATATCTCTAAACGAGATCAACTGCTTGAAGAAAACTGCATTTTCAGAAAAAGAAGAGAAGAAAGAATTGATTGAAAAATATAACGAGCTATTTTCGCCAGGTTTAGGCACGTTCAATGAAACAAAAATTTCTTAAAAATTGGAAAATGAGAAGGCAATTCCAAAATTTCACAGACCACGACCTTTACCGTATTCCATGCGAGATAAAGTAGAAGCTGAACTAAATCGTTTAGTAGAATTGAAAATTTTGTATCCTGTTGATTTCAGCGACTGGGCAGCACCCATTGTGCCAATTTTGGAAAAAGATGGCTCAATATGAATATGCGGTGATTACAAAGTCACGATCAATCCAGTTTTGGAGGTAGATAGATATCCCTTGCCAAGGTGGAGGCAAGGTGGTGGAGGATCTTTCTTCAAAGTTACAGGGTGGTAAAATTTTCACCAAACTTGATCTTTCACAGGCCTATCAACAAATAGAGTTGGACAAAAGTTCTCAAGAGTTCGTGGCAATTTCTACTCACAAAGGACTGTTTCGATACTCAAGCCTTCCGTATGGAGTCGCGGCAGCGCCTGGAAAGTTTGAAAGAATAATTGAAGCCTTATTGCAAGACATTCGAGGCTGCGTAAGTTTCTTGGATGATGGTCGATGGTGAAGATGTTCGAAGCCATTTAAAAACGTTACACAATGTATTGAAAAGGTTGCATGATTCAGGTTTGAAATTGGCTGTAGATAAATGTACTTTTTTTGAACGGGATATTGAGTACCTAGGTTTCAAGATAAATGAATTTGGTTTGTCTACGTGTGAATCCATTATCAAATCAGTAAGGGATGCACCTGTTCCAACTAATGTGATGCAATTAAAATCTTTCTTGGGGCTTGTGAATTATTATGGTAAATTCATAAAAAATCTGTCAACAATCCTTTTCCCGCTTCATCAGTTGTTGAAAAAAGACGTCAAGTTTGTTTGGTCAAAGCAATGCCAAAATGCATTCATTAAAATCGAAGAGTTATGGATTTCACCACCAATTCTAGCACATTTTGATCCAAAATTACCACTCACGTTAACCACAGATAGCAGTTCATATGGAGTAGGAGCAATTCTAGCCCACATTATGCCGGATGGGTCAGAAAAGCCAATCGCTTTCGCTAGCAGAACTTTGAATAAAAGTGAAACTGGATATTCACAAATAGAATAAGAGAGCTTGAGTATAATTTTTGGATTAGATAGATTTCATAACTACTTGTATGGCAATAAATTTGTCTTGAAAACTGATTGCAAAGCGTTAGTCTCGATATTCAGTCCTCAAAAAGGGATACCGCAGTATACTGCAAATCGGTTTGAAAGATGGTCAGTGATTTTAGCCAATTATCAATATGATATAAAAAATGTAAAATCGCAAGAAAATTTAGCTGATTGCTTATCTAGAATACCAATCAAGGACAATGAATTCGAGATTTTCAATAACACTTCTGTTAATTTTTTCAAAAACTGCGAGATTCTAGTCAATCTCAAAGATATCCAGCGAGAAACCTCAAATGATCCAATTTTGTCAATAATTCTTAAGTATATTCTGGAGAGGTGGCCAAAGAAAACCAGTGATTCATTGTTAAAAAAATATTTCATTTTGGAAGATCAGTTAACAGTTGAAGACGGTTGTGTAATTTGGAATAATCGTGTTTGTGTACCTCAACAAGTACCTCCGTCAAAAGTTACTTTACAAATTACATGAAACTCATGTCGGTATGGTCAAAATGGAAATGTTTGCTAGAGGTTACGTCTGGTGGCCAAATTTGAATAAAGATATTGAACTTATTGTAGAAAATTGTAACCAATTGTAACCAATTGGTACCACAACCAATTGTAACCACTTCATCTGGTTTCTCAGAAAAAGCACCCAATTTTTGGCTAAATCTGATGTGGACGTAAATTTTGTTCTTAATAACTTTTTATTTGTGTATCGTAACACTCCACATTCAACAACTCAAGTAACACCTTCTTTTCTCATGTTTGGAAGAAATCTTCGCACTCACTTTGACTTACTACGACCGACAGAAGAAATAAATTCGACTGCAATTATTGGAAAAAATGTATTGAAAAATCAAAATCGTCAGAAAAAGTATTTCGAAGGACATAGAAAGATAGAATTCAATTTGGGGGAAGAAGTGTTGGTGCAAGACTTTCGAGAGTTGAATAATAAAAGGTTTGTTAAAGGCATTATTCGAGAAACAATTGGAAACAAAATGTTCAATTGTGAGATTCCAGAATTAAGGATGTTTTGGAGAAGACATGTTGATCAACTTGAAAAATTCAAGTCAGGAAATTTCAGCGGTATTCCTAAAGTGCCAACAGTAGATGTCAAAGATGACTTTGCCGATGTTCCAGATTTAACAGGAGATACTATCGTTGTTGAAGCGACGTGAAAATGGACGTTATTAATATTGACACTGTAAGTAGACCAAAACGGAATGTAAAATAGCCTGATAGATTGGAATATTATCAGGTAATATTTATTTATGTTGCATAATTGAATAGTTGATTCAAGTTGTAAATAGGACTGTTTTCTAATTGACAACAGAATTCGACTGTATATAATCTTGTAAATAATATATAAATTGTAAATAGTAAATGAACGATTACTCCTGGTTAATTACTTTAAATGAGGGAGTATGTAATCTATTGAATTAATGTCATATTGAGTTTTTATTGTGAAAAGGTTATACGATAATCATTGTAAAAAGACAGAATAAAAACACTTCAGTTTGAACGTTGTTCACATTAACACGTCTCTAAGAAGTCAAGTGAATATATCACAGGTACGCCCATACAAAATCTCGTTACTCTACTCTAAAATGCAGTATCATTTTGCGTACCGTTCCCACTATAAGTGCTGAGCCCACTTGACGTACTAAATCAAACCGTTCTGCTGCAACTTCTAGATGAATACTTTTGTGTTAATGTTGGAATCGAACATTTCGAACGTTCTAAATGGGTTTTGAAGTTTTCAGTGGGTCAAGTATCAAGATCCTCGCAAGCTCGTGGTGACCCAAAACCACCAGTCTTGTGACAATACTATGTCTTGAGAAACTCGTATAATAATATACCTACTATTATTCTGCAAAAGCAAAAGCACTACATATCAGTGAAATATTCTATAATGATAATAAAATACTACACCTTTTCCAGTTGTAGTTCAGAAAATATCAATTGTATCTCAGATATCGTCAATTGAATTTCAGAATTTATCAAGTGTAGTTCAGAAAGCGTCAATTGTATTTCGGAATAGTCACTTGTAGTTCAGAAGGCGTCAATTGTATTTCAGATTTATCAAATGTAGTTCAGAAAACTTGAACTGTACATCAGATTATGTCAATTGTATTTCAGAAAGCGTCAATTGAAGTTCAGAAGGCGTCAATTGTAGTTCAGAAGACATCAGTTGCATCTCTGATTAGTAAAATGTAGTTCAGAAAGTATCAATTTTATTCGGACTCCTGCAAATTGGGGCACTTTTGCACAGCCACAGCTTCGAACTCTTGATCTTCTTGTATGATGAACTGCAGATATTCGGCACATCTTCTGTGTAACAGATGCCTGCGGAGGTCTTAATCGCACGACCGGCTTCCGCAGCACTGAAGAACGACAAATGCTACAATTATCTTGGAGCTGCATTGATTGATAAATTATACATATAAATTATTTTCTGAACTACAAATGACATGTTCTGAAACACAAATCACGCTTTCTGATATACAAATGATGCTTTCTCAAATTCAATTTATTAATCTGAAATACAATTGACTGTTTCTGAAATACATTTGACTAATCTGAAATAAAATTGATACTTTCTGAACTACATTTTACTAATCTGAAATGCAATTGACGTCTTCTGAACTACAATTGACGATATCTGAAATACAACTGATATTTTCTGAACTACAACTGGAAAAGGTGTAGAAGCAACGAAGTGATGCAGCTAACGGGTGATTTTTTTACAAAGAACGCCGATATCGAACAAGTTAACCATTATATAACTAAGATAACCATATTGAAAGCAAGTAAATTTAATAACGTCCTACATTAGCGTCATAGCAGGTACTAAAATATAATAATAATAATAGTAAGTTTTGGCTTAGCTGATGTCTAGTTGTACTGACGGTAGTTTCTTGTAGATACCATTAATGATATAACTGAATAGATTCCTTTCCCCATCTAAAATACGAAACGGGTCTATATGTAAACTCAAGATCCTTGTATGAAGTTTTCTCAACTTACTTCAAACCCTAATTCGTAATTTATGGCGAAATTCGAAGAGAAGTCGAGCTTGATCGGTTTTGAACAGATCAACCAGATCATCGAAAGATTTTTCTTGTTCCTTTCGTTGAAGTAATACCATGGTAACTGTGTAACCATTCGTTGAACCTTTTCGGCCTAAAAAAAATATGAGCGTCATTTTTAAATACAGATTTTACCCACACCTCGTCATATACTATTATTTACCGCGTTTTCAATTTCTTGTCCATAGTAAAACAAATAGCAAGAAGCTAAACAAACTTGGAGCCCGAATGTCCAACATAGTATTGTGTTTTGAATGCAATTTCCGTATACGCCCAGATAATACTCGTACATCAACAACAAAACCGATGTTCCCAAAATTAAACCGTTGCAAACATGTGTAATGAACATTGGACGCACTATTCTATCGTTGGCCGTCTTTGTCAATCTACAAAATAACTTTGTCAAGCATCGTTCAGTGGAAGATATATTGTACATTTTACTTCAAGAAAAACAGGATTCGTTTGATGGTGAATACGAATCTGCGGTGAATTTTCGCTTGGAAGTCTTCATCGTCGATCAGTTTTTCGTAATCACCAGAATAATCGTCTATAATCCTTTCCATATTCAAGGCGCACATGCGCACTTGTATCATCATGTGCTGGGTTCCGTAAGCTACGAGGAAACAGTGCACCAACATCGAATAAAATATCGGTATGATCAAAAGTTTGATAAAAAAATTTGACCAGTCGCTGATCCGACCCGGACAGTGTTGTTTGACAATCAACATGATCAAATGATATTCCACGTCGCTGCTATTGGGCTGGAGATATAGCACGGTCATGAACGCACACAGGGTCCAAACGGCTATTGCAAAAGAATTGGAAATGAAAATAATCCGTTGAGATTCTCTGAGAAATTTTTCTCCCACGCTGTACAATGCCCAATTGTCGAAACTATCGACTATTTCTTCTATATCGTTTCTCAGAAACAAAATTGCAATAGACGTTCCAAAACCCTGCAAGTCAGTTCAGATAAAAAGGAAAAGTGAAGCTACATCTGTGTACGATTACGTATGTTCTTGCGAATAGCAACGGGGCGTATTTCATGAAGTACTCTGGATGGATCAGAAAAATGTAAAATTCGAATAAGTAGATGAAAAATTGGACGGCAATCGCGAGCTGGAGGATCGCACGGATTGTTTTGATTTTGAAGATGTCGATGACTATGAATTTGGTGATCCAAAAGCAGTCCCCTGGAAAGGATGGTCATATTTTGAAATAAAGCAGCTTTGATTACTCCCAAGTACTTGCTTTCCATGCGCACTTGGTCTTCGCAGAATATCATATTCAGTTTCCTAATCTAGTAGAATTTATAAAGTAAAGAATAAAAGTAGAAAGCTTTTGAATGCTTCCACCGCGACTGCTGAAAAATAACTGCGCGAATGCAGTGTGATTAATAGGCACTGACTTTTTGGTATTGATGAAATGTTCAAGACCCCTGAATTATTTGTAGCTACCCAAGGATAGCAATTAAATGATTCAATAATGAGATATGAATCGGTTTTGATTTGTTATCATTAAAACAGCATTAGGAAATAACAATAATGAACGTTTCCAATAGCTGCACTGATTTATTGACGAATCAAAGGTTTTGAGCTTATACAAACATTTAATATGCAATACTAAAGAAATATTAGTGAACAGGACATAAGAAAAACAATACGGAATTTATAATATAAAGATAGTTTTGTTGCGCTTACCCCGCATGCAAGGATCCTGTAAGAGAACCTAACCCAAAAAGCTGGCATGTTTCTCGCTACGCGTATCGCAAGCGACAGAGCTGGCACGTAATATGACATGTCCGTCATGACAGGCCCTGCCCCTCTCCCGGAAGTAACATCAAATCGTCTCATAGTAAAGAAAGCCGAATTAATCAGCATGACCACAACAAAAAGTACCGGACAACAAGCTTGAACGATAGAAGCTCCATGGCACATGTGAGAAAACAAAACATTGAAAAACAGTCAAGTTACGTTGGGCAGAAGTGATTGATGACACAAGGATGCTACTTCTTACGGTATTCAAGAAAATATAATCTGCACACCAAAGGTCTATCACACGATGTGTCCCTGGAACTTATGCAACTGGCAAAGCGTTAGTCCCTACCAACTGTCGAAGAGTTTTCTTTTTATTGATAAGCTGCGTTTTACAGCAGCCGTGCCAGTTTCACCTATTTCTGGCTATAGGCTATAGATTTCTGGCTTTACTAATTTCTAGTTGTCACGGCGGTAGTTTCTTGAAGATACAATCAACGATATCACTGAATAGATTCCCTTCACCATCTAAAATACGAAACAGATTTAATCAGTCACGATCTCTTACGAAGTTTTCTCAGCTCACTTCGAGCCCTAATTCGTAATTTATGGCGAAATACAAGGAAAACTCGAGCTTGATCGGCTTTGAGTTGATCAGCCAGATCATCAAGAGATGTTTCTTGTTTTTTTCGTTGAAATAATACCATTTTAGTTGAGCAATCGTTCGTCGTACTTTCTCGACCTGAGAAAATAATTTCCAATTTCTTGTCCTTAGTACAGCAAATAGTAAGCAGCTAAACAGACCTGAAGCCCGAAGGTCCAACATAATATTGTGCTTTAAATGGAGCTTCCGTATACACCCGTATAACCCTCGTACATCAACAACAAAATCGATGTTCCCAAAATGAAACCGTTGCATACATGTATAATGAACATTGGACGCACTATTCTATCGTTGGCCATATTTTCCAATCTGCAAAGTAACTTTGTCAGACATTGTTCAGTCGAAATTATATTAAACATCTTACTCTATGAAAAATATGATTCGTTCGATGCTGAATACGAGTCTACGGTGAATTTTTGCCTGGAAGTCTTCATCATTGATCAGTTTTTCGTAATCCCCAGGATAATCGTCCATGATCCTTTTCATATTCAAGGCGCACATGCGCACCTGTATCATCAAGTGCTGGATTCCGTAAGTTATGAGAAAACAGTGCACCATCATCGAATAAAATATCGGAACGATTGAGAGCTTCACCAGAAAATTGAACCAGTCGCTGATCCGATCCGGGCAGTGTTGTTTGACGACAAACATCACCAAATAATGTTCCACGTCGCTGCTGTTTGGCTGGAAATATAGCACCGTCATGAGTACACACAGAGTCAAAACTGCGATTGCAAAAGAATTGGAAATGAAAATGATCCGTTTGGATTCTTTAAGAAATTTATCTCCTACGCTGTCCAATGCCCAATTGTCGAAAGTGTGGAATATCTCTTCAACATCGGTTCTCAGAAACAAAATCGCAATTGCCGTTCCAAAACCCTAAGTGAGCTCAAATTAAGAAAAAAAAAAGTGAAGCTACAGCGCGTCCGTGTAAGATTACATGTATTCTTGCGAATAGCAACGGTGCGTGTTTCATGAAGTACTCTGGATGGATCAGAAAAACGTAGAATTCGTATAAGAAGATGAAAAGTTCGACGGCGATCGCAAGCTGGAGGATCGTTCGGATTGTTTTGATTCTGAAAATGTCGATGACTGTGAATTTGGTGATCCAAAAGCAGTCCTCTGGAAAGAACGATCATACTTATTTTGAATTAGGTCAGGTTTGATTGCTCCCAAGTACCTACTTTTCATTCGCACTTGTTTTTCGCAGAATATCATGTTTAGTTTCAGTTCTAAAAACTAGTAGAATTTGTACAATAAAGATTAGATGTACTTGAAAATCTTTTGAATGCTTCCACCGCGACTGCTGAAAATGAACTCATCGCAAATGCAGTGGGGACTATAATAGGCACTGACTTTTTGGTATTGATGAAATGTTTAAGACCCTTGAATTATTTGTGGCTACCTATGGACAGCAATTAAATGATTCAATAATGAGATTTGAATCGCTTTTGATTTGTTATCAAAACGACATTAGGAAGGAACATTAATGAACGTTTCCAGTAACTAGAGTGATTTATTGACGAATCAAAGGTTTTAAGCTCACACACCACGAGTTCCACCAAAAAAATTTAAGAGCGGCTTGAGCTAAACCGAGTTTAAACAGATTTTTTTCGGGTCAATGCTGGTAGATTCATTATGGAAAATACGTTAAATCGCAAGTATACTACCCTTTCGTGATTTACTTATCATGAAACCTGAATTTACATTGATCATTTGGCCAAAATCCATCGAAAGAAATCTCAAGTTAGCTATCAGCTGGTTAAATATTTTGGTGGAACCCACGGACAGACATTCAAAATACAAAATAATTGGAGGTTTTCTTGCGCACCCGGTGCACATCACACAAAGACTCTGCAAGAGAACCTAACTCAAATAGCTGGCATTATGACATATTTGTCATGGCAGGCCTTGCCCCTCCTCCGCAAGTAACAATAAATCGACTTATAGTATAGAAAGCCGAATAAATCAACATGACTATTATAGGTGAACAACACTTCAGAGATTGAACAGTGTGAACGTGATAATTATACACAATTACACGAAGCAAAGAGAATAAGCTAAAAGGCAACAAGCTGTTGGCAGGGCACGACGGAAGTGGTGGCGCTTCCCACCCTGCACCATGACTAGGGTTGCCAGATTTTTTTGACTCATATATATGAGACACCTGAGAAATATATATGAGATTAGCAAAAAATATATGGGGTCAATTTTTTTATTTTGACTATCCAGATCCACATCACAATAAACATTCCGTGAAAAAAAAAAATAAAAAAAATAAACATTTTGAAAATCTGATGAAATTTTATAAACTCCTAATTTTGCCTGGGGTCCTCGCAGGTTCACCTATATTGGCGCCATCGCCAACCCCAACCCCAACCAGCCCGATCGATAAAGCGCTCCCGGTTAAACAGCCAATTAAACCAGTGAGCTTGTATACTTGAAGACCTGCGCACGAGCTGCGAGCAAAAGGGAACCGTCTATATGAAAAGATCTATAAAAACTACCTACCTCTATCAATAACAGTTAACAGTTGGCTCATCTTTGAAAAAGTGGGTAGGTAATCTAAATGAATTTAACGATAAAATTCTCTTTTATCAAGCTAAGAAAAATAAATTCATTCAGGGCAATAATTCCGACCCTTCCATGTAATTTTTAGAAAATAATAAGCACAAAACTAAGTACAGACATATTCAAAAATATTTTGCAGCTGCAGCTGCCGATTTTCAGTAGCTTTTTTGCTGATGCCTTCTCCTGGACATCCGTTCATTAGTGTCTCATGATGAAAAAAATCCTCTCAACTTGAGAAAGAATATAACATTCCAGTTCAGAATTGTTATGCTTGAATTGCAGCGCAAAAATAAAAAAAATATAATAAAAATTAACAAAATTATGTCTGAAACAGCTAATAGCTGGAAATATATGAGATTTGCTCATATATTTGATGTGTGGTATGAGGTATGAGATCTTGTTGAAATATATGAGTCTCATACCAAATATATGAGATCTGGCAACCCTAACCATGACATGCACTCGCTGCCGAAGTAGTAGGGTAGCAGCATTCTAGATGGCGCTACCTGCATCATGACATGCGGCTGCCTCTGCCAAAGTAGTAGGGTGTCAGCATCCTAGATGACGCACAACCTGCTTGGACGATAGAAGCTCCATAACATCTGTGTCCCTGGAACTTATGCAACTGGCAAAGCATTAGTCGCTACCAACTGTCGAAGAGTTTTCGTTTTAATGATGAGCTGCGTTTTACAGCAGTCATGCCTGTTTTACCTATTTCTGGCTATAGGCTACGTTTACACCGGTGGACTAAAACCGGACTGACCCAAGCACTGACCCAAATCCCACCTAAATGAATTCTTCTCTCCCAGCGTTCACACAGGTAGACTAACATGGCCGAGCTATTTTAAAATATAAACTAAAAGTGAATAAATACATTTGAAAGCCAAATTTAGTTCGGTCCACGGCCAACTGGAGACCTGATCCAAGCTACCTGGTCTTAATTTAGTCCTTGACGTGATTGTTTACACCACGTAGACTAAATTTATCTAGATCGAATTTAGTGCTTAGGTCGCGGACCAAAGCCATGGTGTAAACGTAGCCGTAGGATATAGATTTCTGGCTATACTAATTTCTAGTTGTCACGGCGGTAGTTTCTTGAAGATACAATCAACGATATCACCGAATAGATTCCCTTCACCATCTAAAATACGAAACAGATTTGATCAGTCACGATCTTCTTATGAAGTTTTCTCAGCTCACTTCGACCCCTAATTCGTAATTTATGGCGAAATCCGAAGAAAACTCGAGCCTGATCGGCTTTGCAGTGATCAGCCAGAGCATCAGAAGATTTTTCTTGTTTTTTTCGTTGAAATTATGCCATTTCAGTTGTGCAATCGTTCGTCGCACTTTTTCGACCTGAGAAAATTATAAGGTATACACACTTACCTACCCCTAAGTCATTTTAATATGCAGATTCCACTCACGGCGTCTTCAATTTTTTGTCCGTAGTACAGCAAATAGCAAGTAGCTAAACAGACCTGGATCCCGAAGGTCCAACATAATATTGTGCTTTGAATGGAGTTTCCGTATACACCCATATATTCCTCGTACGACAACAACAAAATCGATGTCCCCGTGATGAAACCGTTGCAAACATGTACAATGAACATTGGACGCACCATTCTATAATTGCTCAAATTTTTTAATCTACAATATAACTTTGTCACGCATCGTTTAGTCGAAATTATATTAAACACCCTACTCTATGAAAAATATGATTCGTTTGATGCTGAATACGAGTCTGCGGTGAATTTTCGCCTGGAAGTCTTCATCATCGATCAGTTTTTCGTAATCCCCACGATAATCGTCCATGATCTTTTCCATATTCAAGGCGCACATGCGCACCTGTATCATCAAGTGCTGGATTCCGTAAGCCATGAGAAAACAGTGCACCATCATCGAATAAAATATCGGAGTGATTAAGAGCTTCACCAGAAAATTCAACCAGTTGCTGATCCGATCCGGGCAGCGTTGTTTGATGACAAACATGATCAAATAATGTTCCGCGTCGCTGCTGTTTGGCTGGAAAAATAGCACCGACATGAATACACCCAGGGTCAAAACTGCGATTGCAAAAGAATTGGAAATGAAAATGATCCCTTTGGATTCTTTAACAAATCTATCTCCAACGCTGTCCAATGCCCAATTGTCAAAAGTGTCAAATATCTCTTCAACATTGCTTCTCAGAATCAAAATCGCAATTGCCGTTCCGAAACCCTGAAAGTCAGTTCATATTTAAAGTAAAAGTGAAGCTGTAGCACGTCCGTGTAAGAGTACATATGCTCTAACGAATAGCAACGGGGCGTATTTGATGAAGTACTCGGGATGGATCAGAAAAAGGTAAGATTCGAATAAGAAAATGAAAAGTTGAGCAGCGATCGCAAGCTGGAGGATCATACGGATTATTTTGATTCTAAAAATGTCGATGACTATGAACCTGGTGATCCAAAAGCAGTCCTCTGAAAACAATGATCATAATTAAATCAGGCCAGGTTTGATTCTTACCAAGTACCCACTTTTCATGCGTTCTTGTTCTTCGCAGAATTTCATGTTCTGTTCTGAATACCAATAAAATAATAAAATCTAGATTTTGAGTCCGAAGTATTTGAATGCTTGAATCGCGACTGTTAAATGTGAACTCTCTATTACGAAAGTATTACGGTTGATAGGCATTGATGATTCAATACTCCAATAATTGGTCGGTAACTATGTACAGCACTTGAATTATTCAATGATGAGATATGATATTGATTTTGATTTTTTATCAAAAACGGCATCAAGGAGGAACATTAATTAGAAACGTTCCCAGTAATTTAACAGATTTTTTTTTGTTAATTTTACTTCGAGGATCCTAAAACTTCCAACTTTAGAAAACAAAAATTGTTTGGTTTTGATTGCTTCACTCAAATCATTTATTTTTATTTATTTATTCAATTGTCTTATTTTACGAGGCGGCATTCAGCTATAAGCTGCTCTACCATGCAACCTCGGGGACAGCACAAAATCATCAAAAGAATATTGAAGATACTCGCTGGGTTTGAATCGATTGGGACGATGGGTCCATGACATTTGAGGGACACTTTGTAAAAATGTTTTACAACCACGAAACAAACTGTGTTGTCTTCTACTCACGATGATTAGTCCCAACCGAGGGTGAAATTACTATCACACTTATTGTTCCTCTGCAGTTGAATTATTCACGTCGTACTGCGCTTATCTGCGGTGCCCATCTCTGGCCTACGCACAACATCATGCGTTTTCCTTTTACCACAAAACTTACTGATCTGATCTAAGTTGAAGAGAGAAAAAGCGAGAAATCACATGCGCCCAAGTGAGATACCACTAACAACTTAGGTCAAGTTACTTAGGTTAGGTTGTAAAAGTAATCACCTATTGTTTTGTTGATAAGTCATGAGTCACCGTATCCCGACCTTCTCTAATTTCCACTGGGGTAATGTAGGCAACCAACAATACAACAACATCCAGAAACAAATTGTCTCTTTGAACGCGTTGTTCCTTCTCTACTATTTTTTTGCAAAAATTTCTGGGTAATCCGCAAGTAATTTATTTCAGATCATCATTCCACACGCCATTCTAAGTGATTTGCCTATTTCTTCGTTTCGATTTTCGTGTGTCCCTTAAGTGTCATGGACCTGGGACCATATGTCCCTGGTACTTATGCAACTAGTAAAGCACCATTCCCCACTGGAACTGTCGAAGAGTTTTTTTGAATGATGTCACATTTGAGGCCAATGGTGTACCATTCAAGCCATGCTCAACGTTAAGCTCACCCTTAACTGAGGTTTGCCTACAGAATACAGAATCCGTTGTGGAATCAAAGCTTAAGATTTGTGTCAATCAAGAGAATGAGAAAAAAACAACTTCTCGTTCATATTAGGCAAAAGTCTTCTTTCGGCATACCGACAGGTGCGGGTAATTTGTGCTTAAGCTGCGTTTAACAACATTCAGGCCAGTTTTACATTCCTCGCTATACCAGCACGAAACTTTTGAAACAAAATCGACCGCACTCTCTCTTCGGTTTATGTCCATTGAAAATTTAATGAGTAGCCGCCTGGAAAAAGCTCGGGACTCTGTCGTTGCCAAATTTTCGAGCCGAAGTACTGATTGCCTCGCCAAAACAATAAAGCGCATCGCGAGATGAGCAGTAACCTAATTACAATGTTACGCTGCTTCCAGTTCCGAGTGATAACGAGAGCGGCTCGTGTAAAGTAAAAGTTCAATCCGCAATCATCAGGGCGATTGTTTTCGACAGACTGGCTCTGGTGCTGAAATGATGCTGGTGGACTGTGAACTTCAAAAATAAAGGACTGTGCTGCGTATCGAATTTCTGTCTGTCGCGATAGATACACGGATATGATCCACTTTACGGGAAATTTAATTTTGAGAGAGATCCTCATGTTCGTCAAGCTGTTGAAAAGTTGTCGTGCTTCAACACAAACAGCTTGTAACAGAATCATGTTCTTAAACTTTATGGCCTGTTCTCTACTTGCAGCTTCTGCATTATAGGTAGGCAACCAGTTATACTTTCGTCTCCGTACTCGACCGTACTTCAAACTCAACGTTTCAACTATACTCTTGTCCGTCAGGCGCAGACGATTGTAGAATTGTGTTGAAAGCGACTTGGAGGGCACACCCGAAAAGCTCAAATTCAAGCTCATCACGTCTCCGTCATATTTGCAAAATTTACTTAAGCCCAATCTCAAGAAAAACTCATGAGCTTCTTTCCCTCCGCCCTCATTTAACCGTGTATCTCGTAACTCGGATAATTGCCTTGAATTCCACAAAAGGTGAGGAACTTTGTTGGGCGACACTTCCGGTGTGGAATGCAATTTTAAAGTTGCTACGTAAATAACGCTCCCTCTCCGCTTATTTCCACCTAACATTCGAAGCTTCCGCCTTTTGCTTCAACTTTCCTCCTAATAAACTCAACTATCACTATTTACCAGCGAGGTTATATTGAAATTCAGCTTTCGGATTACGAATCAGAGGACAAGTTGTGGATCACCCTGTATAGATTTTCGTTATCTTGGAGCCACGCACGGGAAGGGAACGACTAACGTAGGTACTGAGACCTTGTCGGGAGTCTCGAAATGCACTTTTCCGGTGCGGTTTTAGACTCGTAAAATGAATATGGCTTGGGCACTTTGGCGTCGGAAATCGCCTCGTCTTACTTTCTGAATAATAAAACATTGAACCTACGGGCGTTGAGCGCATTAAGTGCGCTCTGCAAAAGTTTCGGCGTCTCTCAAATTTGCAGAACTCGAATGAGGAGGAGTGAACCGCGGCGCAGTGAGGGGGCAACTAAACTTTTTAATACGTCAGAAATCGTGTAGATGAAATTAAGCCTTGATGGAAGTGGTGTCAGAAGTGGGTCTCCTTTGTGAAGTCATGCAATTTGTTGACTGTGAAGAGTAAAATTTAAGAGAACTTGATCTCTATGAATAAAAAGTGAAACATAGGCATATAGAATTGATCGGTAGATTCACAGTGTCAACATAACAAGTAGAAAAAACTACCGAGATAACAAAATCAACATACTTCGAGCCTGACAACTCTCATCAATCCCAGGGATCCATTCTCCGAGGCAGTTTTATCCTCATGGAGAACAGAACTCACCAATGAAGGGGGTCAAATTTCATCCTGGAGAAGGACAGGACTAATCGGTGATAGATTACGAGTTAATCAAGGCGTGTCCATTTTCGAGTGCCACCCCCGTTGAAAAATTCTGGGAAAAGTCACCCAGGAATGAGTTTCATTGTATCGTATCAAAGAATAGCGCAAACCCATCGAGAAATAAATGAGCAGCCACCTACAAAAAAAAAGGACTTTATCGCTTACAGTGCTCGAGCCCAAGTCCTGATTGCCTCGCGAAAACAATGAAGAACATGGCGCGATGAGCAGTAGCCCAATTACAATGTTATGCTGCTCTCAATTCCGAGTAACAACGAGAACGGCTCGTGCAAAGTAAAAATCCAATTCGTCATCATCAGGGCGATTGTCTCTGAGAGAGACTTGCTCCGGTGCTGAAATGCTCCGGTGTGCTTCAAAGATAAAGGACTTGGCGGCGTATCGAATTTCTGTGTATGCCGTGATACGGATATGATCCAGTTTACGGCAAATCTAATTTCGAGACAGCCTCGCCCCCTATCCATCAAGCTTTCGGGAAGTTGCACTTCAGCACAAAAAAAAAAACTGCTACAAAATCGTGTTCTCAATCTCAAGAGTTTGTTCTCTATCTCTACTTAACTCATTTCTGTTTTATATTTAGGCCACCAGTGCAACGTTTATCTTCGTTGAGTTGTAACTTCATATTCAGTATTCCGTCTGGTGCCTCAGCAGGTGTTTTTGAAATCGTTCTGCAAGCTGCAATGCGGATATCTAAATAGTTTAGTCTCCACCCCTGAAGCATAGGCAACCAATTATACTAACCAGGAAAGCTGAGACTGTATCTGTATATGTTCTCTATCTGCACCCAAATGTGGGCAACCCATTTTGTACTCAGTTTGAACTCAACAAGGTCGGCTTGTAGTGTCGCAGGCACACTCGAGAAACTCAGATTAAAACTCATCGCCCCTCCATAATATTTGCAGAACTTATTTCAAACCAATCTCGGTGAAAACTCCTCGTGTGCTCTTCAGCAGACATATCCGTGTGTCTGGAATAATTGCCATAAGTTCCACAATAGGCGCGCGGCGTTTCCGGTGTAAAATGCAGTTTGAAAGTTGCCACGTAGATAAAGCTCTTTCTTAGTTTCTTCCGAGTTTTCCAAACATACGGAGCTTTTGCTTCTTGTTCCAGCTTCCGGACTGAATACTTGAACATAACGATTGTAATTTAACCCATTTTTCAACGTTTTTGACTGAGATCGTCGTTGCCCCCCTCTTTCCTACGGACCCTACGTTCTCAATTCTTTTTTTTTTTGTAATTGGTTGGCCTTGAGAGCTTGCCAAGTTCTTTGTTCTAGACGAGAACGCGAATGGGAAGCTGCTGTAAATTTAATGAATTACGGATAAATAGACTAGCAAAGTGGATTTCAATATTTCATTCTACTTGCCAGCAAAGTTCAAATAAATTTTTCATTTTTCTCAAAACACCTGACACAATAAGACTGGCAGAATGACAAAATGACACACAAACGAAACAAGAAAAATCAATGAAATCAATGCAGAATGACACAAAACAACACGAAAGTAAATGGATAAAATACAAGAAAAATGATAAAACATGTCAAATTGTCAGTAAAAGGAAAAGGAAGAGTGGTGGATTCAAAAACAGACACCCAAGGGAAGAACTCGCCAAGGGAACCCCTGTGTATAGTGTGGTGTCTCATCAACAAAATTACGAAAGAACTTGTGCAGAGATCGTTTCGCTTATAATTGAGATAATTTGAGAGTTTCTGATCTGATTAGGAAGACTGGAAATAATGGTGGGTGTTTTGAGAGTTTCTGAGCAATGAGGCAGACTTGAAATAATGGCAGAAGATTTGAGAGTTTTTGAGAAAATGAGGGAGATTTGAAACAATAGCAGATGATTTGAGAGTTTCTGAGCAAATGGGGAAGATTTGAAATAATAGCATATGATTCGAGAGTTTCTGACCAAATGAGGGAGATTCAAGAGTTTCTGAGCTAATGAGGAAGATTCAAAATAATGGCAGATGATTTGAGAAGTTCTGAGCAAATTTAGGAGACTCGGCTCAGCAAATGGCAAGGCGTTCGAAGTTTGGTTTCGAATATTTCGTAGTACTAACTTCCGAGCAACAGCAATAGCCAGCCACCTCACTCCAGCAATCTCTCAGGACACTACGAAATAAATAAATACATTCACGTTGGACGAGAGGGATGATGTCCTTTGGGTTCGACTTTCACACACCTAGACAAAAATATACAAACTGCGAAAATGTTATTCGGTGTCGCAAAATTCAGCAAGGCGCGTTCATTCTCGCTAGCGCGATTCTCAATTAGCATCAACAAAATGAAATGCGGTCTGCTATTCCGATTTTTAAATAATGAGCTCAAAATTCTCAATTTTGAGTTTGTTCCCTACTTACTTCTGCGTAATATATAGGCCACCAGCTGAACGTATATCTTCGCTCAGTTGTATTTCAAATTCAGTATTTCGTCTGGGAGCCTATTTCTAGGAAGGATGTGATCCGTTCCCATGTGAAGTTGCTTGACAACCAGGGCTGTGATTGGCTGGACTGTGATCGCCTGGCGATCGCTCCTCGCTAAAGGCCCCTGGTCTATCAGGTGTTTTTAATATCGTTCTGCAAGCTGCAATGCGAATAGCTAGTTCCGTCTTTACTCCTGAAACGTAGGCAACCACTTATACTAACCGCATTCGCAGCTTTTCGTAAGTAAAGAGTGATCGAATCAATTTCCCCTCAAAGTAGGCCTCGGCCTACTTGGTAGCCACGATCTTCCGCCACATTTTCTGGAATCATAGGCGACTTGAGGAGAAATTTATCCGATCACTTGTTGGATAGTCCTACCACCTAAGACCTAACACGAAAGTAAATGGATAAAATACAAGAAAAATGATAAAACATGTCAAACTATCAGTAAGAAGAAAAAGAAGAGTGACGGATTCAAAAACAGACACCCAGGAAAAGAACTCGCCAAGGGAACCCCTGTGTATATTCTGGTGTCTCCTCAACAAAATCACGAGAAAACTTGTGCAGAGATCGTCACAACATTTTTGTACAAGCTTATAAAGCTCTCCCGCAATGCCAAGTTTCGCTTATAATTGAGATGATTTGAGAGTTTCTGATCTGATTAGGAAGACTGGAAATGATGGTAGGTGTTTCGAGAGTTTCTGAGTAATGAGGCAGACTTGAAATAATGACGGAAGTTGAAATAATAGCAGATGATTTGAAAGTTTCTGAGCAAATGAGGGAGATTTGAAAGTTTCTGGGCAAATGAGGAAGAATAAAAATAATGGCAGATGATTTGAAAAGCAAATTTGGGAGACTTGGCTTAACAATAATGACAAGGGTTCGAAGTTTGGTTTTGAATATTTCGTAGTACCAACTCCCGAGCAACAGAAATAGCCTGTCACCTCGTTTAATTGATCGAATCACCGTCCCCGCCATTCCTGATTCCCGGTCCCATCCCACCCCAGTAATCTCTTAGGACTCTACAAAATAAATGAATAAATACATTTACGTTGGACGAGAGGAGTGATGTCCCTTGGGTTCGACTTTCACATACCTCTGTACAAAAATATACAAACTACGAAAATGTTATTTGGTGTCACTTTCTGCAAAGAATTCGGCGTGTCACTCAAATTTGCAAAAGTCGGATAGGAAGGATTATACACCCTCGATAAAATGGTGTCAGAAGTGGGCCAGAAGTAAGGTCGTGCAATTTCGACCGAATGTACCTTCAAAGTTCAAAAGTTCATGCTTCGTACTCGAAAGCTCCGTCATGTATGGCATTCCAAGCAATGGTTTAGAAGTCGTTGAGCTATGCTGTCGAATAAATGGATCGTGCATTGGAAGCGATGATGTAGTACACAGGTGATGGAAAACTGGCGCATAGATTCAGGGGGTTGTAGAGCACGTAAACAACTGAACCGAAACTAGAAACCAAATTTGGATTGGTCCCTCCGATTGTCAGATACAATTAAATGAAGTTTCACTCCTCCGAAATCAACTCCACGAACATTTCTTCCAAATCATGACTTACAATTTTTGTCTGTATTTTTATCTTAACGGCTCAAGCTTGTGACAAACTTTAGAAAGACAAACTGACACTTTGGTCACGGGAAATGTGAATACGTCCTCCTGTTATGCATTAAGATGTATAATGGAGTCATTATACATATAAGATGGAGAATAATAATTGATGAATTTTTTACAAAGAAAAAAAACAGACAGATGATATCCTCTCGTGTTTATTTGGAAAAACAATCAAGTGATGTAGCTGACAGGTAGATTGTTTTTGACAAAAAACACCTTGATTATCGAATGAGTTGATCTACGTTGAATGGACTTCGCTTAAGCCTAGTTGTCATGACGGTAGCTCCTTGAAGATACAATCAACGATATCACCGAATAGATTCCTTGCGCCATCTAAAATACGAAACGCTCAAACGGATCTGATTCATTCACAATCATACTCACTTCGAGCCCTAGTTCATAATTGATGGCGAAATTTAAAGAAAAATTGAGCTTGATCGGTCTTGAAGCCATCAACCACATCATCAAAACATGTTTTTTGTTCTTTTCACTGAAGTAATACCATTTCAATTCTGTTATCATTCTTCGCACTTCTGCGGACTGCAAAAATGATTAGTTATGTATACCACGAGTACTTCTCCGTCATTTCAAATTTCAAACTCCATAATGAACTTACCGCGTTTTCAATTTCTTGTCCATAGTACAGCAAATAGCAAGAGGCTAGACAAATCTGCAGCACGAATGTCCAACATAAAATTGTACTTTGGATACAATTTTGGTATACACCCAGATGATACTCGTACATCAACAACAAAGCCGATGTCATCAGGACGAAACCGTTGCAGACATGTAAAACATACAGTGGACGCACTATCCTATCGTTGATCATTTTTTTCAATCTACCAAATAACTTCGTCAGGCATCGGTTAAGTCGAAATAAAATTGGACATTTTACGTTAACAAGAAGATGATCCGTTTGATGCTGAATACAAGTCTGCGGTGGATTACCGCCTGGAAGTCTTCGTCTCCAAACAGTTCTTCGTAATTCCTAGGATAATCGTCTATGATCCTGTTCATATTCAAGGCACACATTCGCACTTGTATCATGATGTGCTGGGTTCCGTAAGCTACAAGAAAGCAATGCACCAACATCGAATAATATATCGGAATGATAAAGAGTTTGATAACAAAATTGAGCCAGTCGCCGACCCGATCCGGATAGTGTTGTTTAACAACAAACATGATCAAATAGTATTCCACGTCGCTGCTGATGGGCTGGAAATACAGCACGGTCATGAACGCTGTCAAGGTCAAGACGGCGATCGCAAAAGAGTTTGAAATGTAAATGATCCGTTTGGATTCTTTGAGAAAATCATCTCCCGCGCTGTCCAAGGCCCATTTATCGAACCCATCGAATAACTCCTCCACTCCGTTTCTCAGGAACAAAATTGCAATTGCCGCTCCAAAACCCTGAGAAAAAGATCAAATAAAGAATAAAGCTGCAGCACATCCATCTAGGATTGGGTACATGTGTTCTTGCGAATAGCAACGGAGCGTATTTCATGAAGTAATCTGGATGGATCAGGAAAACGTAAAATTCCAATAAGAAGATGAGAAGTTGGGCGGCAATCGCCAGCTGGAGGATCACACGGATTGTTTTAATTCTGAACATATCTATGACTATGAATTTGGTGATCCAAAGGCAGTCCTCTGGAAAAAAGGTTGTATCTTGGATTGTGTTCTTTTATCACTTTCAAGTAGGTGTGTACTACTTTTCATAAGTAGTGGTTTTTCGTAAAATACCATGTTCAGCTCGCGCACTCTTGCTCAACAGATACTGGGAGAATTATCAGAATATAGGTTGAAAATATAAATAAATATAAATGAATATAGATCGAAAATTTGTACTTGAATGCTTTCACCACAACTGCAAAAATTGAACTTTTTCACGAATACAGTCTGACGTATTGAACTGAATTGTGGTGAATTGATGATATGTTTGGCTCCCTTGAATTATTTGTGGATGGCTAGTACATCAAATAGATTGTTTAATGATGAAATTAGTATCAACTACTCTTTTGATTTGTTATTAATAAGGCATTAGGAAGGAAGGAGCATGAGTACTGGTTCCCAATAGAGATTGATTGTTTTTCCAGTAAACTCAACGCTGATGTATTGTTTGCTTCACTTGAACGATTATAAAAAATTTCAGCAGTAATATAATGAGTACATTGAAAATTATCATCGACTATTTTATTGACGAAACAGCATGTCGAGATTTTATTGCGATAAGATTGTAACACGGCAATACACGGTATAGATGGGTTGCGTACAATGGTTACTAATTTACTAATTCCCACTCAATGTCACCAAATGTAACACCTGCGCCCTTTTCATTGAAATATTCCGGTAATAATGATACTTCATAATATCCCACCGGTATTTACCATTTGTAACACGCGGGGTTATTTAGGTTACTTCTTAAAGGGGGTGATAGTTATAGATATACGAATATGGCTAGGAAACGATTCAACTTAGTGCCAACCATTATATGTAACAACTGAAGATTGACAAAGGGCAGTCGTGCCACTATACTATAGAGTGACCTTTGGTTGTCCAAGAAGGCCTTAAAACTGATTCGATGGTGTAAACGCTGCCACCACCGCCAATATATTATTATACTCCCGCTTCACGGGCCGGGAGAAGGGGTTGGACAACCAATGGAGTGCAAACAAAGGTGTTTTGGTACTCGCACTTTTCGGACTTCTTCAATATGGAGGCGTATCAAGGGGTAGGGTTCGCGTTCAAGCAGCCGTGAGACCAGATAGTGTGAACTTTCTTGTAATGCAGTGATAGTTCATTTCAAATAATAGGCAGTTGAATGAAATCACCCCAGAACAAAGTATATTTGCAAAAAGACAAACAGGTGTTTACAAAGCACAAATAATAGTCAGCTAGCCAGTCCAGGACTAGGGTTGCTCAAATTATCATAGGAAATGTCCGCAAAGTAATGATAATAACAATAAATAATTAACACGTTGTCATCAAAGTTATAGGTTACGTCACTGTGAATGATGTGACGTCAACTCATCAGTGGAATAATATAACAAATGCCGTTATTTTGGTATTTCTGAGGAGTAATTTCGATTAAACCAGAGTATCTTGTGAATAAACCAGAGAGGCATATTTTTGTATTCACACCGTAGAGAGATCACAAAGTGGAAGCCTATTTATTTCAACATTATTGAGAGGATCTGTTCAATCTCTGTAATATTCTCACTCGCGCGTTTATTGTACTAACGCGACGGTATTATACAGGGTGGTCAAGGTTTGAGTCGGCAAACTTTGCAGGATGATAGAGGATGAAAAGCGAAGTCGACTCATTCCAAAAAGTACCTATCCAAAATGCATATTAACAAAGTTACAGGCCTTTACAGTTGCATAAATTTTTTTTAAAATTAAATTCGCTCAATTTTTGCACAGATGAACACGTCCCCAGTGATTTGTCGAAAAAAATTCTGTCAGAATGCTGCAGTGCCGTAGGTATGGGGGGTGCTCATCCTCTTACCCTCCTACTTTCTACTCCACTGAATATTTTGGAAAACCGATGAAAGTATTGAATTCCCTGTTCAATTCTGAAGGGAAAATGGGCGTGTCATTCCTACATTTGGAGCAGCGAGAGGGTGAGTACCCGCTCTATCTACGGCACTGCGTCATTGTGAAGGAAGTTTTCCTTGAGAAATCACTGGGGACGTGTTTTTGAACCATCTGTGCAATATTTGAGCAAGATCGGTCAAGCTGTTCAAGAGTTTTCAAGAAAAAAAACAATTTTTTTTGCAACTTTGAAGGCCTGTGACTTTGTTGAAATGCATTTTAGACATGTACTTTTTGTATTAAGTCGACTTTTCTTAGGCCTCTATCAGCCCGCAAAGTTTGTCGACTAAAGCCTGGACCACCTGTGTACCATGTTAGCGTTTCTTATTATTTACGATTCACAAATAACCTTTTTATGTCAATATAAGGATACAAGACCCTACCTGGTTGACTGATCATCTCACTAAAAATGACTTTATGATTTCCGATTCACTGGAGAGCAGTCTCTAGGCTATTTCGCGGATCTATTTTCACTTGTAATCAAAGTAATTAACACTCAGAGACGGGATACCGGCGCCAAAAATCCCCCCTTGGCAAAGTTCTAGGTAAACCTTCCGAGTACTTCGGCCCTCGAATGCTTCCTCCGGAATAGTGATTCACTCGTGGTTCGGGATCCACTTTAAACTGTAGGTTCCTTATTCAATATGCAGGCAGAGAAGCCAGCCGAAACCCTTTATGGGTTTTTATGGCTAATAATTTATTTTTCGAATAAAGAAATAAAATTCTTTTTGAAAAATTCATGCTTCATTGGTGGATTTTCTTCGAGGCTCCCGCGTAGGTGCACACCCGTCTACCGCGAGTGTTCAATATTTCTGTCGCGATGTGGTATTTATTTCATTATATTCAATTCCACGATTCCAGATCTTGGATTTTGGGTTTATGAAACGGCCTTTTTGGCCACATTCAATTAGTTTTTCAAACATTTTTCACTAAAAGCTGGAGATAGTTAGTGAATTTACAGCGGCAGACTGCCGGTCTCGCTGGTTTCGCGATCCAATTGATTCTCGATGACTGATAAACTCATTATTCTGAACTGAACTGACTCGCAACCGACCTGACCAATGCTTTTTATTACCTTGGTGTCCTTGGTAACGATGTTTCGTGTAGATTTTGCTTAACCAATCCCGGGGCTGATTACCCCGCGGGGGCTTCGTGAAAAAGCTCTGCCTCCCAGCGAAATCAAATATTCCTGCAGATTACTGAACGAGTCTTCATCTAGACGATAAGAGAAATGAAACAAAGCTCTCCGACTACTACAACACTAGACGATCATATCGAAACTGTACAGACACGTATTTCGCCCCTGCTGGGGGCTCATCAGTGCGCAGGCGTTCAGTCCAACCATCCGGCGCTGTGACAGTCAGAGATCTTAGTAATGTAACACTCAGGGGGATTCCCAATATGTGGGTCTCTCAAGCGGCGCCATCTATCAGAGGGACTCTGCAGATGCTATATTCCAAAGGCATGGATCTCTGGATGGATTAGACAAACGTAAAACTCGAATAAATAGATGAAAAATTGGGTGGCGATCGCAAGCTGGACAATCGTACAGATTGTTCTGATTTTGAACATTCGATGACCATGAATTTGGTGATCCAAAGGCAGTTCTCTGGAAAAAATAGTTCTATTTCAAATTGTGTCGCATTTCATTTCTCCCAAGCATGCACTACTTTTCATAAATAGTAGATTTTCGCAGAATGTCATGCTCAGCTCTGTACACTGGCAGAATTATTGGAATCAAAAGTGGAAATTTGTATTTAAGTACTTGTAAGTGCTTCCACCACGGCTGCCAAAAGTGAACTGTCCCTCGAATGCAGTCGATCTGTAGGTGATGACCCTCTAAGTCATTTGTAGGTAGGTATAACTAGGTACAATAGCTTGAAAAAGAAAACTGAGACGGTGGAAATCCTCCAAGATTCTAGTTTTCGGACTTCTAGTTGTGTAATGATATATGAATGCATTAACCTCACACATCTGAAAGTTCGAAAACTAGGGCTTCAAAGTAATTCCAGTGTCTCCGATTTTTTGCGTGCGATAGTACATCAAATGGATTATTTAATAATGGGATATTAATGCAGATTAATTTTGATCTGTTTTTAATGGATCAAAGACCTAATAAACAATCGACCGTTCCGAAACTCTTCAGTTTATATCCACCCGAAATTAATAATCAGGCATCCACCTGAAAAACCTTCGAAACATTGTCGCTGCCAATTATTGAGCCAAATTCCTGATTGTCTCGCGGAAACAATGAATTACAATGTTATGCTGCTTCCAGTTCCAAGTAATAACGAGAACAGCGCCGCCCGTGTAAAGAAAGAATTCAATTCGCCATCATCAGGGCGATTGTCTCGGAGAGACTTTGGCGATGAAATGCTGGTATAGGCTTCAAAGATAAAGGACTTGGCGGCGTATCGAATTTATGTGTATGTCGTGATATACGGATATGATCCACTTTACCAGAAATTTAATTTCGAGAGAGCCTCTCCTCCTATTTCAACAAGCTTTCGGGAAGTTGCGCTTCAACACAAAAGGCTTGTAACAAAATTGTGTTCTTAAACTTGAGAGTCTGTTCTTTACTTGCTGCTTTTGCATTGTAGGCAGGCAGCCAGCCTTACTTCTGTCTCCGTTGAGTCGTATTTTCAATTCAGCTTTCGTTTTGGTCAGAAAGCGTTTGTGAAGGCGTGCTGCAGCTGCAATGCGAATATCTTGCCTTCTCTATTTACTCTTGAAACGTAAGCAACCAATTTCATTAATTGCATCGTCGGCCTTTCAAGTAATTATATTCCGTAAAGTTCAGCTTGAAATCATTGTTCTGGAAGCTAAGAGTTGTTTCTCTATTTGCACCCGAATGTAGGCAACCATTTATTGTACCCAGTTTGAATTCAAACTCCTCTTGTTGTGTCGAAGGGCCCACTTGGGATGCTCAAGTTTAAACCTAACACGGTTCCGTCATATTTGCATAGCTCATTTCAGACTAGTCCTGGCAGAAGCTCGTCATGTACCTACTCTTCTTCCGCCTTCATTCAGAAATATCCGCGTGTATCGAATAATTGCCATCAATTCCACAATAGTTTGGAAACTTTGCCGCGCGGCGTTTCCGGTGTGAAATGCAGTTTGAAAGTTGCTATACGTAGATAAAAGCTCTTTCTTCCAAGTTTGCCAAACATACGGAACTTTGCCTCTTGCTCCAACTTTCCGGCAAATAAACTTGAACATCACTACTTATTAGCGAAGATATTATAAAATTTAGCGTTCGGTTGGATGTACTTTTACTTTTGTGAATGGTTAAGCAGGCTGCAGGAGTTGCGAGCGGAATGGCAAGCAGCATGCCGGGGATAAATCCGGGAATTACCTCGAGACTGCGGCTTCCTTATATGAATTGCTTGTAAGCAAGCCAATCCTCCGGAATACCAGCGGGTAAGAACAAACGGCTGCGCATCCATTTCCCCGGCATTGCTGTGCTCTCTCTAATAGATTTAAGTTATCTTGGAGCCACGCACGAGAAGGGGGCGATGTACACTCCGTTGGAGTTTCGAAATGCACTTTTCCGAGTGCGGTTCTCGACTCGTAAAATAAATATGGCGTGGCTGGGCACTTTGCCGCAGGAAATCGCCACTCTTACTTTCCTGAATAAAACATTAAACCTCCGGGCGATGCGCGCTCGGCAAAAAAGTTCCGGCTCGTCTCTCGAATTTGCAAAAATTGGAGGAAGGGGATAGGGGGTAGATGGCGGCGCAGTTACGAGAGATTTGTCAGTACGGTCAAAGTGAGAACATTATGTAGACATATACACCTTGTTAAAATGGTGTCAGAAGTGGGTCTGATTTATATAGTGAAGCAGTAGTTACTCAGTTGTCGCACGAATCAATAGAACTTTTAAAAATATGATGTGGTAGGTCGGTATAATAATCAGTTTTTTGTCAATCAAAAATTATTGCTGATTCGGTGTCGCTCTTAGAGTCTGGTTTTCACACAAGGAACTTTCTTCAACCCTCCACCCTGCCATTTGGGACAGCCTGGATGAAAGGACGAGGGAGTCAGTGAACATCGTGGGACGTTCTTTGGATTGAGAAAGAAGCTCAATACCATCGTTGCCCGATCAAGATCTGAACTTGAAGCAATCCGTGCTCGTACGACTAATTTTTCAAACTTCAGATTCCACGAGAGAGTTTTGAATCTATCGTCCAGGTCTTTTACTGATCCGCAGATGACCTTACTGGAACGCGGTCTTGAATATAGTCCTCCAGTATCACCCACTTCTGAAGATAAAGCTTTACTGATTACCCACGTCGAGAAATCTCTGAAAATAACACAGCCGTCCAACCTTCTTCCGATTCTGCAATCTGTAAACCAGATCCTCATTGATTATACGCCCCGGTGGGTCTCATTCAAAACAAGGAAGATCATTTCGCAGCTTCGTCCACTTCAAAAAGCTTTAGACCAGGACAACATAGTAATCACCAAGGCAGACAAGGGTAACTGTCTGGTGATAATGGATAGACCTTCCTATGTGGAGAAGACCGAACTTTTTCTCGGTTCACGGGAGTTCGAGGTTCTGCCTAAGAATCCCATTAATGGTTATTCCTCCCACATCAAAAGTTCTTTGAAGGAACACTCATTGTTTCTGAAATCCTTCGACACTACTCCATCTGCTTTGATCTTGCCAAATCGTCAGGTTCCGCGCCTTTATTCTCTGCCCAAAATCCATGAAGAAGGTGTCCCCATCAGACCAGTTGTGTCGTTCATAAACTCACCAGCTCAAAAGCTATCATCTTTCCTGAACAAAATTCTCCCCGATATACTTAATTTCCAATCAAAGTACAGTGTTAAGAATTCCTTTGATCTAACTTCCAAGCTACAAACACTCAACCTTACTGATTCAACTGATAACATTTCCTTGGTCTCATTTGACGTAACAAATTTGTTTCCATCCGTCCCAGTCACGGAATGTCTCCAGATCATCAGATGTATTCTGTTCAAATCATCTTTGCCTGACTCTTTTGCCCAGAGTACCCTTAATCTTTCAGAGGTGCCCTGAAACAAAACTTCTTCATTTTTGGCGACAAATTCTACAGGCAGAAAACTGGACTCGGGATGGGCTCCCCCCTCTTACCATTTTTGTCTGAGGTATTCCTTGATAATCTGGAACAGAACATCATCTCTAAATCGCTTTTCTTTAGGAATTCCATCGTCGGCTGGTATAGATATGTAGACGACATCCTTGCATTGTACAAGGGTACTGTAGATGATGTCAACGAGTTTCTGGTTTCACTGAATAACATCTACCCAAACATCAAATTCACTGCCGAGTTCAGTGTCAACAATAGAATTTCCTATCTGGACTTGGCAATTGCCATTGTCGACAGTGGTTTCTCTTTTGGCATTTTCCATAAGCCAACTTCCACAGATTCAATTATCCCTTACCACTCATGCAGTCGTTTCTCCCACAAAATGGCGTTTTTCCACAGCAGTTTCCATCGCCTTCTTACGATCCCATTGAACGAAGATAGCTTCAGAGAAAAGCTCCCATTCATCAGACAGGTAGCTGTCAACAATCAGTATCCAATTCAATTTGTGAACGCTCTATACAAAAAGAAATTACAGCAGCATCGTCTAATTATTATTATTATTATTATTATAATTTATTGTTCATCAAGAAATTACATCCTCATAACAAGAGAAAAAAGAAACCATAGAAAATAAAAACAAAAAAAACCGGTAATTTGCACTGTTTGTAGACTTGCACAGCATCGTCTAATGCAAGCCACGGCTTCTTCTCGGATACCTGAAAATGAGCCCAGAAACTCTTTTGTCTCCCTCCCTTACTTCCCGGGGATCTCCGATAAAATCGCAAGATTGTTCAAACCTCTTGACGTTAGGGTTTCCTTTTCTGCTCCTCACCCCCTCAAATCTTCCTTGGTGAGAATAAAAACTCCAATAACTCTTCCTCAAAAAAGTGGGGTTTACAAACTTACATGTACATGTAATCAGGTGCACATTGGTAGAACGTATACAGGTCCTTCAGCACGCGCATCAAGGAACACTTTCGCCATATTAAGAGAAAACACCAGCTTCTTACTGACGACGCGGCGGGTTCTATGTCGGCCTTTTCCAGACAATGTCTCCTGTCGTCACATACCCCAAGTGAAGATCAGATGGAAGTACTACATGTAACTTCGGACAAGTTAATTTGTAACTATCTTGAGGAGCTCGAGATAAGAAAATTTCATTCTAGTCAACATCTTCTTTGTCCAAACGAGCAGGTCCATTTTAATTCATCTGTACTTATGCCCTCTCTGTTCCCCACATCCCGAAATTTAAACTAATAGCGGTCTCTCTTTGTTGAGGTTTTTCAATATTGTTTTTAAATTATTGATAGATAACACCTGTAGGTGTATACACCTACGCGCGCTTTTAAATATTTATCGATCTCTTCCGTATGTATTTTAATGTTTTCGTCTGTTGTGCTTGTTAATTCTTTATGTGTTTAATTTTAGATTCTGATGATGCCCTTTTGACAAGGGCGAAACGCGTCATATTTTTTCAAAAATTGTGTGGAGTTGACTAAGGTTCAATAAAGATAAAAATTTGGTGCTTGATCCTTCAATTTTTGGCATCATTTCAGCGAGTGCAGCTGTTGTTTTCTGGGCTTTCTTCAGGCATGCTCCAATATGACTTGCGTAGTAGGGTGGGCCGAAAAATCATATTTTCGATTTTTTTATTCTAATAGTGCGGGAAAGATGCATTATCAGATTACAAAAAGAAATTGTTTCAGCGTTTTTGAAAAAAAGTCATCACTTCAGGGTCCGCAATGACGTTGAACTTTCCATATTTGGAAAAAAAATCGCAAATTTTTATTAGGCCAGAAAATGTTTAAAAATATACTTACAATAAAAAAATATGGAATCAAACAGTCAGGCATAAAAAACCCGTGTTCCAGTATTGTTTTTTCAATAAAAAAAAAAAACAAATGAAATTGAATTCACCGAAAAAGCCCAGTTGCCTTGAAGTTGAAGAAATAGTCACATTAAAAATTGAGCAACTTTGGGCGAAAACTTCAATTTCAACTGTTTCTCATACAAGAGTTTTAGCAATGATGAAATAATATCATACATCAATCAAAACGTTATTGAAATAATTAAAAGAGACCACCCAAATGGAGTGGAATGGAATCCTTTTTCTGACAAACAAATTTTAAATTTTTCAAGTCACCTCTCAACCCTTGCGAAAATTCTCTTATCCTTAATCAAAGAAAAGCTTTTCTCGATCCTATCAACTATCCCGATCCTTGGAAAAAATATTTTTAAACGAAAACAGGTCGGTTCTTAATTCCAAAGTGACATGTTGTCACAGTTTTATTTCCAACCCTTTCGGCCCCATCCTAGCCTACTTGAATTATAATAGCAATACATTATCTACCTTGTGATACATCAAATGAAAGTATAAAATTTCCTTTATGCAAAAATAATTTCAATCACCCTCCAATCCTTTTCAAAAATTGTCTTAATTGAGGAGAGAATGCAATGAAGATAAAAATTTGGCAACACATGTCTCAGATGTTCCCCTCGAAATAAAAATCGCCCCGTTTTTGCTGGGAAATCTATTTCTCAAGAATCTGCAGTTAACAGAAAAACATTCCTTCAATCAACAATGAAAGAATTTTTGAAAGAGTTGAGAGGGTAGTTTGAAGATTTCAGAGTAGGTATATTTAACGGAAACAATGTTATTGCCTTCAATTTGGTGTATCACAAGACAGGTAATGCAATTTGAAATTTCAAACTAGGGTAGGGGGTGGGGGCAAAGGGATTGGAGGTAAGAATTTGGCAATACGTGTCCTAGATGTCCCTCTCAAAAAGAAAATCGACTTGTGTCAGCTGTTTCCCAGAAAAAAACTTGTGCAGCGAGAAATTGGAGGTGAATCCTTTTCAAAAAACCACCCTGTATGTCGGATAATGAACTAAAAGAATTAGGTACTGAATGTTAAAGATACAATTCCTTAATTAGAATTTCCATGTTTTTATTGTTATACCCAATCAGTAGAGCGATTTGTGAAAAACAGTTTTAGAAGCAGCATCAGCAGTTTGTGAAGCTGAATCAAGATAGGGCTCTATTTACAGCAAGAATAAATCTAGGAAACTGACCGTCAGTTCCACAAAAAAGATGATCAGCGATCAAGGCTGATTGGAAATTAACTGAACTTTTTTTTGCTGAATGCTAGGTATTACTCACAAAAAATGCCTAAAATTTGTACTAGACCCACCATCTTACCATTATTGAGGGATAAACCACCATTTTCATTGATCTGTCAGCTACAAATTGACAAACAAAAATCGCAAATCAACTAATCTCGTATTCCCACTCAGCAAGAAAACATCTCTGTGACATCACTTAGATGTTCAAGTCACAACTGCGATGTTAACAAAAAAGTCTCTGCGATGTTAAGTGGACATCTCTGTTACTTCTTATGTCCGGGTAATTAAAACATGAATGAGATATCTCAAAGATGTCCAAATGTGACATACTATCTACATCGCTATTCCACATCTCGTAGATATCACTTTTTGACGTACATGATACGTCGCATTTTGGATGTGTATTTTTAAATAAAAATTAATTTTTCACCACTTTTCAACATAGTTTTATGTCACAGGAGGTTCCGCACCTATTTTTACTAATTTTTACAATCTATACAGCACGTTTTTTCCCTAAGAAAAGATCTTCTTCTATGGCGTCCTCCGCAGGATTCGAACCTGGATCCCCACAGGTGATGGTTAGAGGCACTGCTGCCGATTCGTCTAAGCTACCAACTTGTCTACTACAGTATATTTAAACAGCGCACTTGATGTTCAGGGATGTTTCTCGGAATATTTCATTAGGACTCCAAACGATACACCGAGCCCAAAAAGCCTCGCTGGGGCTCGAAACGTTACAGCAAGGCACAAGGGACTCCGTTGGGGCTCCGGACATTACAATAAGACATGAACGGGAGTCATCAAAGTATTCGAAAGCACAATAAAACAAAAAGGGGCCCATTTTGGGGTTCCGGATAACGCAAAAGCAGACACAAGGGTTCACTAAAGGTGCGAAAGTCACGACAAAATGCAAGAAGGCCCAGTAGGCTTTCGAAGAACACAAGGAGACACAAACGGGGCACACTAGTTTGGAAAGCCACAAGCACAACAAGACACAAAAGTTGTTCCAAACGACACTTGAAGACATAAGAGGGCCCGCAGGGCCTCACACTAAACATGAAGACATAAGGCTGTTCTGGCATCACACACATGGAATAGAGGACAAAACTATTTATTAAATATTTTCCGACACACAGAGCTTAATGTGTGTTAAATTGAAATTACGCAACGCAACCGCAACGCAGAGCGCAACTTTTCTGATTGGCTCGCAAGTCTTTCGCGTCGTTGCGATGGTTTTGCGAATACCTTGCGAGCCAATCAGAAACGTTGCGCTCTGCGTTGCGGTTGCGTTGCGATTGCTGCGAATTTTCATAGAGCGGGCATAACGATGACAGCCCGCGAAATTTGAAAAATCTCTCAGTGACTACATCTCATTGACGTCAGTGAGATGTTACACTTCGGCAAGTTGAAAGCAGTAACAATGTGATGTCCGGTAGATGTCTCATGTGTGATGTTCAATTTAAGTTCATTTTGAAACATCTCTCAGACATTACATCGTATAACATCGCGGATGAACATCACAGAGATGTGGAAGTAACGTTCATTGTGATGTTGTTTTGTGACATGATTGAGATCATCTCATTTATGAAACATGACATGCTATGCTGAGTGGGTTATCTGTTTTGTGGAACCCACGGTGATGCCCATATTGGTAAGTCAGAAAATTTTTAGCCCAGAGTGACCTAAAACAAAAACTATTGATAAAATATTAATAATTGAAGTCTTATCACTCAATTTCTGTCGAATCAAGAGTTTTATCTATTTTTTCACTAAGGTATTTCAACAGTTTTCTCCATAACTCAATTCGTTATCTTGCAAAAACTGAATGTTGAGATATTTCTGAGAGACACGTCTTGCGGAGGCTGAAGACGAAAACTTGGGACAAAAAGCTTCTAGATATTTGAAAAGTATATGAAACTGCAACTTTTCCGCGCTATTAGAAGTCCGTATTATGAAAACAAAAAAAAACACCTATAGCAGCGGCCCACCCTATTGCGTAGGTCAATCGGTTGTTCATGATGACCTCTAGGTATTCGACCGACTTTTTCACTCCCACTCTGACTTCTCTCGCTCGGAAGGAGACCGGTGCCGTCCTTTTAAAGCCAGTAAGAAGCACAGCTTCCGTCTTCTCTGGGGCTATTTGCAAGTCGACCTCCTCCAACAATGTCGTGATCTTCTCCAACGCGACTTCAGTCTTTCTTTCCAGTTCCAATTCGGTTTTAGCCGTTACCACCAAGGCTAAGTCGTCCGCGTATGCCACGGTATGCACTCCTGTTCTTCTCCAACAACTTGATACGCCATCGTACAGGACGTTCCACAGGTCCGGTCCTAAGACGGCTTCTTGCGGGACGCCTCCAGTAAGTTCCAGATGTTCTCTTTTCTTTCCGCTTTCAGTTATGATCGACCGATCTTAAAGGTAATCTCTGATAACTTTGCTGAGTTGTGGACTCACTCTTTCTCGGTCATGGCTTCCAGTATGAGCTGCCCGGAAGCAGAGTTGAAGGCATTTTCTATATTCAGCGTGACGAGCAGGCATAATTTAGGCGTAACTATGTCTTTCTTTTTCTGGCTTCGTCTGCGATGTTCTTGACTGCTTTGAGCGCGTCTACTGTTAACCGCCCCTTCCTGAAGCCAAATTGGTTCTTGGAAAGTCTACCTTTCTCCTCCAGCTCTTTTTGTAATCAAGCTTTTATAATGTATCCGTAAAACTTTCTTGGAACGTTTGGCATGCAGAGTAGACGGTAGTAATTTGGTTCTCCTTAAGTTTTCTCCGATTTTGGCAACATAACTAGTCTTGCTGTTTTCATGTTTTGGCAAATTCGGTTTTTCGCAAGCAATTTGCTGAAAAAACCAAGCAGTGCTTCAGGACATTCCCGTACTATTAGCTTTATTGCCTCTGGTGGCACGCTGTCCGGCCCCGCTGATGATTTACCACTTTTCAATCTCCGTCCCGCTTCCAAGATCTCCTCCAACGTGAGCGGATCTATCTCGTAGCTTTTGGACTCGGCCCATGTTACTACTCCTGGTGGAAATAGTTGTCTTGCATTTTCTTTTTCCTTTTCCACTCCCAGTTCTTCCAAAGCCGGCCTTATTTTGAGATCTTGGAGTGCAATTCAGGATGTCGTGTGCAGTATAGCATCCGTTTGTATCCATTTGTATCACCCTCATGGTGTGGGTGTTGTGCTTTCTTGCTTCGTATGGCATTTTTATTGTTGACGTGCTTCCTCCAGCGCCTTTTTGAAAGTCTCACATCTGCCCTCTCCTGCCATGTGTCGTCGTTGGTCGCAAAGTAGACAAAAGGATGTCTCTTCTCAGCTTTTCATTTTATGGCCGGTTTTGGTGCACCTCCGGCATTGTTTGCTCCTGTCCACCTCACATTCTTCGCTTGTATGATCATACTTCCAGCACCTATAGCACTTTTTAACTTCATATTATCTTTCTTGTATTCTGCAATTGTTCAGGCCCACTCGTACTTATAACAGATTTTTTGCTACTCATAGAAACCAAACTGGAACAGAATATGTATACCAAGCACTGGCACCACCAAGCTACTCCCACACCTGACTTGTCTGATTTTTGGACGAAGTGGCCTACTTTCAGAACATCAACGATTTTGTCCGGGTCAACTATCAAGCTGCTCTGTCCAGCTACAGTAGCCATGTTCTTAAACAACTTGAGTAGGCAAGAAATAGACATAAACAGCTTGTGCCAAGACCTTATTGTCCTTCCCTACTTCATTTACTCAAGTCTCTAACCTATAAATAGCCTCCTTCAACCCTTCGTAGTACGGTATACGAAACTGTGATTAACAGAGAGGGTGGTGTGTTAAAAATGAAATCGAAGACATCTCGCCAAGACAGATTTCTGTTCTAGTTTCTACAGCCGCCGACCGTGCATTGTCTCGCACTATTCCTACACACTTGATCATGCTCGGGTTTTATGCAGTGCTCTTCAACACAACTCTTTGCGATTCAACCGTGCACGCGTAACACTTTGATGGATTGCTCTTTCCACGTACCTGCCCGACCGTCGTGTTCGAAACACTCCAAGTATCATCATGGAAATGACATAATATCCTATCCGAAGTAATGACGGTCATAAATTGATCCCTGGGCTGGAGGAAGGGTGAGCCGTCACCGGCAGCAGCCAGAGCATCCAGGATCTGCACCTGTCACCTCTGCCTGGCGTGTTCTAATGTGTCCGTCCGGTATTAACCTCTGTTCACCGGGACCCAGGCCGGTTGTATACAGGGGATTGAATATTAAACGGGGAGGGTTGTTCGCATACAGTCTCCCCGGGTGCCGGTAGATAACGGGCCGACCGACTCAGCAAGTACTCTGTGTGTGGTGGCGCCTAATAGCTTTATGCATTCACGGAAATGTCGTGAATGCCGTGATAAACACCATCACTCGTATGGTGATGTGAATAATTAAACATGGAGGTTTGCGCACATGTACGGTATACAACGACCGCGGGTGTTGAAAGGACTATGATGGCGGCAACACTGTGTATGTATAGTTATACGTTACAATGGCCCGGGGTAGTTCGCGTTGCCTTTGATGGTACCCTTGCGGTCTGCTGTGTGAAACCCTCTCTCGATCTCCGATTCATCAAAATTCAAACTTTGTATGCAGATAACGAGCAGGCGAGAAATTAAACGCTGCACACACGTCCTTTGACGGAACATTGCCGAGTGACCATTACTGCACAGGGTGTTTTCCGCAATTGCAACCTAGCGGCATACCGGACATAATAACAAACATACTTGAGAGAACAAATAACTAATTGTGAGAATTGATGACGTACGTAGAACGTACTGACAAGCGGGCAACCAACAATCCACCGCTGTGTTCTGGTTGCAGACATTAGATTACGTGAAAAACAATAGCCTTAAACGTTGTCACCAAACTCCAACTTTTCCGACTCTCAAGGAGCATCCAGAGAAAGATTGCTGTCGTTGACAGATTATAGAGAAGAATACGAAAGTGAGGCACCAAACAACGGACATTGAACTTTTTTTTAGGACAACGGTCGACAAAAGAAAGAGATGGCGTCTTCATATGTCCAATCGAAGGCATCACACAGAATAAAGGACGCAAAGAAAAAGGAGGAACAGAACAACCAGAAAGACATTATGGTAACGCTGCCCAAACAATCAAAGTGAAACTGAGTGAAATGAATAACTTCATCAAAAAAAAAACAGAAACGTCCACGTTCCGATTAAGAAGGCAGTCTAACATAAGGTTCAATGGCATGGTCGAGGCTCACTCGGAAATAATGAAAAAAATTCCAATTTGAAGGGGAGCGATGGCAAACACTTGGAGCTGAGCAGAAAACTGACCTGGTAACTGAGCACCTAAGCATCAGAAACATCGAGGGAAGTCTCAAAGAGATGAAACAGAAAATGGAAGACCGAAAGAAATGTAGACCAGAAAAAAAATTGACGAACTCGAAAAGCGAAGTCGACAGGGAGAGGCGGAAGTAATCCGATTGATTAGAAAAAATGAAGAATTAAAGCTGGAAAGAGTCCTGAATGAAGGAAAAATACCCTGCGATGTTTGTAGAACTAACTAACTAACAAAATGCAAGAAGATACAGTGGACCCAAGGGAGACGGAAATCTAATGCTATGCAGATCTGGAGAAAATCATAGATAAGCGGTGGAAGAAGGATGGCTACAAAGTCACCACTCTCGAGACCGGCGATCCCCTACAAGAAATTTCTGGAAAATTCATCATTTTTTGCAACGAAGATACAAATTGTAGAGGCGTGAAGAATAAAAAACTGTTGAAGAGACACCAGACTCAAAATACTGGAAGGTGGAAAAACCACAGTAGAAGGAGGAAGCTATGTAGCATTCGAGCAAACAGTGGTCTATAGAAAAGCTGGCAATCGTGTCAAAAACTGTAAAAACATTCTGACCATCTTCCATGATAGGAGCAAATCAACGGAACACATGAATATAAAAACCTCTTTACAACCCAGTCAACGAGACAAATATTTAGAAAATGTCAAGATTTCGAAACAAAAACTATCAGATTGACCGTACCGCAAGAGTTGAAAACCCATACCATGAGGAGACTCACTTAAGCGACCTACAGAGACTCCGAGCAGCAGATGATCGTCTTGACCTCTGAAGAAACTGACAGGATACGTACAAGCTCGAGAGGAGAAGCACTCCTAGTTCAGGGCGACAAAAAGAGCTATGCAAGTACTTTAAAAAAGCTGGAGGATGAAATAAAAGACAAAATATATTTTGCTGACGCGTTTCTGAACAAAAACTATCAAATTGTCTAACCAACTTCGTTTTGATTGTTATTATTATTTGATTGTTTACTTTGACTTCGACACTTTACACATTTTACACTTTTACTGCTTTGAAGATGGCCCTTTACCCGGAATTAAAAGGCCGAAACGCGTCAGCAAAATATATTTATACAATTTACGTGGAGAGACAGATTATTTATACAAATTTATTTCTACAAGATGCCTCCATTTAGAGAATCCCTCAACTTTTACGATACTAAAACCTGAAACAGAAAAAATGATCCGTATAAAAAACTTGGACACGGAACAAGTGCAGCAGAAATAAAAGAAGCACTGGTCAAAACTGGTGCGATTCAAAAACTATATGACATGAAAAACAAGGCCCTGAGAATCACAAATAAGGACCAAAATCAACTGGCTTTGATGGTTTATGACATGTAACGCCATGTTGACGTTCTCTGACATGTGATTTGGATGAAATTTCAAGAATCGGGCGGAATTTCTACATAGGTGACGTTAAGGACGCCATGTTGGAGATTATTCGCGCCAATTTCTTTCAAATTTCAAGCTGGCAGCCTCGGTAGCCCTGATCCCTGATCCCTAGATGTCACTAGATTTACCCCGCGTGACCATGACCTTGAAAGTGAGTCAGAACTTTTCTAGCTCCCCTACTGAAATTATTCCATTATTTTTTATAGTAATTTTGTCTGGTTCATTTGGCGACATGTATAATAAGAACACCAGCTTCGGCTTCGCGTTCACGCTGAGGTCCAACAACGCCCGATCCAATGACAAGAAGCAATGCGACGCCATTTCGTAACGAGTCTTTCCTAATTCCTTCCCAGTATCCCAGTTCCAGTTCTCATTCCACCCCGCGCTTTTGTACGTGCTCATTCCTTTTAGTTCCGTGTTATACACCTATACAGCACAAAATGTATCGACGGCGAAGGACTTTCTTTCCAAGTTGCTCCTTTTCTTCCAGCCCGCCCGCTCTTTCCCTTCTTGTACGCAAGCCGCTTGCAAATTGGCGATGCCGCATCTTTTGTGTGTCGCTCATTACCGAATCCTTTCATTCCAACATTTCAATTCCCGCAGCCTTTCGCTGGTTGCAAATTGGATTAGGCAGCTAGAACCTACCTACGTACCTGCTCTACCTCTTTTCCGGGAAACTCACATACAGGTCTACGGCGCCCGTGAGGAATGGCAGTGCTCCTCTACTAGACAATTTATGTCTGCAGGCAGAATTTGACGCGAATTCATTGTAAGCAATCAGCAGATAAGAGCGCATTCCTCTTCTTTCTCGGAAGGTGTTGGAGTCGCCTTGTGCTGCTGCCTCCAACGAATGATAGCTTGCTCGCGCCTTGTGCCAGGGAAACCAGCGCAAAGCAAAAAGGAATTAAGAGGATCTAAATTACCCAGGAGGGCTTTTAAGACTCGTCCTCTTTCTCTCGGCGAGTTTAAAAATATAAATTATATCGCCGACGGGGCCCGAGACACAAAAGGTGTTAAATAGGAAATGAGCGTGACGTAATGAAGCCGTCTCGGAAGATGCAAGAGCGCCGGTGGAAGTGGGTATGCACCCGAACGGCCGGTCTTCTTCTCAGATGATTATTTAATTGGATCAGGAGTTGGCGGGTTTGATGACGGAGTTCAAGGTGAAGAATTTCTGATGACCAGAAATACGTACGCACGCGGAGATAGGACGGTGGTGGTCCTCGGGGAAATTAGCCAATTACCTGTGTGCCGGGGCACGACGTGCCAACGTCGAATCTCCGTGGAGCTTTCGCATTCACACACCGCTCTGTGAGGTTTAAACTCTCCATCCTTTTCCGTTTATCCTTTGCCAGTCTGTTTGCTCTTCTTGAAATTCGCAATTCGATACTCCCTCGGGCTTCGACGCGCGCGGGTGAGTTCTGCGAAACGTCGGTCATTTTGCGTCGGTTGGCACCGCCGCAGGCGAACCCGGGGATTAATTTAAAATGATATATCGTTAAACATGACATTCATTAGGTCTGGCTGTTCAAGTTGTCAACAACAGTTGCTGTTGCTTTTCAGTTTTTCCATTGGAGGACTTCAGATAGGTAGTGCAATAAAACGTTATCTCTAATAGCACATACGTTGGTCAAAGTTTCAACCAAACCTGACTTTATTGCCTATAAATTCATAATCGAATTTATTGCTAAGAATAAGAAATCATTGAATCATTCAACTTTAGCTCCGCGTCATTATTATGCAATTACAGCTTAATTGCATAATAATGATATGGTCTAATTAATCAACGCTTTCCGATTTCAATCCCCATTTCTGAATTCCCTCTTCATTTCACTTGAAGAGAGATAGTTCACAAATACATGGAATCGGTTCTCTTTCTATTTTGAATTCAGTTCTTTGTCTTAATTACTTATCAAAATAATTAACATGACATTAGATGTAGGTAGTGATAAGCTTAAATCACAATCATATTTTCTAATCATCTATGAGTAAATTGGATATGTATTAATTAGATAAACCTTTAATCAACCCAGAACAAAAATACAGCATCTCGATGTTCTCGTAGAAATACCTAAATGCGTTGTAATTTTCAACTTCCGTTTTCGGCTTATTAGCTCTGAGTGAATACTGACGCTGTCTGAGAACGGGCTGAAACAAAACTTCAAAAAACATGAGGACATATTTGCGAGATTGCGGAGCCCAGGGTCAGTGATGTTATTCAGTTGCCAGCGCTGTTTAACCAGCCGATAGAATTTTCATCCTCCTGTAGGAAGCCACTTTTTGTTGAAGTGTTAAGGATGATTCCATCTGTTGACTCGTCGGCAACCTGTGAACAATTTCTTGAATGCTTACATCGATTTGTGGGATATCTAGCCTTGACTTCTATCGCTTAATTGGCTGCAGGCTATCGCCAGTAATTACCTGGATACTCATTACCATCGCGAGACTCATTATGCCCTGAGGCACTGGTACTGGAATAGATAATTCTATCGACTTGCTTAGACATTCGGCCGGTATCGAATAGAATAATCATCATTAGATACGAGTTTTTTATAACAATCCAGGCCCTAGCGGTACTTCTGTAGGAAAATTAAAAACGATGTAATCAAAAAAAAATTTTGGAGTCGTTCGAGGGTCATCCTAGGACAAATAATCACTCGGGTGCTTTCGCGATTTCTGGTACATTTTCCAGAAATATCACATCAAAGTTGGCGGCTGGTCAATTCTTCAGTTCACTGATATTTCTTTGAGTTCCCGCGATTTTCTTATACAATACAATACAATCTTCATTCAGCGCAAGAAGACCTTACAAGGTATATCGCTATATCTTCAAATAAAAGTACTGATGTACCCAACAAATAATTCTGGATCCGATGGTGCTGTCAGATATTGGGTCTCCTCACTCACCTTATACCGGGTCAAAAAAAATTAAAGGAGTTTCATTATTTTTTTCCAACTTTTTAGTTTCTTGGTCGATTTCCACAAATTTGGTGTCAAAAGCTCGCTGACTAAATCGTCTACTCAAATAAATCGTCAATTTAGCCAAATTATCAAAAATCAAGATGGCGGCGGCGAACTCAAATAAAAATGTGTCGTATGTCGAGATTTTTTTTTGGTTCCTGAACTTTATGAAGAACGACATTGATGGTGGATTCTGGAAGATTCAGCTTTCCTTTGCAATTTGGGACTAGATTCACTCGACTTCGTGCATGGCCGAAGTTTCAAAAAAATTTCAGATGATAGATGATAGATGACGTAAATCGTGGTGGTGCGCATGTCAAATATCGAATATTCTACTTTTTTGTTCTCACATGTTCTAAACGGAATTTCTACAAATGGTTGGCTCAATGGTCAGCTGAATAAACACGCAACGAGAGTCAGATGTTGAATGAGTCGAAATGTGAAATCTTTAAGTAGACGACTTTACTTCTTTGGAGAAAATAAAACGGTTCTATCGTGAATTTCAATCATGATCGGTTCAAGGTGGTTGGAATAAAAATACAGGGCTCAAACAAGGCACATAATATGACAGAAAAACAATAATTGTAACAATACCATTGATGAGGATCTTACTTATATCTGCCTCTCTCGCTTAACAAAACCCAAAGAAACGTTCCGAACATTTTAGGGGAAAAAATCCTGGTGATATGACTGGAATTTAGATATTTGTATTGTTTGGCCCGCAGAGAATGTTTGATTTGTAGGACTAGTTTGCCCCCCACAGGAGGCGAAAGGTGTCTCATCGATTGCTTGTAGAATTATTTTGCGACTAGATATTGATTTTTAAGGGTAAAGCTTTTCAAATTTTGGTCCACTTTGATAATGCTGGGCCTAGAGGGTCACTTGAAATAAACGAATCCATGACAAAATGCTAGGTCGTCAAAGAGCAAACCGACCTGTTTGAGTGGTTTTCTGGAAAAGACTGATGAATTGTCCACAAAATGATCTCATAAGCTCATCGATGACACAAGTTATATACAAACTTATGAGGCATACTTATAATACTCTTCCGCATTTCCTACGTGGACGAAAATACTCCGGAACCTGATTCACTTCTGAAATGTAGTTAGGCTGAACTTTATCTGTCAGTGATTACCTATACCATCATTGGTCAACAAAGTAAATTTCATTTTTGCATTCAGGATTAGGCACACTGCAACAATTACAAAACAAGCAGCAATAAACTTGCTTTTTTCGCACAGGCACATCTTACAGTGGTACATATTATACAATAGCGTACCCCTACGAAGTTTCCCGGCAATTTCACGATATTTTTTTGAGAAACCAAGACGTCGTCAAAAATACCAAATTCTAATGGATTCATTACTGTAAGTTGTTGTCGATGCAGTGTATCTGTAAGTAAGTAGAGAAGTATGCTCGCAGTAAGTAATATATGTCCAGTTCTCAGAAACTCCAAAGTTGTTGAGATAAGAGGGATGTTGCGAGAGGAAGAGCTCCTTTATTGTTCCAAACTTGCTGCTGGTATAATCATCTCCATTCAAAGCATTGAGAACTAATCAGCGTCGCCTTTATGATTTATATACCTACACTATTCGTGACTATAGTATATACAGGACGTAGGTACTTTCACAAAAATATGGCCAATGCAGGCACCTACCTTGCATCAGGTACTCGGTCCTCAATAATTTGAACAGATGAACGCTGTCACTGTTATGTTGAAGATACCATTCTGTCATTGTCAAACACAGATGTTAAGTCTGAAGATTTGGGGCAAGCGACTAGCAAGTTTAGGTAAGTTTGATCTCTGTACTTTCATCTCAGCCACCTTACACCGATTGTAACTGGAATTCTCAAAAACCGTTTAATTTTTCCCTAAGAAGTATAGTTGTCTATTTTGAATTTTTACATTTCGACTCTCCTAACACTTGGTTTTCGTTGCTAGCTTATTCAGCTGACCATTAAGCCAACCATTCACAGAAGTTCTGCTTAGAACATGTGAGAACAAAAAGCAGAATATTCGATATTTGAGATGCGTACCTCCACCATTTACGTCATTCAATATCTAAAATTTTGAAACTTTGGCCATGCACCCACACTGTATTTGTAGTCAATGCACATAGCTTACGATCACCACCAAGTGTGTAGAAATTGCTTTAGTAATAAAGATTTGCGGGAGGTTTTGAAACTGTTGATTTATTGTGAATTTGGAAAAAATTACATGTGAACCTTCCTTTGATTCACTATATTTTCACAGTGGAATGTGCGAATCAAGTGAATCTAGTCTCAAATTGCAAAAGAAACTTCCAGAATACACCATCAATGTGGTTCTTTACAAAGTTCAGGAACAAAAAAAAATCTTGACATACGACACATTTTTATTTGAGTTCACCGCCGCCATCCTGATTTTTTATAATTTGGCTATATTGACAATTGATTTGAGTAGACGATTTAGTCAGCGAGCTTTTGACACCAAGTTTGTGAAAATCGGCCAAGAAACTAAAAGTTGGAAAAAAAATAATGAAACGCCTTTTATTTTTTTTTCACCCGGTATAAGGTAGATACCCAATATCTGACAGCACCATTCGATCCAGAATTGTTTGTTGAGTAGATCAGGACTTTTATTTGGAGAAAATCGCGAAAACTCAAAGAAATATAAGCAAACTGAAGAATTGACCAGCCGCCAACTTTGATGCGATATTGCTGGAAAATGTACCAGAAATCGCGAAAGCACCCGAGTGATTATTTGTCCTGAGATGACCCTCTCACGATTCCAAAAATTTTTTTTGACTACATCGTTTTTCCTACAGAAGTACTGCTAGGGACAGGACTATGAGCAGTGACTTAGATAACAAAAGTTCAAAAATTAACACATTTGTCAACATTTTGAAGGGCTCTTTGAGAGATCCTTTCTTCATGAAATTGATAAAGTCCGCATAGAATGTAGAATGCATATTCCAGTTTTGTGGTCTGATTTTAATGAAAACTTTTGTTCCAGAGGAAGACTACGATGCGTTTTGCTTGGCCTACATGTTCACCTACCGGGACTTCGAAATGGGAACGCTGGGATTGGCCTGGACCGGAGATTTGAAGAACGCCGGAGGTGTCTGCGAGAAGAATGGGGTAAGCATCCATTGAGTATTTGTTCTTATTTTTTCTTCATAAAAGACTTATCGCTTCAGGAACTCATGATTATCAACTTTTTGCAATTCACGTCTCGCATTGGATTCCGCTTGAGATCAACCAGAAAAATGATCACAGCAAAAAACAAGCCTTATGGCAAACGTCAAAACTGCACTATAATTCAGATTTGTGCTGCCATCTACGGCGCCTAGTAAATTCCCTAGCATGCTCTTCCCTTTGTACTTACGATGAATACTCAGTGCTTAATACAGTTAATTATTATTCGTCAGGAATCCACTAGCACTCTCACCGTAAGCAATTCTCATTGATTTCGTCGTCGGAGTTTCAGTTACTCACACATTCCCCCGCTTTAGTGGCAGCCTTATTCAGCTGAGCCAAGCAATTAATAAAGCACTACTCTACTACATGCTAATTGGGAGTCTACCAGACTCTGCTGTAAAAGGGATGAGAAACGAGGACTTGTTTAAGTTCATATTGAATTGTACAAATCTAATCCCCTTATGCATACGGCCCCCGAGGGCTGGATTAAGCTAAGAGTATTATTGTATCATCGTCCCTTTTGTAGGTTAATGTGGTTAGAGGTACGGCAGGAGCGCGCGCGAATTTAACAGGACCGCTTTTGTCTCTCCGAATTCTATATCTGCTAACCCACTTTCGGCAGTTTTATCCAATTTGCGTCACATTTTTGCTAAACTACAGAGACGGGTCATAAATTGCCGCACGAAGAGCGACGTGACGGGGGTGTGTGGTGGTTTGCGCTTCGGAGGCGTAAAACTTCAGTCTTTCAGTCCTTTCGGTTAAGAACAATTTCTTGGTGGCTGGGGTGCCAACTTGAAAATGATTGCATGTGGCAGTATTCAAACGGTGCTCAGTCAAAGCTCAGATGAAACAATGAGTGACGTTAGTAAAAGTGAGGGGGCCTCTTCGTTATAGCAGAGGCTGAATACGGTATGCCGCAGTTTTACCAATTTACATCTCTGCCACAACATCAAATCATGCCTTCTACGTTAATTTGCCCTCTACGATTCTACGAAAATCTGAGTTCAGCTACTAGCTATCTCCGAAGGGCAAGAGGATCAGTGGATACATTCGGTTTTCCATTTCAGAAGTAACAAGTTTCTGGCCGGCAAAATAGATCTCAGAAGCACAAGACTTAAAATTAGGAGCCCTAGTAAGTTCTAAAGAATTGTGGATTTCGGGTTCGAACGGATTTATTCAAGAAACTTGAGTAAATAATAACATCACACAACGGTAACTCAAACACAACAACTCGCAACTCGTTCAACAACTCGGTTTCGATTATGTTCTCCCTGCTTCAGGCTTTATAATCGCTTCAGTTGTCAACTAGCTCCCACTCGCCGTTGGCTTTCTATTTATAGATCCTACCCCCACTCCTTACTGCGAGTCGGCAAATGCCTAGGCCGCTATTCTTGAATCGTGTGAGAAATTAAGATGTCAATATTGTAACTATACGTTACAAAGTATCCGTTACTTTATCGGATCCGAAGTACCGAATACTGATTTTCAAAAATACTCGTTACTCTATACCTACTTCGTTACTTCGTACTCCTGGAGTCGTGAATGGGGTGTTTTCTCTGCAGTTGTCAAGTTGTCAAGTAGATGGCAGCAGGGGCCAACCCGGGTTATTCTCCCGCTACTTTTTGAACGGTTCTCACATGGAGGGGGTCTGGAGGGGGTTTTCCTTTTGACTTTGGTGTCTGCCTGCCGGGTCGGCTGTCATGTCAAGTCAAGTATGAATGTGTGTCGTCAGAGGTGAGGAAGGAATTAGATGGAAAAAATTACGTACACTTGGCCTTCAGAGTAGAGGTCTTCACTATAGATGTTTTTGAAGAAGAGCATGATTGTGTTCTTGAACATAGACAGTGGGGCACACGGCACGGTGGCAGGTAGGTTGCAATAGGTTTCAAATCGGCCGGCGTGCCCGCGAACTGCTCTTCGAGTGCTGTCTCCCGGACGGTCCCTCTGGCAAACATTTGCTCGGTCATTGGGTCCTTTCAGTCCTCAAAAATCACCAAAACCGACCAGAACAACCCTGCGTTCAATATTTTTTTCATAGTGGGGGGGTTAGCGGAATGGTCTGTGCATTTTGTGATCAAAGCATGAAATTTGGCATACTTGTTCAGAAGACCCTCCTTCGCAATTCCAGATGTGGCGCCACGCGAGATTTTGCGCCAGAGACACTGTATTGCGGTTAATATACCTGCTAGGGGTAAATTCTGCAAAAATGGCTCCTGGCCGGTCTCTGGTACCGCAGTCGGTATTTTTTAGTTCTGTTTAGTTAAAACTACATGTAGAAATGAGTGAGGAGTACATTTTCACAAGCAAAGTTCCAAATGCTGCCTTTATACGTTGTTTCAATACATCTGAGGCCAACTTTGTTTTAGTACAGGAAACATGGTGAAAAAATTGCCAAAACCTCGGCAAAGATATGAACGTCCTGAAAATTTGACATTCTGTCCAGAATTATGTGCCCTACTACATATCTAAAATTGACCAAAATTGCATTCCGAGGCTTCGAGTAATTGGAGGGGGGGTAAAACATTGCAACTCACAATTGAAGGTATAGAACCCGATGGAACCCGTCAATCCAATGGATGCAAATACGTCGTAGTTCGACGCATCACATCCCGTTGATACAATTTTGGCACAAAAAGTGTCGATCATTGTTAAAGGGGGGTTGTGGGGAAGGGCGAAACTCGGCTGGGTGGCTCTTTTTCTTCCTGGGCCATGAAGAATCGATCACGACAAGATTGGTATCTTTTCCGACTAAATTCGATGTCCTGAACTTGAATTCGATGTGTAAATTTGGATAAAGACAAGTTCGAACAAGTTAACTTGAGAAAACCTGTTTTTTCTTCGAAAATTTTCACGAAACTTTTTTTTACTGTTAGAGGTATTCATCTATGAAAATATTTCAGATGCCATTAGATTGAAATGTATTCTTAACGAAAATCATCTATTTGATCTGTAATTTTGATTCCCGACATGAAAAAAACCGATTTGAACTTAAGTCGGCACTGCCCGGCGACTACTAATGACCAGAACACTACACCATGCTCCTTCAAGTAATAACTCAATACCCTGCATTGCGATTTATGACGATTTTGTTTATGTTATAGGGAATTCAGTTCTGCACAGATCCTCGAACTTTCAAAGATGAGTTATAATTTTTCAGATAGTTTGGGCTATTTTCATTTAAAGATGCATGGTGTAGTGTTCTGGTCAGTAGTAGATAACGGGCTGTGCCGACTCAAGTTCAAATCGATTTTTTCTATCTTGAAAAACAAAGTTACAGATCGAATGGATGATTTTCGTGAAGAATACAGTTCAATCTAATGGCCTCTGAAATATTTTCAAAGATGAATGCCTCTAACAGTAAAAAAAAGTTTTGTGAAAATTGTCAAAGAAAAAACAGGTTTTCTCAAGTCAACTTGTTTGAACTTGTTTTGGTCAAAATTTATGCATCGGATTCAAGTTCAGGACATTGAATTTAGTCGGAAAAGATACCAATCTTGTCGTGATCGATTCTTCATGGCCCAGGAAGAAAAAGAGCCACCCAGCCGAGTTCCGCCCTCCCCCGCGACTCCCCTTCAATAATGATCGACACTTTTTGTGCCAAAATTGTATCAACAGGATATGATGCGTCGAACTACGATGTATTTGCATCCATTGGATTGACGGGTTCCATCGGGTTCTATACCTTTAATTGTGAGTTGCAATTTTTTACCCCCCCTCTAATAACTCGAAGCCTCGGGGTGCAATTTTTGTCAATTTTAGATATGTAGTAAGGCACATAATTCTGGACAGAATGTCAAATTTTCAGGACGTTCATATTCTTGCCTAAGTTTTGGCAATTTTTTTAACATGTTTCCTGTACTAAAACAAAGTTGGCCCTTCAATGTATTGAAACAACGTATAAAGGCAGCATTTGGAACTTTGCATGTGAAAATGCACTCGTCAATCATTTCTACATGTAGTTTTAGCTAAACAGAACTAAAAAATACCGACTGCGGTACCAGAGACCGGCCAGGAACCATTTTTGCAGAATTTACCCCTAGCAGGTATATTAACCGCAATACAGTGCCCCTGGTGCGAAATCTTGCGTGGCGCCACATCTGGAATTGCAAAGGAGGGTCTTCTGAACACGTATGCCAAATTTCATGCTTTGATCACAAAATGCACAGATCATTCCATTTTTGGCCGTTAACCCCGCCACTATCAGCAAATGTCAGTCATATGGTCGTTGCTGTCATTTTCATTGTTCGAGTGATCAGTGGCAGGTGGCAAAGTGCTGGGTGCTGGGTGTAGCGTGATGCTGCTAGGCAATATAGCGTTACGCATACACACACAGACACATCCCTGACAGACACACAAACGGGCTGAAGAAATACGAGATACCAACATGGAGCAGGTAGGCTTACCAACCAACAGTAACCTAGTGATAAACCCGGGTTGGCCCCTGCTGCCATCTATCGTCTTCTTCAGCGGCGAAACACCCCATTGTAAAAATGAATAAAAATAATCACGGGATGGGATATCCGCGATTCCGCGAGGAAATCCGAAGCCCGAAGGCATAATTTAGTGTAGTCGCTCGTGAATCGTGATATCTAATCATGATCATACTACTCGAGTACTCGGATCCGGATCTCGGCTCTCGGGTCCTGGGAATTTGGATTCGGCTCGGGTCCCGGGGATCCGGTAATCGTACTCGCTGTCGCATAATATTTTCAATTTTGTTGCCCATTCCCGACCCGGACCCGGACTCGAGTCCCGTAGTAACCGTACTGGCTGTCGCATCGCATAGGTATCGAAATTATTACATAGGTACCTGTACATTGTACTCTAAGATTGTACTGTACTGTGATTGATACTGGTAATCCCGCGGCCCGCGAGTATGGGTAATCTACTGTTCTACTCGTATAGTACTCGTACTCGGTAACGGATACAAAGTAACGAGTACTCGTCATAAAAGTAACGGATACTTCGAGTACTCAAAAGTAACTGTACTTGACATCTCTAGTGAGAAAAGTCCCTGAGAGTTTTATATAATCCGTACTACACTTCTGTAGCGAAAGTTGCCTAAAAACCACGATTTTAAGCAACATTTGCTACATCAGTGTACTGCGGAATGTATTTTACTCCCAGGGACTTTTCTCACACGATTCAAGAATAGCGGCCCTGGAATAGTCTGGAAAATACGGGTCCCGATCGTTCCGGAAAATGCCGGCGGATTCCACGTTGCTAGGAGATTACGAGCTCAGGTATCAACTCATAGAAACCGCTGACGGCAACCGAACGACCTGCCGTCAGAATTTGTGAAAACCAGACGTCGGATTTTGGCGGGGTTTTCTTTTTAATTTTCGCAAACGAACCGCATTCCACGTTGAGGGTGAGAATTTTTCTGAATTTGTCAAGATTTTTCGAAATTTCATAATTCATTCAAAATTTTACAAGAAAACCGATGTTCGAATAATCCATTCCAAATATCTTGTTACGTTTTCGCGGCGAAAACTCGGCTTTTCGGGGAGAATTTCGAGAAATTTGGTGTGAAATGCCGACCGGGGGGCTTCGGAGACCTAGTGTCGTCCGGTGCGGGCCATGCGGTGGCGTTTCTCTTGAAATTTTGTCATATATTTGATCAAATTCGACCACGGCACGGCGAAAGCGACAGGAACGTCAATTGATGCTCTTGGTTTTGGGAAACTCAACACTTCGGGGGATTTCGGGTGTTTTTGGAGAAAATGTACCGTGTCAGCGTGCGAAATTGAATTGTGGTCTCTAGGAGACTTTTGAGCGTCCACCAGACACCACAAACCCAACATCTCCTTCAAATTCGACGGCATTTCGGTTAAAAATTCCCAGGCCGGGCCAGACGTTGACGGCGTATTTCACAAAAACAGACAAGTTGAGGGGGCAAAACACGTCTGGGGGGGACTCACAATTTATCTGCAATTTCCAGCGGCTTCACATTTCGAGAAAGAGGAGCACATTTCATGTAGGTTACAGGGGTTTCTTGTCGCGACTTGTTTTCTACGGAATCCATAATAATTCCATCGGACCTTCTGGCGAGACCTCCAGAAAGGGACCGTGTTTTGATGTGCGTCCTTGTTTTGGAGTTTTTCTTGTCAAATTTTCCAAAATTTCACTACAAAGATCGGCAACATTATTGAGCGTCGCAGTTGTGTTGTGCAATTTGCAAATGTCAATGTAATCTCTCAGCACTCCTTTGAGGCAATTTTTCGCGGACTCTTTGTGCCATTTTTCGCGAGTGCTCTTAAATACGTTGGAATGATGCTGACAGTTATGGACGTTTTCGCGAGTAAATGTAATGATGAAAGCGGAAATCGTTACATGACATTTTTCTATCATCATTACCACAAGATCCGATTGAGATTTTGAACCTATGCCAACTAGAAATAGACACTCTAAATGCATCTGTGAAATTTCGATTTTTGACGTTTTGAGAGGCCGCCATATTGAACTCTTGCATTTTTCAACCTATCCGATTGGGATCTAGAACCTATACCCACTTGGGGTGGACAACCGAGATGCATCTGTCAAATGTGATATTTTGACAGTTCTAGCGCCGCCATATTGAACTTTCGCAATTTTAAACCGATGCGATTGGGATTTTACTCCCATACCCACTTGAGGTTGACAATCAAAATGCATCTGTCTGATTTTGATTTTTGACGTTCCAATAGGCCGTCATATTGAACTTTTGCATTTTTCAACCGATATGATTGGGATTTTGAACCTCTACAACAACTTAAAATAGGCAATCTGAATATATCTGTCAAATTTTTCATTTTGACAGTTTTAAGGCCGCCGCCATATCAAACTTTTGCATTTTCAACCGATTCGATTGGGATTTTCAACATAATTGGTACTCCCCACTTGAGGTGGACAATCGAAGTGTATCTATCAAATTTGACGTTTTGACAGTTCCAAAAGGCTGTCATATCGAACTTTAGCATTTTTCAACCGATTCGGTTGCGATTTAATGGTATATTATTCAACAAGCGGGTAATGAATGCTTCTTACTCATGAGGGTCCTCGATTATTCCCCAACCAATGAGAGGTTTCAGGATGTCGTCTTGTTGCGCCTTCTTTATTTCTTCTAAAGACAGTTTCAAATCGTCACATCCAAATTCTTCAACTTCAACTACGGTAATCACCACTCCTTTATCTTCTTGCTTCAAACAATGTTCCGGACATGGCCGTCCAAACAAGGCGTCAGCGTTGGAATGTGCTTTTCCAGGTCGGTGCTGAATTTCCATCTTATAAACTTGTAGAGTCTTTCGATCCAACAAGCCACTTGTCCTTCTGGATTTTTCAAGTTTGTTAACCATTTCAACGCACCATGATCAGTCCTTAGGATGAATCTTCGGCCGTACAGGTATGCATGGAAGTGCTGGATGGATTTCACGACTGCAAGTAACTCTTTTCTTGTTACACAATAGTTTCGTTCTGGCTTGTTCAACGTGCTGCTGTAGTAGGCCAGAACCTTCTCTTGTCCATTTTGCATTTGCGACAGCACAGCGCCCAGCGCTTCTTTACGGCAGTCTGTGTCAAGGATGGAAATGCCTTCGTCTCTAGGAAGTGCCAATACGGGACTCGTTATCAGAGCATTTTTCGAGTATTCGAATGAATGTTGGTATTCTTCATCGGTCCATCGGAAGACTTTCTTGGCTTCTGTGAGGCGGTGGAGAGGTTTAGCGATCTGGGAGTATCCTTCCACAAACTTCCGGTAATAGCAACATAACTCAAGGAAACTCCTAACTTCTCAAACGTTCCCTGGCGCGTCTTCCAGTTCTTTACAGCTTCAACTTTGTCCTCGTCGGTGCGAATACCATCTTTTGATATCGCGTGACCCAGATACTTCACTTTTCTTTGGATAAGGTGACATTTCTTTGGATTGAGCTTCAAGCCTGCCTCTTGTATTCTCCGGAAAACGTGCTGGAGTCGGTCCATTTCCTCGTGAAAAGTCTTGCCATGAACAATCACATCGTTCAAGTACACCAGAGCAGTTTTCCATGACAGTCCTCTCAGGACCTCTTCCATCAACCTGTCGAAGGTCGCCGGGGCATTACATAAACCGAACGGCATGACTTTGGAGTGCCAAAATCCGGCACACGAAACAGAAGCCGTCTTTTCCTTGTTTTTGGGTCCACTTCTACTTGCCAGTAGCCGCTCTGAAGATCTAACGTAGAAAACCAGCTTGCTCCAGAGACGGCGTCAATTGTGTGATCAATTCTTGGCAACGGGTAAGAGTTCTTCTTGGTAACGTCATTGAGATTTCGATAATCGACGCAGAAACGTGTTGTTTTATCTTTCTTCTTCACCAAAAAAATTGAAGCGAATCGTTCAAAATATGATGCCTTACCTTGGTTTCAAAAATAACGGAAGAGCCTAGTCTCCACCATGTCGACGTTCACTCGTAGGCAAGGGAAGAATCTTCCCTTGTTGGAACGGACAAACAGACCCGACTTGGTCTAATCCGCTACACTTGTACACTCCTCAACCCTCAATACGTACTTCCTTGCTAGGAAGCTAGGTAGTTTTTTCAGCCGTTCTAATTTTATTCGTTATCGCAGAATCTCATATTGGCTGTTGTACGCATGGGAGCTAATGAGCAATGCTGCGCTCACCACTGAAGCTAAAATTACGGCTTAATGAAGCCCTGCTAAATCCACCTTACACCATAGCACGCGTTGCACGAGTAGGGGAGAGTGGGAGCGGTGCATACAACGTTTACCTGATCCCGATGATGCCCCATCAAGCATCACGTCCATGGCTACCGATAAACGTAAATTAATTATGTTCCAATCGAGTTTATGCGCCGCTGTATTCTATTAGCGGTGTAATCGATTGCTTCTGCATTGTGGATGGGACTAAATTGGACCAGCCAGATCCAAATTGTTGGCATGATCCCAGAATAGGTATGTACACATGCCCACCTACCCTTAATTGAATCCTACAAGAGTATGCAACCAGCAGTACTTAGCTCGGTCCCAGACATAACGCCGTACTATCTGACGGAAAAGACAATGTAATCTCGAGTCAATTTCGACCGTTGTAACATTGTTTTGAAGCTGGAGCGCAAATTTTATTGCGGTGAACGTACGTGAGCGATAAAGGCCAAGACTCCCGCGCGCCACTAAAACCGTCCTACTACTCCTACTACCACAAAATTTGAAAGCGAACTTTAGTACCCACATATACTTACAATTTTGCTTCTAAAATCAGTTCCAAAATATATATACTTGATCATAAAATGTATATTGGTATTGCCGTTTTATGTTTGCGGTGTACATTGGCGCCCCTTCTGTTTTTCAAACTCCTGTTGAGCAAACACGAACTTTTCAATTTCCCATCCCTTGTGTGTAAGTAGGGTTATTGGGGTATTACTGCAGACAGAGGGGGTATGAAAACAATTTCAATCTCACCCTCTATTCCATCACACTGATACCAATCGAATGTTTTATTTTCCAGCATTACAGAGGCAGCATGAAATCGTTAAACACGGGAATCGTTACGCTGCTGAACTACGGCAAGCATGTACCGCCCGCGGTGTCCCATGTAACGCTCGCTCACGAAATTGGACATAATTTTGGATCACCGGTAAGTAACTAGACCTTTTCGAAACATTGCAGGGTGATTTTTTAAATTTATCGATAGATTAAATGAACCATATCGTGCTGCGTCGCCTCTGGCTGAGTTTCACTGTGTGTGCGCTGTGCATTATAAGAGGAGCTTCAACATCACTGGACTAGAGCGACGGGCGACACCAGCTGTCAGCAATGTCAGCAAACGTCAGTTCTTTGTCGATCCGTTGAGTGAAAATATGTAAAAAGCGCCATCGTAATCTTTTGGTCCTGGCATCGGCCGATAGATGATGCCACAGTACAAGCAACTTTTGATACCAGCTTTGCTGCGGATCGTTTTCTAATATAAGTAGTGGAGTGGTGAGAATAAGCAAGGATGGAAGGACTTTGTTCTGGTATCAGTTTGTTCCTTATTTTTAAAAATTCTTCACGAAAAAACCACAGTTCTCACCTCACCATGTGGGTCGAAGCAAGCGAATATCTTGTCAAAACCATTATCAGTGCCAGAAATGTCACCGGGGGCGGCTTTTTATCATTTTTTACTCAACGGTCTATAAAAGTACCCACTCATTTTGCAGATTTTTTTTTTATTATGGAATTGCTAACGTGAAATCCAGAAAACGCAGCTTCAACATATCACTTGACTTAATATTACATCGCTTTCGGTGATTGCTATAAGCTGTACCTATTCCTTTTACACAAAATCTCAGATAATCTCACCTTAGTTAGAGAGAGAAAAAGCGAGAATTGCATGAGAGGGAGAGAGACACAACCTAGCAATTGAAGTGAGAATTCTCAGTTCAGATGATAAAAGGAACGCAGCTATTGAATCGATCAAAAGTTATATCTGTCAGAATATGGTCGACCAACTGTGAACCGAAAAGACTGGTCTCGGAGGCCGGTAACCAAACTCCAGCTATTATTATTGTAATTCACTTTCAGACGCTGAGATTCAAGACTTCAATCTACACAGTCGAACCAGAAAAAATGTGAAAGAGAAGTCTAATGTCAAATGAACAGGTCAACAAAATAAGTGTCGTAGTCGATATTTTCGTCATTTTTCAACACCAGACAGCTTTGGATTCCTTCGGTCGATTTCAGATCTGTTTGGACTAACAGGGCGTCGAATAAAACTGTGTAAAACTCCTAAAAGTTAAGTCTTTCCCTCAGTCACTCCAAGAAAGGGGTCCGGTCAGCCCCGGTCAGCATGACCTAAAACCTCCGTAGGCCGGCTTGGCCTGTCGAGGCAGGTATCAAAACCAGTATGATACTGGCATCGGCATCGTGTTTAATCAGATCAACTTTTTTCGAAGGTTGATGGTTGTTTTCAAGGGCTATTTCCATAAACTTCAGAACTGATGATAATAAGTTAAGAAGATGGAAACCTAGAGGCAAAATTCTTGTTTCTTCTTCAATCGCATACATTGGTGCATTCTTCAACCTTGAGGAATTGTTTCCAATGGCCTTTTCTATGAAGTTGCAAAATGATAACTCGAGAGCGAAAACATCTAGAGGTAAAATTTTTGTTTCATTTCAAGTCGCATACAAGTCGACATTTATTGACAATGACAATGCTTGAGGAGCTTTTCTTAAGGGGCATTTCCATAAACCTAATAAGAATTTTGTCTCTAGGTCTTTTTGTCATTGATTTGTCAATTTTCGAATTTCTGGAGACGACCCTAAAAACCACTCCTCGACACCAATTTCCAAGTTACGGAAACATGGAAATGAACCTTCAAGCCCACCCACAACCCTGGGGAAAAGGAGGAATCTACTGAAGAAGAAACAAAAATTTGACCTCTGGGTCTTTGTTCTTGAGTTACAGTTCTGAAGTTTATGAAAACAGCCATTGAAATCAACCCTCAACCAATCAGTTGAAGAGCAAATTCTCAAAAAAGTGTAAATTGTAGAAATAATAGAGAAGCTTTTTTTGAAAACTAAAATGGAGAGGTAAATTGGAAACCCTTCCGAGGAAAGACGTCATTCTTCATATTTTTGATGTCGGAATACATACAAAAATTGACAAAATAAATAATAGCTACAAAAAGCTTACACAACACAGTTTACAAAAGCTTTGCACTGTTTTATTTGATGCTCTGTAATCGACCGAAGGAATAAAAAACCGTGTAGTTTTAAAAACTGATGAAAATATCGGTTACGACACTTATTTTGTTGACCACTTTATATCGGTTGAATTTTTGTTCAGATTGAATTTGGACTTTCTTCAATATGGGAATAAATGACTCCACTCAAATCAGTTGACTTTCAATTCAATATTATATGTATATAATAATAAACCGATTTTGATATCGAAACATTACATTAAGTAGAAGAGCGCGTAGCACAACAAGCTGGCCAACTTTCCTGTGGTGATAGTTCGGATTCGATTCTAAGCCCGAACCAGCAAAATACGAGTTCCTTGATTTAAAATTTTGAATGTTTGCTAAATTCTAGGGCGCATCGTATGTCGCATCAGCACCTGAAAATTTGAACGAAGGTGCTGACCCCGTGGATGTTGAGTTTTAAGATCCCTACCCTATGTTGGAAGTGTTGGAACACACAGGATTCACAAGAATTCTACAAAAATTCTACATTTGTGGCCTAAATGGCTTACATAAAATGACTTAATTCCTAGTCTCACAGGGCTCCTCTCTTGAACAATTCTGATTCATAAAAACCAACTTGTTTTCTCAGCGTTCTCCTCCTTGAACAATCCCGGTCACGGCACCACTTCTGTATTGATACGCACCTCACCTGCGCTTTGCCTGTGATCGTCAAAACCATTTGCTGGAACCCACATCACCGTTTTTCTTACTATATGTGATATATAGTCGTGGTATTCGGTTAATATTTCAAATTTGAATACAAAAGACATCAGGCTACAATATGCCGTCCAGCTTTTTCCAAAAGGCCAAGTGGAACTTTATTGGTGATGTTTCAGTTTGGCCACAGCTGATGGCACCTGCAAAGTTTTGGAGCGAAACTTTCAGCGGCCATCAGCCGTGTTCTTCCAGCTTGTCGCTTCATTTTTGCTCCAAAAAGTCATTCTACTGAAAATAAAAAGTGAACGGGATATAGGTCGTAGGTGATCATTGAAAACAAATTTCTGGCAAATTACAGCTAATAAATGGCCGCTTTCATAAGACATGAGCAGCTACCGCTACGCTCCTTCGAAACTGTTGGCGTCTTACGAATGCATTGTTGGAAGTAGCGGTGACTGGCGGTGACACATTCAGCGCCGCGTCAAGAAGAGCCGGAACTTATAATCTGGTCTTGAAGAATTTCACCCAGTGCTAAAGCTCGATGGTCTATATTCAACAAGCAATTCACATTAGATGAGAAAAAACTCATAATCTCCAAAAATTCAAAACAGCACGTAAGGTAAACAGCACCGAACAACACTCTTGAACCCATAAAATGTCAGAATGGCACTTGCGAACATCAAAATTTAACGTTTCTCTCATTCTTCCACCTTCCACTCCTATCGCTCACTATGCTACCAAAATGTAGCGAACTTCCGAGCCGCTACAAAACATGGCGTCCGCTCCGAGAGGAGCGGAAAAGTAGCACACCGTTCACATGACAAATCGGTAACAGTTCCACAACTGTTGTGACTTATGAATGCGCCCATTATCTCAACCCAATAATGAAATATGAAATATCCATGAAAACCAATAAAATGAGCTAGGTACTGTGATAGTACCCATTTCCCGCTAATTAGCGTGACCCCTACATTGTGTATCAACTTTGTGCCGTAGATTTTCTTAATTATTTCCCTTTATCAATTGAATAAATTTACATATCCCCTCTTGACTCCCAGGTACTTGTTTCCCAATCTTTTCAATTACTGAGGTTCTTTGAAAGACGACTATTCAAACAAGCATTACAAATAAACAAAGTTGAAAACTACACCTGCTTAATTACCAATAAGTCAATGATCGCTAATTCAATTTATACAACCTCAAGTACTTTATCTGAATCATATATTCATCACACACTCTCACATTGTGCTGAATCCAGCTGACAATAAGGAATTAGTCAATTCAATTTTCATTCAGTATCTGAAATTGAAATATATCTTAATTGCTTGCTGACATAATTAATTCCAATCTCCAAATTAAATTCTTGTTTCCGAATTCTTTCTGATTTTCTGATTCAAAGAGGTCTAGATGAGCCTTATTTCACAACACACTCAAGTTTGATTCCGTGCATAATTGATTAGTTGATTTTAATTAACCCTTTTCTAATTACGCCCTTACTTGTACTCGGAGAGATATCGAGCTCACTCTTATCATTCCGCTTAGAGAGAGATTATTCATCGATTATTTCTAAACGACAATAACCTCGCTAGCATTTCTCAAACGGTTCACATTTGGAAGGAACTCAACTCGAATACTTTGACGCTGAGACCTACGAACGGTAGGTTCAATATAATTCATTTTCAAGGGAAGTGTTCGCGATGTTTTTATTTAGCCCACGTACGATTGCATATTCACTGCTAGCGCTGTGTTGTCAGCTTATAAAGTCTACAAATCACGTGTCGGAGGCTATTCTTTTTGGAGAAGGGTCATTGAGACCTCCACCATTCACCTGGTGATTCGAAAGTAACTGGAAACAATGTACCGAGAGTTCATAAATTAAATGGGTCAAGGGTGCTTGTGAGTTTGAAAACGTCTGTCGGAACTAGCATCGTTCATTTTATGTCTATAATTCTTTGGTTGTCGTGATTTGTCAGACCAACCGCAGTTTTCGGAAAAATTTTAATATGGTTTCCACGGCAGGGCGCAAAACCCACATGATCGAGGCGTATTTTCCAACTTGTGTGCGAAGAAATTAATTTGAGAGTACAGCCAGCGTTTATATTTAGAAGATTTCCAGCAGCACATTCCGGATTTTGCAGTGGTACCAGATAAGTTTCATAGGTGTCTGGCACACTGCATCAGTCTGTTTCCTGAAACTGGCGTAAGAAATTGGACTCCCTTTGGGAACATGCCGGAAGATTGTCAAAAAGGACTTGGTTGTGAAATCATACAGAATGCCCCATTGCCTGGAGACCACCCCAGACGGGATAATTTGATGAACGACAACCTGCGCAACTTGACTTCTTTTACTGACGAGGCGTAGTTCTATCTTTCGGAACACATCAATTCACAAAACTCACATCGATTTACACAAATACGTGCACTTATGGCAGATCAGAGATCTATAATAATATAGGACGTACCAGGACGTAAAAAGAATGAGGATTACCCTAGTTTCGACAGAAGTTTTTGAATTCACAGGCTTCCTGACCCATTTAATTCATGAACACTTGGTATTTAAAAGCTCACTGCTACTTACGGAATATTAACTCGGTTTGAAAAAGCTTTCGGCTAGTATCGGAATACAGCGAACTACCCTTAATGAAGTTAGTGAACAAAACAATAACTTACACCCCGTTGAAACCATTATCACTAGATTACATAAAAGGTAACTTGCCTTGGTACTTTCTTCTCTCGTCAATAATGCACTACAATTATTAATTACTGGGCCAACCCAACTCGTTAACTCTTTTAACTCACAACCACTATGGTTATTGATTCATTACATACCTAGTAGGAGGTCGGGAAGTGACCCATTGCCGACCTCCCGAGAAAGTGAAGAAATGGTAGCTTTAGAAGGGAAATTTCAAAATATGCATCTAACCAAACAATAAGTGTGTTAATCGGTATTTCCTGAACCACGTTTCAGCAAAATTAATCGGCCTATCTGGAAGTTATGACAAAAAGTTAATTTTCAGATTCCAACTTTTGCACGCCTGTAATTCTGCAAGCTGTACATGGTTGTGAGTGAAATAGTATACATACTTTCGACGGTAAATACATCATTCCAGCTTCGGGCTAGAGCCTCCAGGCTTTGCCTTCAGGAGACTTTAACGACTGAAGCCAACCAAAAAGGATAAGCGGTAAAAATAAGAACTAACTTGAATTATTTTACTTGCAATATCAATATTAATATTGATGATGTACTTCCCGTTTCGGTATGTAATATACTATTAACGGATATAAATTTTGAGTCTCACACACACGTCTGGTGTTTTCTCGCGCCCACACTCAAGTCCCCAGTTCGTGTCTCTCTTTCTGGACCGCACCTCTTTCACCTTTCCCTTTTACTACCCCTCAAGTGTGACCACCCTTGGCCTACAAAACCAATGCGCTGGAATGCGCTTCGTGACTCCTCCGCTCCATTTCGCTATTCTAACATTTTCCAACCCACGCTAATTTATTCCTAAAATTAAACTCTCTTTTTGAGATTTTAGGCTGAACACCACAGTACCTAAGTTGAGCTTTGAAGAGCTGTATCTCCTTCATTCTTCATGTAGTCGTATCTTTTTGAAGCAACTTCACAGGTAATAAACTGGGATAACTAACTAGAGAGTAGAGTTTTTGTTTTATTAATTTGTGGAACACTCTGTATGGAAAAAGCAAACATAAAACAAGATTCGTAAATAAACTCCCTAGCTCTCTCGCTCCCACTCTCTTTCTCTGCGGTTTCTCTTCTGCGAATTGTAAAATCCCACTGGTGTATTCGGTGTAAATAGCAAACTCGAAATTCAATTATTTCCCCGGCGTTTTGCAGGCATTTTCTGGGATATCCGACAATAAAATATGTATGTCGCACACGTCTTTTGCGTGTTTGCGAACATTTTAATCGCATCGTCTGAATGAACGCTAATGAATAGATATGCATTCGCGGTTGGGGAACAACAAGGCCAGTTTTGCACCATTCCTACATTTTACCCTGCTCATACCACAGAATCGCTATTGAATACAGAAACGCCGTTTCAAGTAGATATTATAAATCAAATAGAAAATTCACCAAGTACTGGATAGTAAGGTACCCTTCGTTGCTACTTAGGAACACTTGACTGTTACGCACGGCCCCCTCGTTCAGATCGGGGAGGGGGGCACGTAGTTGACCAGTTGGCGCAGCCATTGGACTTTTTTTTTCGTCAAGGCCGGAATATTTTTCAGGGCAAAGTTTTTGACACCTGCAGTCAAAGAACAATAATTGTTTAGAATCAAGACCCTGTCGGAAATTTCAGATAAAATCATTAAAAAAAATCAATATAGAATTCTATATGCTTCCTATATGTTCTGTATTCGGTTTTTGAAACAGTAGTTTGCGAATAGAAAACATATAAAATTTCAATTGCAAAAACTTATAGGATTAGGCAAAATAGCTCATAGGGTACATATAGGAGCATATAAGATACCGCATTTGGCATATGAAAACATATAAAATTGTATACCATGTGTTTCGAACAAGATACGTAAAATAACATATAAAATCATATAGATTCATATAAATTTCAGCCAATCGCGATGGGCGACGTGCTAAAAATGATGATCCTGCCCGTTCCTGTCATATTTTCAATAAATTATAACATTTACCAAACCTTTTGAAGACCATTGTAAATAAAATCTTGTAATAAGATACACGCGTTAAAAGTGTCTTATTAATAATATGTCACTTTCAACTCTTGTATCGTAAATAGCTATTCTATACTCACTTATTCTTATTTGCGTCGATTATTGAAAATGTAGCATGCAGGAGAATACACTAACCTGTGAAATGCGGAATCGTGGACTACACCAGCATCGAGCAGAAACAACATACTAACAAACAACAACAACAGTAAACTAAACAAGCAAACGAAGCAAACACAGAAATAGACGCCGCGGGGCCAAAGAACAGACAGCCAGACGCCGATATGGCTAAGTCAGAGTAACTGGCATTGCTCACTGCATAATCGGCAGTTCCCGGGAAATTCAAAGTCTTCAAAAGCTATCAGTATTTCATAATAGAAACGCAGGAGACAAGTTCTATCAGCATTTTTGCAAATAAATAATAATATAAGGTTTTCATAATAGGGATTTTTCATATAAAAACTTATAGAAATTCAATGATGAATTCCAAATACATTCTCGCTATTATGTTTTCATAGAGGGTTATTCAAAAGTCCGGAATAAAATTCACAATTTTTTTCCATATTCATTTCGGAAAAAACGCTCGAACAGGTCAGTTTCTAAAAACGGTAAGCCGTTTTTTCATGACACGTGTCATGTTCTACCGTCAACCCCCTAACCCCAAGCCACCCTTAGTATTTTTTTTCAAATGGCACCCTATGGCTTGTGGGAGCTTGTTGGAAAGCTTGTCAAAAACTATATTCAGATCCACCATTGAAAATTAGATCGGACGCTTCACCATGAAGTTTTGAGGAACCCCCAGTTTTACTTAACAGTCCGGAATAAAATTCATAATTTTTTTCCATATTCATTTCGGAAAAAAACGCTCGAACAGGTCGATTTCTGAAAACGGTAAGCCGTTTTTTCATGACACGTGTCATGTTCTACCGTCAACTTCCTAACCCCAAGCCACCCTTAGTATTTTTTCTCAAATGGCACCCTATGGCTTGTGAGGGCTCGTTGGAAAGATTGTCAAAAACTTTTCAGATCTACCATTGAAAATTAGATCGGACGTTTGACTATGAATTTTGAAGGAATACAACGAGCCCCCACAAGCCATAGGGTGCCATTTGAAGAAAAAATACTAAGGGTGGCTTGGGGTTTGGGGGTTGACAGTAGAACATGACACGTGTCATGAAAAAACGGCTTACCGTTTTTAGAAATCGACCTGTTCGAGCGTTTTCTCCGGAATAAATATGGAAAAAAATTATGAATTTTATTCTGTTCAAGGAGACCACAACACAAAAATCGAGTCTATATTTTATTTGACCAACTTATGGGGAAGGTAGTTCAAAAGTATACGGAACAAATCTAAGTTTTCAATACAAGTCCGATCAGCCGATAAAACGTTTTGAAAATATTATCGTGACGTCACTTGGGCAGATGTTTTCACCTAGATTTTCACCTCCGATTTCCACCTATCACGTTCCCATGGTCTTGTTATTGCTGTTATTGTCGTTCTGACAAACGTCATTGTCTTCAAACAATCAGTAATAATTATGGCAGGCTTGAAACCGTCATCGTCTCATCCGCAACGGAATCAGGTACAGGTATGCCCGTGAAAATTTTTCCCTATGACGTCATTGTCGTTCTTTAGTGGGGCCTCAGCGCCCGCCACAAGATATGTAAATTTACAAGACCCTATGCAATCGTTCTAGTTTTTTCAACTCTTTCGTCTGAGACCAACTTGTATTTTGTGTTGTGGTCTCCTTAAAGTAAAACTGGGGTTCCTCAAAACTTCATTTTATTCCGGACTTTTGAATTACCCTGTATAAAAACATGTAAAGCTTACTATGTGATCACCTCATAGCTTATATGTCATATAGAATTCACTACCTTCATATAGAAAAATATAAGAACAAATAGAATTTTTATCTCCGTCAGGGGAGGTGCTTTTTGATGCAATAGCAAATAGAGATTAGGGAGTTGGCGAGCTTTTGTACTGTACGACGTGAATAAACAAACGTGAGAATTAGCGGGTTTGTTATTCACGGCTTTTTAGTTACAAGGAAAATGTTGCCATCTGCGTTGCGTTCCATAGTTACGGTCCATGAGACCGCAAACTCCCTATGATATGATGTGCTCATATTACGCTACGTTGTATTTCTTGTTGCATAAGCTTCCAGAAGTTAATATTGTTTACCCATTTGTTTTTCCTACTCTTAGTTCTTACTCATCATCCGTACAACATTATGGTAAATTATGGTGGTTATAGCAAGATGGTCGGCATGGTAATTTCGAGCTGTATTAGACCAACTGAAAAAAAAAACATTTTTGGCGGTAGCACCACCACGATCCTAGTGGAGAGCGGACAAACTCAAACTTGCTATAGAAATCAACAGTTTATTAGGTACGTTTATTATCCAATCCTATTGAATGATGCACGCATTATCACGCGCATACATGCCTGCATTTTTCAATAAGACTGGATAAAGCATAGTATTCTACTCGCGGGTAATGGTTATTACTCATTTGGATGCTTTACGACACTCGCCATGGCTCGTGTCTGCAAACTGCATGAAGCAATCATTATACCCGCTTGTTGAATAATATACTATTAGTGCGGCGGTTAGTGGACGATTTTGAAACCTACCTTGCATTTTATTCTAGAGCATTCAAACTTGGCAGAATTGTAGTACACACTCCCAGATTACTTTTAAGAAGTGGAAACAAGGTTGCAAACCTGGGAGAGCAGCAGTATAGCGAGTTGTCTACCTAACAGGGGTAGATTTGAAAACCTCAACAAATCGTTCGTTTCGGTGACTTTCATGGGCCGGGATCGGTCCTCCACTTGACATTTACTAGTTACCGGGCACATATCGACCTTGGCGATGAGTTGTGGCAGCGGGTTGCCTATCTTTCAGGGGCACAAACAGAAATCTGCGGAATCACAGTTAGTCCGGACGTTACGGGGCTACAACCTTGCAAAGAATGATCAAGCGATGAGAATTGTCGCAAAATGTACATTAGGCCCCTGAGCAACTTTAAAGAGGTGATGTCACGGTGAGTCTCCTTGCAGACGTCGTATACAGGTGTTCAATAATTCAAAAATTCCAACCCCTGAACCAAAAAAGTTGGAGTTATGAAAGTCACCACATAAATTCACAATTTAATGTTTGTAAGGATAAAATGAACCGCGTCTCATTATCTTTAGCCGTTTCTGAGAAATCCTGAAATTAGTGGTCAGTTTCATGGAAATTCATATTTTTTCATAAATCAGTAATTTCCGAAGTGATTTCCTGAAATATTTTAGTGAAATTCGGTAGTCCTTCAAAGAGTAAAGTCAAGAATGAAATGCCGTTTGTTGCTGTTGTCTCTGTCCACTATCTTCGAAAATATGACAGTCAACTCTTTTTCTTCTCATGGCCGCTATCTTGAAGTCACCCATTATTGAATAAGTGAGGAATTGATCTGTACTAATGATAATGGTCATAGGCAATAATCTTAGTGCAAAAATTTCCATTTCCAGTGAGTAAATCCTTTTCAATTGACTATAATCCCGGCTATTTAGATGTATGAAATTTTATAGTGCACTACCTATTTTTTCAGAATATTTTCAGGCTATTTCAGGAAAGACTGAACTTGAATCAAAATGGTTTTGTATCCCACTTCGAAAAAGATAGAGGATAATTTTAAACACCCTCCTTCATCTATCCAATGGTCATTTTGACCATGGTGAGCGCCAAAGCTCTGTGAAACTCGTGAAAATGTGTCCAATGGTCCTACAGCTCTTTTTGGTCAATTAAAAAGAAATTGCTCACTGGGTATAATTATTTTTGCATCTGTATTATTCCTTAAGACCATGATTTGTATTGCCAATTGATTTTCCAGTTAGTCAATAATGGGTGGATTCAAGATGGCGGCCATAAGGAGGAAAACAGTTGACTGTCGTATGTTCGAATATAGCAAGCAAGGACGGTGGCAGCACACGGCATTCTCTCCCTGACTCTACTCTCTATGATTCTACCGAATCTCATCCGAATATCTTGAAAAATAACTGAGTTATTGGAAATGGTGATAGAAACACTATGATTCCGGTATTATTTGTTTGTGCCCCTGGAAGGTAGACAAGCCGCTTCCACAACCCATTGCCAAGGTTGACATATGCCTTGAACTAGTAAAAGCCAAGTGGGGGACCGATCCTCGTCCATAGAAGTCACCAAAACAGACGATTTGTTGAGGTTTTGAAATCTACCCCTGTTAGGTAGGCAACCGGCTGCTCTTCTGGGGTTGCAACCTTGTTTTCACTTCTTGAGAGAAAGCTGGGGGTATGTACTGCAACTGTGCCAAGTCTGAATGCTCTAGAATAAAATGCAAGGTAGGTTTGACTAACCGCCGCACTATATTATTATGACCAGAGGCCAGAGTGGTTATCGATAGAGGCGCCACTGGAGTTGATGCCAAAACGCGTATCGTAACTATAGGTATAGATTTTGAACTACGTAAAGAGACAGATTGACAGATTTTTCATACATCTATCATTACACAACATGCCTCCGTTGAAAGAAAACCTCAACTTTTACGATATTTCCTATTTTCTTGTTTTGCTAGGTATGTACTGTATACTGTATACGTGTTTGTTGATTGGACTGATTGGAGAGGCAATATTCTCGGGAAGTTTCTCTACTCAAGCTCAAGTTGGTGCTCTGACAATTTTGAAAGGACATCAGCCACATTATTTAATGGAAAAATACATGAAACAGCGACATCATTGGAACACAATGCATAAAATGCTCAAGCCTCGCTTTCACCCGGTATAGGTATAGGGCCGTGCATAATCCCTGCGAAACGCGCATTTCTCGTCCTTTCAAATTAGCAAATAAAGCCAAATGAAAAAAACAACAACAGCCCCATTCACATGCAAAGACTTTGTTAGAGGACTTGAATTATGACCGGCGCTTCATTATGTCACTTTTTGCCGGATACGAAAAGGGCTGCCCGTTCACGAGGAGGATGAGGAGGTGGAGGAGGAGGAGGCGGCCCTTTTTCGCGATTCCAAATGGAATTTGCATGCAAAGAGGGCAGGCGGCATTCAATCTCGGTTTATTTTTGGAATTTTTCTCGCGTGCGCATACACACACACGCCGGAAATTTATTATCTACGAAAGTCTGATGCGTATATCCACCTAATTTTGCTCCTGCTCATGCTGGAACGGTGGAACTCGTTTAGGGGCAGAGGCGAAAAGCGCGCTAGGATATGAAACGTAATGAAATCACACAAGGATGAGCCTCTGCAGAAGGCCCGAAAGGTTATATTCTCAAAAAAAAAAAAAAAAATCTTGATAAGTTTTTGATATAGGTTAGCGGAAATTGGAATTTTTTTCCAATTAACACATACACACACCAAGAAGTTTACAGCACCCCAACACATACTGCTTGAGGGAATGAAAGGGGAGAGATGAGTTTTGATGGGGCGTTTTGATATAGAGGCAGTTTTCGTCGCTTCTGCCCCAAAGTTTGCGCCCCCGTTTTACGAGGGAATAAAAAAGAAATTCCGTCACTACATCCGCACATATGCCCCGGCAGGAAAGTGGAAATATTCAAACCTTTATGTACCTCGGCTCTAATAGAGTATGCGCTCTTTTGATTTATGCCGTTATTCATCGTGCAGCGCACGATATATGCGCCGCTTCTTTGGTAATAAAAAAGTTTTATACTTTCCCGACATGTTTTCTGCATATCGGCCCGTTTGAAAAAGGTCGGAAAACAAAATGTGCGTGGGCTTTTCCTTTTAGCCTCGGCGCGGATCTAGTCGATTTATCATTGCTCGCGTTATTAATTTTCAAATGCTAAACAATAATTTCATGTGGGGGCCTCCACGCGGGCCCAAAGCCGGGGAAGCGATTTCAAATTGAAAATGTTTTCGATGCAGAGATGAATGAACGAGATTTATGGAAACGCGTCAATTTGCGGGCGCGTTGAATCATCACGGCGATGTAAGCAAGGGCACTGGGTCATAACCTTGAATTTTATCCCAGCAGTTCGCGGTTTTGATGAGAGAACTTGACGTAATTCCGGCAAGAGCGTTAAGAAGGTGGAAGTGGAATAAAAACCAAGTTATTACTAACGCCTACCTATATACATGTTTACGGCAGTCTGTGACGTTAAAGCGTATAATGAAAAATGTTTTCTGTACTTCCAGCACGACCCGGAACAGTGCACCCCGGGCGGCGAGGACGGCAACTTTATCATGTTCGCGCGGGCGACATCTGGCGACAAGAAGAACAACAATCAGTTTTCGCCTTGCAGCTTAAGGAGCATCAACCCCGTGCTTAATTTCAAAGCGCGCTCGCCGAAAGGCTGTTTCACAGGTAAATCAAGAGGGCCTGGACTTGTGTGCTCTGGCGCTGCTTTGACCTACTATTATAACCCTGCTCATTCCCATTTCGTCCCATCCATTCTGTTTCATTAAAACTTGTGCTTTCCAATTTAACTTTGCGCTTTCGGTACATATTTTCGCCAAATGTTGTTTGCTGATGGTGATCAGGTGGACGTTACAATGCTCTCATTGTCGAAATGGACGCTTGCTGGATCGCGGGAATTCAAGCGATGAAATTGAAATCCTGATTCATCAAAACCCGCACAATTACCGCTTTATTATTGTGATGATCCGAATTCCAAATTCCCCAAGCTGAGTTAGTAGCACTTTCCAAGCGTTCCAGTTCATTAACTGTTCACTTTTCAAATTGCCTATCACCAATATTCAGGTTGTATTCACGCTTCTGCTTCTTCAGCCCATAAACTGTTGAGTCTTGACTGTTCAAGTCACCAACTGTTCTTTCCTTTTTTGGAATCTATGTACTATGTAGTCGATACGCATCGCCTGCTCTTATTCACTTTTTACACTTTCGAGCCCAAAAATTGTGCACTTTTCAACTATTCAAGTCAGTTACCTACCCAGCTGATTATAGGTTCATTCCTAAAACTGATACCTCTACTCGTACCTCTATAAACTGTAGTCGATAACCTGTTCACGATTTAGATTATCACAAACTGACCATTATCATTTCTGCCCCTGCCCCCTTCATTGCTTATCAGGCAAACTGCTTAAATTGATCAAAGTCTTCAAAAGCTTCCTAGTCGCCAAATTATTCACCTATAGGTATCAGATGTCTAGTTTTTAAGCTGTTCTTTTTTCCACGTATTCATTTGCTCAAACTATCAAAATTACACCATCACACTATTCACTCCATAGACGTTTCAGTCCTCAAAGTCCTCGCTCCAGAATCATATTTTTTACTATAATGTATTTATCATTTTGACTCGTCAGAATTCTTAGTCTCTATAATCTGTCCGTTTTTTCTTAGTTCCACGATGTAGCAGCTGTTCACTCTTGAAAAAAATGTTCTGGTCATCATACTGTTCATTTGTCAGATGTCTAGTAGTCTAGTCCTCAAATTGTCCTTGTTTGCAAACTGTAGTTCATGTTTGGTTGTCACTTTAATTGTTGCAATATCTAATTATTTCCACAAATATGTTCACTCCACAACATCCCTAATTTCTATCAATATGCTCACTTTTAACCCGCTTTGTTTTAGTAATATACCTCTTCAATTCACTCTTCAAATTTCTTTCAGTGTCCACGACTTTGTCCTTCAAATCTTGAACATATTTGTTGTGTACTGTGAGAAACCCGCTTTCCCTATATTAAATTAATTAGCTGTGATACGTCTAGTGACCCTACGTTATGTTTTGTTGTGTCGTAGATTTTTATTACTTTTACCTAAGTCATTAAAATCAATCACACCTACCTCGATTTCCCAGTTGTGCTCTAATGCCCCTGTCATGCGAGTAGCCTCACGTTCTTTGAAAGAGGATGATTTGAATGAATGTTGAAAAATAAACAAAGTCATTTAACACCACATCTTATCTTTATTACGGATTAATCAATCATCGCCAATTTAATTAAGTTTAACCATAATTGTTCAATACATAATTTCCAGACGTGCTGACATCAGCTAACGTTAGGAATTAGTAAAGTTCACATTCGGTTTCTGAAAGAAAATACACCCTTATCACATGCGAAAACCCTACGACGAATTAGTTCAATCCGTCCAATTGAATTCCGTTTCGCATTCTTCCTAATTTTTCCGAACTATTGTTGAACCCGTTCCCTAACGCACCTGAGTTTTAATTCCCTGCTCAATTAAGTCAAGACCTCGTCGAGATTTAAATTTTAACCCCTTCTTCTACCCAGGTCATCTTCCATATACGAATAGCAATCTCGATTATTTAATTGTACTTGGAGAGAGATTGTTGTTCACTGACTTTTGTCTTGTTATTTCAAATTTATAGCCATTATTCTAATTATCGATCATATAATTTACATAAAATTGAATGTTTACATTCCATGCATTCTGTATCCGGCTGGGGCTATAGTTTATAACTTACAGACTTATACAGCAGCTCTTGTTCACGTTGGTTTATATAACTTCACGCAAGTCTACCTACAATCAGGTGTACAGTTTATTGCGATGAGCCTCTAATCAAGAAGCCTGCAAAAATGATGTTACATTCCTTTCTATCTTGACGTGTTTCGAAACGACACTGAATTTTCTTGGCGTTGCTCAAGGGGTTCTCTTTGGTAAACTCAACCTTATGCTCATAAACTACTTGTCGTACGAAATAAAAGGGTCAAATATTCTATTCTATGGGGGACAATTTCGCGTGAGATGTTCGCCCAGATTTGATTTGCATAAATACTGCTAGTGCTTGTCGTCTACAAAATCATGCTCTGTAGGAAGCTAGATCTCTTAGAAACGGTTACTGAAGCTTTCACCCCTTTTCTGGTGTTTTGAAGGTAGCTGGAAAACAATGTACTCAAAACCTCACCGCAACTTCAAGGCATCAAATCTATTCAACGCGTCCTATGGCTATTCGAAATCTCAAGAACAAAACCTTCTATCATTTTATAAACAAACAACTACCTTAAACCCCATCCAACAACTATCATTTGATTACAATGAAAATCAGACTTGCATTAATGTTTTCCTTTCTCGTCACTGATGCACTACAATTATCAACAGTATTTTCAGCACTCTTCTTAATTTCTTCTCGAAAAATATGAATTTTTCTTCTCATGCACATCTGCCGTTGTCGACTGCTATGACGCCAATCCCTTTCATCCCCGTCTCTATTCTCGGACCCTTCCTGTTACCACCCCCCGTCTCACGTCTAGCACCACTGGCCCACAAACATGCTACTCAGGAATCCGGCGCGAGCACAGTATTCTTCCTTACCCCACTTCTTTCCTTCCCTATATCGCCCGTAATACTAATTTATTCCTAAATATTTAACTTCCTTTTATTTTATAATTTAAGGCGTCCCATTACAGTACCTATAATAATATATTTAATATTCACTCTCCAAATTATCTCTACGTAGTCACTTTTCGGTCAAAAAGTTGTTCATTATTATTCGTAAAATATTAAATTCACCGACCGCGTAACAGGAACGAGTTTTCCCTGAAAGAATTTCGCCGGGATCGATTTCCCCTGGAAGGAATTTCTCTGGAATGAATTCCACCGGAATGAACTTCCTCGGTAATAATTTCCCCTGGAAGGAATTTCACTGAAAGGAATTCTACCGGAATGAAATTCCCTCGGAAATAATTTACCCCTAGAAAGAATTTCCCCCAGAATTAATTCCACCGTTATGAGTTTTCTTCGGAAATGATTTCCTCTGGAGGGAACAGTATCTCAAAACACAATATCGAACTTCCTCCTTCTTTTAGGACGTGACCGGACATCCATCTCGTGGACACTTCGTCGCAAAATAATATTTTACTTTGCATTAGCTTTAATTTGTGTTTTCTCGTTGCTTTTCGAACTTTAGTAAGATCCCTTATGTCGAATTGTATTATTTAGAGCCCTACTGTGCACCCTGGTTTCTTTATGTCTTTGAAGCTCTGCTTAGTCCCCTTGCATTATTCCGAGCAATTCTGCTAGTACACCAAGTTTCGGGATCTGCTCATCTTCTCTAGTGTAATTTTTGAGCCCTAAATGAGCCCTCTTATGTTTTTTGTAACTTTCAGATTTCCCCATTTCAGAGGGCCCCATTGTGTCTTCAAGCGTAGCTGGAGTCCTGTTGATTCTTCTTATGTTTTTTCATGGCTCAGTACCAGTATGCCCCATTCTACGTTATTCTGTTATGCAGAGCTTCATTTGGCCTCCTTGTGTCTTCAATACCGTTTAAAGTTCTGCTGAGCCCCCTCACATTTTCCGTTACTTTCAGAATTGGTAAGCACCCTTTTGCCTTCTGCCATCATATCATTCAGAGTCCTTTCCGGCCTCCTTGTGTCCTCAAATGTAATTGGAGCCCTGATGAGCCCCCTTATGTGTTTTCGTGGCATTAGAATATGTGTTTTCGTGGCATTTAAGATTCCAGGGAGACCTTTCCTGCCTTTTGATTTTACACAGCTTCATTCGGCCCCCTTGTCGTTGTTCCACGACTTTCGGAGCTCTATTTTTTATCGTATCCCTTGTTTCCTCTTCAACTCAAATGTGTAGTTTTGAGCTCTAATCAGCTCACTTATGTCTTTATTGGCTTTCAGGGTACCAGTGAGGCCCGTTTTGCCTTCTTTTGTTATATAGAGCCTCTTGGGCCGCCTTGTATCACCAATATCGTCTGAAGCCTTACTGAACCCCCTTGCATTTTTCCGTACCGTTCGGATTTCTCTTGAGCCCCCTCATGCCGCAATGTGTCGTTTGGAGCATTAATGAGCCTCCTTATATGTTTTTTCGTGGTTTCAGAGTTCCAGTAACCCCTCTTTTGCCTACTTTTATTATACAGGGCTTCATTGGCCCCCCTTGTGGTTTTTCCATGGCTTTCGGAGCTCTATCTGATTCGGTGAATTTATTCTATGGAAATTCTTCCCGAGGGAAATTCTTCCCGAGGGAATTTCATTCCGGTGGAATTCATTCTGGGGAAATTCCTCTCAGGGGAAATGATTTCCGAGGGAAGTTTATTCTGGTGGAATTGCTTCTAAGGAAATTTCTCGGGAAATTCCCTCCAGGAGAAATTATTTCCGAGGGAAGTTTATTCAGCTGGAATTACTTCTGGGGAAATTTCTTCCAGGGGAAATTACTTCCAGGAAATTGATCCCGGAAAAACTTGTTTCATGGAAATTCGTTCCTGGAATCCACGGACCGTTCTGCTTACCTTTCAAGTCTCATGTTCCATATACCTAGCAATTACCTACCGCAGTCCTGACCTCGGCCATTTCTTTGAACTGGTCATTTGTTCCTGAAACTGTTCGGTGTTTCCTCATGAAACGTCCCAGTTCACACATTGTCCATCACGAGGTTCATTACAAACATTTCTATTTAGGTATATGTGCATAAGAAGCGAAATTAAAGTGAATAATGTGGTCGGTGTGCTGCTTTTTCAGAGCCTCAAGCGGCGCTTTGTGGAAACGGAGTCGTGGAAGAGGGAGAAGAATGCGATTGCGGTTGGGAAGAGGACTGCCGAGATCAATGCTGTTTCCCTCAAAGGAGGTATCCTCCGGTCGACGAACCGCCATGCAAGTTGACGCCAAGGAGTATTTGTAGTCCTTCACAGGTACGTTCCGCTCCAGTGTTGGTGGAGTTAATCCATTCTTGAATAATCAACAAGAGGCTGCACTACTTTAAAAGTTTCAAAACTATGTCTCTTATAGTTCAGCTAGTCTCAACAGATGGCGAGTTGAAAATCTCTTACAATCAGTGTTGGATAGAAATTCTTGTCAACTCGCAAAATGAATATCAAATGTACCTAAATTATTTGTTTATTTTAACTATTCAATATTGTATCAAACAATGAATAAACAAAATAATATGTAACATCAATTATTGATGTTCAGATCTGAAGCAATCAAGCAATAATGAATGATGTCGCTGCGGTATTTAATATTTATGGCTCTGGTGATAGGGTAGTCGGTTTGTTTGTTTCAATACCGCACAAATTACTGTTATTATTATTATTCATCGCACACTGAAATTCAATTATTTTTTCTCAATTATCCCAATTATAATTGAATGTGCCTGTCCCTACCCTGCTGTATGTGCATTCCATCCAAAGCGGATTCAGTAAAAAATTCAATTTGATTTACTGTTTGTGAGCACATAGTTTTTGCAGTTATTGTTTATTGTATTGATGGCATTTAAAAAAGAAAGTGATAGAAAGGTAATTACAACAAACCGTTTGTTGGAATTTCAAAATTCTATATCAATCAGAATCTAGGTAACAAGCGTTTAATGCTCTATAACTATATGTATTATCAATCTACAGCAAAATGCAAACTGCAACTGTACATTAGAGCTAAGACACTTTTGCTATCGCTCCACCCCACTTGGTCTGATCCTCAAAGGTGGGAGTGGCTTACAGGCGCGGAGTATCAGCAATATTTTTGGTTTTTGCTGTATTCTAAAGTGGTCAACAAAATAAGTGTCATAGTCGATATTTTCATGGGTTTTCAAAACCAGACTGCTTTGGATTCCTTTGATCGATTTTGGATCTGTTCAAACTGATCAATAGCACCATTCTTTAGCTATCGGATACAAGTACTGTAGAATGAAAGAAAAGTCAAATATAGTTTATATTGGGTGTCAAGTAAAACCGTGTAAAACTATTGAAGATTTGTTCATGTCCCATTTTGGCAAAAAAAATTTTGGTCGATACCAGAACCTAGAATATGAACATTGATGTCTTCCCTTGAAACGGTTTTTGATTTGCACCCTTATTATGATTTTGGACAAAGTTGTGCCAATTTTTTTTCAATGTACACTTATTGCAAAACTGCTATCAAATTTGAAGTTAAAATTAGAACTATCCCTTTTCAACATTCTCCTCACCCACCCCTAAAAAGGCTACCCCCGCGGTCAATGCCTAACAATTGTGGGTCGCAATGTTTGGGCTGGTACCAGAGACGGTACCTACGATACTGGAATAGCGTAATGTCATGAAAGAGATACTCTTGTTTCAAGGTCAAGGGATTGTTTTCAAGGGTTGTTTCCATGAATTGAAGAATTGATATCGCCAAAAACAAACAAGATTTCAAGAAATTGTCGGAAATATGCATTTTGAGATTACCGAAACGATCCAGACCATTTCGAGAGTTTTCTGTTAGTAATATCTTTCAGTTAGGTATTTTGAGAAACATTGTTTGAAATTGTAAAACTTATTTCCGTTAAAATTAAAAAAGTCTCCAAAGAGCTTGTTTCTTTCTTCCCAGAGTAATGATAAATTCTCTTTTAGCTAAATTTCATTACCGAAATCACATTCAGGAGAACAAAATCTTGAGAAATGATACCAAACACTTCTACAAAAGCACTTCCATTCCTTGCTAAAGGTTTGCTTTGAAGCAAATCCCAGACCTATGTTAGGTATCAGCCTGTATGTTCTTGAAAAATATGCGTTAGTGTATGCAATGGAACATGAAGCAAGAATTTCTTATCAGATTCTTTTTGTTCTCGAGATATCGATACATCAGCTTATGTAAACAACCCTTAAAAACAATCCTTTGACCTTGGAACAAAAATTATCTCTCACATGACACGGTATCATACTGGTTTATTGTGATACCAGCCCCAATATTCCGGCCCACATGGGTTAGACACTGCCCGCGGGGGTAATCTTTTTCAGGGGTGAATGAGAGAAAGATCCACAGGGGATGGTTTTTCAAGTGAAACTATCGATTGTTCAAAATTTGCTTCGATAATTAGACCAGTTTGAGAGGATATTTGCAATAAGGTGGACATTGAAGAAAAAATGGCACAACTTTGTCCAAAATCATAATACGGGCGCAAATCCAAATCCGTTTCGAGGGAAGACGTCATTGTTCATATTGTAGGTGCTGGTATCGACCAAAAATTTTTTTTGACAAAATAGGGCATAAACAAATCTTCAATAGTTTTACACGGTTTTACTTGACACCCTGTATAAACTTCACTTGACTTTTCTTCCATTCTACAGTACTTGTATCCGATAGCTAAAGAATGGTGCTATTGATCAGTTCAAACAGATCCAAAATCGATCAAAGGAATCCAAAACTGTCTGGTTTTGAAAACCGATGAAAATATCGACTATGACACTTATTTTGTTGACGACTATATGTGTATTCATGCAAGACATCTATGATGTTTCATATCAAGAAAATGTTATTTAGTTCAGGCCTAGTGCCTATTTAAGATGTAAGCGTTCACTTAGTCTGCGGACTGACAAGCTTTCAGAATGCAGACAAATACTACTTAGTTGCAAATAAAACTCAGCTTGATAATTAATGTTTTCTTTTCACCAGGGTCCGTGCTGTACCTCCGAGTGCCAAGTCAAGTTCGGCGACAAGTGCCGCGACGACAACGGCTGCCGCGACGAGTCCTTCTGCAACGGCCGGAATCCCCAGTGCCCTCCTTCCGTCAACAAACCCAACAAAACAATTTGCAATAAGGAATTCGTGTGCTTCATGGGCGTAAGTTTTCCCCCCGCCGCATTCGCCCCCTTCGGCAATGTGTGAAACAACACTCGACTTTGATGTCTCTCTGTGTAACATTCCAGGAATGCACCGGATCCATCTGCCTGGCGTACGGGCTGGAATCCTGCCAGTGCATCCCGAAAAACGGCGATCCGAAGACGAAGGCCTGCGAGCTCTGCTGCAAGCTGCCCGGCGACAACCAGCCCTGTCTGAGCTCGTTCGATTGGAACGACATGCCGTACGACATTCCGGACATGTATTCGAAGCCGGGAACGCCGTGCAACGATTACAGCGGATATTGCGACGTCTTCCAGATGTGCCGCGAGGTGGATCCGTCGGGACCGCTGGCGACGCTCAGGAAATTGCTGCTGAGCGAGGAGAGCTTCGAGAGCTTCAAGCAGTGGGTGATGGAGTACTGGTACGCCGTGGCGGCCATCATCGCGCTGGTCATCGTGCTGCTGGTACGTAACCCTTTCGGTGTGAGAATAAATCTAACGATTTCACTGTTTGTTGCTGTTCGCAAGATCAAGATACTGATCACGATTTGCGATTACAAATCGCGTGAAGCTCGTTCGCGTATCAGACGTAAGTGTTGAGGTATCTACAGAAGCTAGAGATATTATGAAGCCTGTATTTCCCTGGGTCTTTTCCCTCTGAAAACCGTTCTATACAAAAGCTTCAGCAATTCCTGCTCAGTATGCTCAAAGGTATTCCCCACGTAATGGTCTTGAGAATGATAATGTATCTCAGCTATATTGTCAACTATTTTTGTTTTTATCGACACTTGAGGATTGTAAAATAGGTGTCTTAAAATTAGTCATCATTTAGTTACCATTGTAGGGCCTACATATAAAGAAACTAAATCATGAAATTTGTAATGCATTGATGTACCAAATGGTTTTGGAAGTACCAAGTATTTGTCATTGATCTCCAGCTAATTGAAGAAAGTCATTTTCGACCATTTACCGATTCTCTCGCAAAATCCTGCAGCTATTCCCAAAAATTCCCAAGTCTAGTACTTTCAGCTTTAGAGTGATTCAAATACCTAAGTTATGATTTCCCGAATCTCTTATTGTTGCCAAGGGCGTTGCGAACTTTTTTTCGATCTTTGCAAATGTCAAAATTCAAAGTTCAAAGTAAATATTTTGGGTAGTCGTCGACTGCCACAATATGTACAACATGTCCCTGAAATGAATACTCGCACAATTATTCACAAAGTGGAGTTTTTGGTTGATTTTATGACCTCCTGTGAAGTTTTTTCTTCTTGGAATTCGACTTTTTCCACGACCTCAAACTCGCTCAACTTTGAAGCCACTGACTGACTGGTTACATTTCAGCGGGACTCGACTAATAAGTAGGTTGTCATTTAAAACAAGTTTTTGGTCAATTTCAGCTGAGAACCTCAACCTTTTTTATTATTTATTTTTGGCATTCTTTTTGAAAACCAATAAAAACTCGAGCTTTTTAGAACTGTATTCTCGGTTAATGTTTCGCTATGGGAGCAAAATCAAATACCTGCCTATTTTTCCTTTTGGCTTGGAATATCTACCATACGAAAACTATGCGAACTATTTCTGGGAAATCCTGTATAATGGGACCCATTTTTTATTTCTGCCTCATACTAATTTATGCAGTAGATAGGTAGTGTAGTATATCCTGGTCACGGCACCATTTCTGTAGTATATCCTGATCACGGGGCACCATTTCTGTAGTGTAACCCCGTTTTTGATGTTGGCAGTGATCGTCGTTGTTCCTGCCCTTCCTCACGTCGTTTACCTTTTACCTACGTTGTGTGAGTTCTTACTCTAGATGAGAATGTGTCCTTGGGGATGAGGTTTGATTCTTGAATGAAACGCGAATGAATCACAAGCAAAATGAATGTTTATTGGAAATCAATAAGCTAAGTTTCAAATGAATTTGTTTCTTTTTTCAAAATACCTCAAAACAATAAACTGACAATGATAAAAATGACACAACATGAATGAAGAACAACAAAATACAAGCAAATGAGACAAGAGAGATCATGACAAATTATTTAGACAATGCAGGAATTTACAACAATGGAATGAACACAAAATCAGATCAACAAAACAAACATTCATGAAACATGTCCAACTGTCAATAATTTAATCGCAAAGGAAAAGTGACGTATTCGCTGACAGGCACACATGAGAAGAACACGTCAAAGAAACCCATGCGTATAGCCTGGTTGATTGCTGAAAAATCCCTTCCCAAATGAACCAAACAAAAATCGAGTGTGAATGAGTCATGATGAAAGACAGAGAAGTCACTGCAGTAATGCAGTAATGCATTGATCAAGTCAGCGTGAATCGGTGCTTGAACCCCTTTGAAACGTTTTCTTCGTTTAGAAGTTATTCACTTAACAACAAAAGGAAACTCGCTCGCTTACGCTTTGGAGAAAACTTTACGCTCAGAAATTTATTTTACACTTTCACACAAACAAAGAAGTCAAATTGACAGATAAGGAAACAATAAGGAAATGATCGGTAAACAAGTACATGAATAAACAAGACACAAATGATGTCTTTGTATCAACAAGTGGATAAATCAGCAAGAAACAAATGATAAGTGATGGTGTAGGTCAATGAACATGAAACAAACGATAAGTAAAGGTGTGAGTAAATCAACAAGAAACAAATAAGAGATGAATAGGCAGATGAATAAACAAGAAACAGGTGAGAGGCAAATGAGTAGAGAAGCTGGAGTTGGTCATACTTTTTGTAAGCAATTGGAAGAAAGAAGTATCTATAACGCATTCGCCCGAAATTCCCCAGAAGTTACCCATCGCAAACCCCACAGAAACATACATACAAAACAGAAGAATGGTTAGTAAACAGTACAGGCAAAGGTGCGACTCGAGCCAACCTGTGGCCCTCTCTTCGTCGTCTTATTTGGAATTGAAACCCCAATGTGAGTCGAAGAGGTAAATTTGGAGTCAGATGTACTTTTCTGATATCCTGATGGGATGGACAAGGAATTCTCATGAAGCCTATTTTCGATGAGGCCCACACGTGGGATTAACCCACTCAGGTGCTTGCCGGTGAGAGTGCCGACAAGACCGCCCAAGGTACTGATCAGAGCGGGTAAAAGTAAAAGAAGTAAGACCAAATAGGAAAACACTCCTGCAAAATTGAGTGTGTCTACATCCATTCCCGAAGGTAAACACTTATTTCCGTTAAATGCGAGATAAGTGACATTTACAGTTGAGCTTGTGAATGGACATTGTCGGTATTATCGAGAAACAAGAATTGCAACCACAATCATTGAGTACTTACACCACTTTCGTACTTCATTCGAACTCGAACATTCAACGTACGCATTCTTGGTGAGGAGATTCCGTGATACTACCGAATATGATTATAAATAAATATGCCCGTCAAAACAGGGCAGTAAAACAGAACAAACCCGAGTCTGAAGCAGCGGCAAAAGGGATGGGAAACTAATGGATTCCCCGAAACAACACTCCACAAACGCTCCGTTACACTAGGCAAACCAATAGCCGACAGGATTTCTTTTGAATAACAGAGTATCTACAGAATGCCATCCTTTACAGAATTGCATCATAAGTAGGAACAGCAAAGGATCACGTTAAACATTTTGAAAAAGAGGTTACATAACTCCCCCCAAATAATAAAAGGTTAGTAGACTCAACAAGGTAAATTCATACAAGTAGGTGCCCCCCCCCCTCGGACACGGAGAAGCATGCTAGTCCCTTCTCCTTCCTTTACTTTCATGTATACCCAACTTGACAATGAACAATGAAATGTGAATGAATCATAAAAAGTACTGTTCTCTACTTAGCGGCTGATTTTGGCGTAGCAGAGTTTCTTTTTGTCGTCTTACTGTTCGTGACGTAACTGGTGAAAAAAAAACAATGATGAAACCTCGAAGTACGCGCGACGGCGCAATCCCGAGGCACGTCATGAGTGCGGACTCACTAGATTGCCATCAACATTGGGATCATTTTTTGGGGAGTTAATAAATTACACAAAACTCGAAGCAGTGCAAAGCACCTTGATTTCAAAGGGGGAAAACTGCGGGTTATGCAAGCCCGTTGAGAACAAAGAGAACAAGGAATTTCGGGTTATGTACAATAATTTTTCAGATAAAATAGGTATCGAAATACATGATTTGGTGAGTGGCTAAAAGCCAAAATTACGATACAATAATCAAAGGAAGACCGCCCTTAAATCAGGAGAAACCGACGCACACTCGCTGCACTGAAAAATCACGTGTTCTCCACTCTACAGCTGATTTTCTTCTCTCTGTTCGCGGCTGCCGCTCGCGGGCCAGCTCAGCGTCATCTCCCTCTCCCATCGGCGAACGCTACGAACGTCAACGACCGTACCTACTTCAGGTACCAACGTACAAACAAAACAAAGGGGGAATACCACAGTAGGTACTAGAGGTGACTTTGACTCTTGATTTGGGAAACATTGAGGGAACGCATAAGTCACAAATAATAAGTGGAAATCGTTGAGTGTTCATAGGGAGTCAAGAAAAATCTTGAGTGAATTACTACACGACGAGAAAGCCTTCTTTAACCTCAGCCGAAAAAGTTCATCATGGCGATCCAAAAGGAACTTGCTCGAGGAAATCCGAGAGAAAAAAAACATAAGAAATTAGAGGACATATCGAAAAAGACATTACTAAGCCTGCCAGTACAGCTTATCTGCAGGGAACTTAAGGGATCAAAACCTTGAAAATTAGATTAAGTATACAAGGTGGCTCAGCGATGATAGCGAAAAAATTCGACTTTGAGTAGATCTCGTCAAAATATGACAAAAACGTATATACCTTTTTGCAATGCTCGGCCTAACGACGAAGATGCAGCCCTTCAAGTTAACTTTTTTCGGATTTTAAAAATTTGTAACTTAGGCACGTTTCGACAAATTCAGCTTTAATTTAGCATGAGCTGGTTTGTCGTGATTATCTATATCAACGTGCCAAATTTTAAAAGAATCCAATCAGTGGCGAAGAAGTTATAAGGGGTCACCTTAAGTCAACTTTTCTTTGGACACCCTGTTTGTATTTGGAAATTTGGAATCTAGAAGGAAAATCTTGAGAAAATCAAGAGAAACCAAAGGTTGGTTATAACAAGAATTCTTAAGAGGCCTGTGAGAAATCGGTTGAGAAAAACAGTGGACAAGGAGCTGGTGCCTCAAAACTTACGTCACAAGGTCATGATTTTAACTCTGTAGGTCTAATGTGGGTTGATGAGATTGGTGAAAATTTCTTTGTCTTACATGTCAGATGTCAGACTGAGGGCTTCAAGCTGGTATGACCTTTTCAATTTTTGAAAAATGGGGCCAAAATTTACGTCACAAGGTACATGAGTGAAACCAACGGGTTTTGTAGGGGAACATCCCCTTAATCGAAACTCTGGTCGTAAGACAATTTTTTTGGGGGCTTTCGGGGCTTTGGGGGCCCGTAAGACAATTTTGAAATTTTCAAAAAAAAAAGAATAAAATTTACATCCATTTATCAATTTTCTCACAGGTGTTTTGCTGACTAATACCCTGGACACACTATGAAAGCCACACTAACGATGGATCGTCATTCAACTTTCCGTGCTGTCACCAAGACAGCAAGGGAAGTTAAAATGACGATCCGTTGATAATCATTATGCTTTTCAGTGTGTTCAGGGTATAACTCAATAAGTGTGATTTATATTTGTAATCAGGATGAAAAGCGGAATTGATTTCCGTTATAAAATACGGAGTGTCCGATTTGCGAAAAAAAAATCGATGTTGCACCCTGTAACCGATATACCATTGAAGATTTTCGTGAACAGATTTGAAACCTATGTAAAAAATTATATAATCGTTGGTAATTCTTGAAATTTTATCCAAGGGGAAGTCTCCAGAAGGGGGTAAATTTTGGCCGTTTTTGAACATTTCAAACTTGTCTTATGGACCGAAAGCCCCCAAAAATGTTGTCTTACGACCCGATTTTTTAATTATGGGACGTTCCCACACAAAAGTTTTTACCTTATGACGTAAATTTTAGCCATTTCTCGAAAATTGACAAGCCTATACCCCTAAAGCCCCCGGTCTGACTTGTCAGACAGAGAAACTTCAAACAACCTTATCAATGCACATTAGACCTATAGGGTTAAAATCATGTACCTTATGACGTAAGTTTTGAGGCACCAGCTCCCTGTCCACAGGGAAATTAGCAAATTTCAATGAAATCGTAGGTACTTACTTAGTGGTAAATCGACTGCTATTCTCAATCAAGTGTAAGTAAGCAGCTTTATTCTTAGAAGCTTCTAAAATAACTTCGGGTATATGATTCCTGAGCAGATCTGGGTCCCCCATCATTCCCGCTTCCGTATTTCTGGAACAGTCTGAGCTTTTTGGCCCTGTCACCTCCAGCAAGACCCAGGCAATTCCACGAAATTGGTTGTAAAGTAGATATCGGGGTACTTCTGGGAATGATTTCATAGGTATTTGGTTCCCAGGTTTAGGTAGCTCAAGTGATGATTTATGAAAATCTGTTGGAAGACCATTTGCTAGACATATTTTCGGCTGTAGATACGCTCTGAGTACGTACGCTCATACTGTGTAGCTTGTTTCCCACTGGTAATTACAGTTCTTGGTCTTACTAATTTGTACTGTTTTTTTTTTTAGGTGTTAAGCACCAAGTATCTTGGTAAACGTCCGAACTTCAAGCTGAAATCCGTCACCATCATGCACAGCTCGCCCACAGAAGCCGTACGTCTGCCACCGGACGACGAAAACGGCGTCACCGTTCATCCGGCAGTCCGTTCCAAGCTTCCCCTCAAACGCAAAGTTCGCAACGGCAAGATCCGCCGCAACAAGAAACGAGTCGTCGGCAAGCCCGGCACCAACAACAAAGAATCCCCCGTCGGCGGCGTCAACAACAACCTCAACAGTCCCAGCCGCACCAAGAACTCGCCCAAGAAAAAGAAGCGCGTTTCCGCCCCTGTCGGAGCCGAAGAATCCAAGAAAACCAAAACGGCCATCGACACGGCCGTCATCGAAGTGCCACACAGCAAGGTGAAGAAGCCCCCCGTCACCGCCAAGAAAAAGTCGTCCAAAAAGAAGAAGGAAATCATCGACTACAGCAACGCTCAAACCGCCGAAGGTGCCGACGGCAAGAAGGGACTGGCCGAAGTCGTCCACAATCCCCTGACCCCCGAGGCCGACCCGGTGGGCAAGGTGCAGAACTGGCTGCTGAAGAGCCAGTACGCGCTGCCCAAGTCCAAGTCCACGCCGGCCGGCCTGACGACGAGGAGGAACAGTCCGCAGAAGAGGCCGACGATACGGCCGGCGAGGGGCGACAAGAGCAAGAGCGTCGGCAATCTGCAGGAGAAGGTGCGGCTGCAGGTGGTGTACAAGCCGCCGTTCAAGTTCAGTGTGAAATTGCGCAAGCCGGAAAAGACGAGTGTCGTGATCGAGCGTCAAGAACCCGCGGCGAGGAAGGTGCCGAGGACAGGCGTGCTTGTGCGTAGCGTGAGGGAACCCAAGAAGAAGGACAACGCGGCAGTGCCGACCGCTGCGCCGCAAAATACCGCCCCTCCCGTAGCTAGTCCGAACCAGGTCGCTCCTCAGAAGAAACCCGACGTCGATGATATCGATTCCAATATACATACCGTCCAGTCCGACCTAGAGGTGTTACTGTCCGAAAGCGAGTTCCTGTTTTCGGACGACTGAGCTAGATCCGTGCAATTATCGATACTATTTCCTGTCTAGTGTCTTGTCTTGCCACCCAATTCTCACTAATTAGGTACACGGAAGAAGGGACCAGTTGGCGTGCTAGCTCGATCTCTTCAATATAGCACTATTGCAGCGTGGAGCCGCCTCCCACAAGCATTATTCATACTGAAGACGATCAAACTAGGGGTTCAAAATGACGTTAGTGATGTGCCGACTGCTAATTCGAGGAGATATTGTCGCGGTTGATTAACGGTCAATCTGCCGGGCCTAAGACGCGGGCGGACCAAAGTTCGGATCCGGCTTTTTCTGATCAATCGAATTCATTGATTTAGTTGGAATGCTTGCTAAGTACAAGGACCATTAACTGCTGAATCAGCGGATCACTTTCGCATTTTTCATACCTTTTGTCCATTAGTGGTTTCAGTGCAGGTATAATATTCATGGTACATTGTACAAAAAAGTGAATCTGGCCTAAAAAATTGAGATATCTTTTTGTGATTTTTGTCAAAAAACTAATAGTAATATAGAAAAAATCCAAGTCATTATAACGAAATTGATGCCAGTTTGGCGGCAAAATCGTGACCTCATGTTGCACTACCCTTATGGCGGCTACGTGCATGACATGTAGCGCCGCCGCGGAATGTGAAACTCTTGTGGGGGCGATTTAGCTAGCGAACATCTCACTAGATGGCGCTCGTGTCGACTAAGAACATTTTAATAAAAAATTTAAATTTCCTTGGGGTGGTGGCTCCATCACAACATGCACAACTAACAAATACACGAGAATTAAATAATGTCATCTCTGATGTCAAAACAAATTGCAACAACCACGTCCAAGCTGTCGTCTGCCAGCTGTCTGCTGTCAAAGATCGCCACAAGATGTTTTTATTTTCACCACCATGGGCTCTGTGTGCCCTACGCGTTGACAGCTCAAGGTCATGCACATAGCTCATAGCCTGGTGGAGCTATTTTCACTTGAAATGCAAATTGCGCTACTCTTCAGAGCATGTGACGTCACGATTTTGCCTAAAAATTGAATCTGACGTGGTATGTAATAACTTGGAATTTCTCATTTATGGTTTTCACCAAATATCATCGAATTAAACCAAAAATCGTCGAAAATCCGGACAACTTTGAAAATAATCCACTTATTTTCGTAAAGTACGTACAGCGCACCATTGTGGCTTTACACCCTATCATCTTGACTATAATTCAGTATAAACAAAAGAGGAGACATTGAATACTCTCTCACACGTACTGATCCTTCTACTGTGTACTAGGTGTAAGGAGTCAATATGCAGCAAAGCAAAACAGAAAAAATCAAGACAAGCTCAAGGCACTATGCATTCCTTTAATTATTGTTATACCTATAAGGCTGTGGAAAAACATTCCGCACTCTCAGAGCTGCTTAACTGTTTGTTTGTTTTACTTATTCAATTGATCAGGTCGAACTCAGTCCGTAAAACTTTACTAAATGCCCTTTTTTTTAACCCAAATGTTCAACTTTATTTCACTAAGTGCCTAACATTTTAGTTGACTTATTATCTACCACACACCAGATTTTAATTGCTTTATTTCTCATTATTAACTACTCTTAGATGTGTAATTTCACTGCAACTATAATTTAAAATGAATAAGGTTGTGAACTGCATATCCCTCTCTGTGTTTTTTTAACAACACTAACGCCTGCTTCATTTGGTAAAGTTTTAATCGGAATCATTCCCTATAATTGTAATAACAGTGATCATTAGATATAATTTAATTCAACAAAACTACTCAATCTCTTATTATCTAAATGTATAATGATAAATAATAGCAAAAGAATATATATTTATTTACGTGACTGTAAATAAATGGAAACACATTAAACTGAGATACTGCTTGTATTACCACATGGTATTTTTACAGTGCCATTTTTGTACTGTTTTAAGGCATCTAAGATTATTAGTCTTTGTTCTCTTATTCGTAAGATACTATTGTGTCAAGCAAAATATATTGTAATATAAATGAAAAAAAAAATCATGAAACTTTCAATAAAATTGTAAATTAGCGTGCCAAAAATTATTGCTTTTCCAATTTAAATAGACAAAAAAAAGACAAGAAATTTATATACACGCTGAAAGTGTTCCACTACAAAAAAAAAAGTATGATGACTATACTATTTTGTGTACCTAACTATCCCCATTTATTCTTGTTATTGTTTCTGTACATTCCATAACTTGAAGAACAAATCTGTGTATAAGTGCTTACCTAAGTAGGTGGTACTCGCGATCATTTGCCTACGTTTTTATACTTTTTTTGTTCAAGTTGCTGTATGACTTACACATCTACCTACATTTTATTATTACTATATTTTTATTCAAAACTCACTGTACTTATTATTTTTCATGTACTTACCTTTTATACAATAAATTTATGAAATAATATTTGATTAGTTTATCATCAAGTACCTACCTTCCCTCCTAACACTGGCGTACTTATTTTGAGTACTCACCAACCTATACCTATCTACTGAGAAATTCGCAAGTTCAAATCTGATAATGAAGGAACAAGCACGCAATTGAATAATGGATGCGCCTCTTAGGGCCAAAGCAGACCCAACAGGACAGGGCTCTCAGACTACTACAACACGGGACCGTCAGAATTCCACAGGAACGTGCTTCGCGGCGTCCCTATTGGAGACAGCGTCTAGTCTGTGGTGGCTCGCGATGATCCCGACAAATTAGTGAAGAACGATATGGCGCATCAATTTTGAAAATAGTTAAATGGACACCACAAATTGAAAAACGAACATACTTTTCAAGTCCTCTGAAGTAGGCTGACTATGACTATGAATAAAAAACCAAAAACCAAAAAGGACATTTATTTTACTTTTCATAATAAATATCGAGGTTCTTCTGTCTACACTACTTTATAAAATCGTTGTCTATTTTTTGACCAATATATATTTCTATATATTTATATTATATTATATTTATTTTACTTCAATTAATTATTATAATCTAGGTATACATTCTGCATCATATTAAATAATTAATTTAACAATTTAACTGCGTTTGTGTTTACTTCTTCACTGCTTGTAGATTGTAGATTAGAGGTGGTCGTTTGGTCTCGGAGGATCCTTCCTGCACTGCGACCTATAAGATCTTTTGTGCGTGACCATGCTTCTATTTCTTCACTGCTTGGTTCAACCATTTTATCTGGCCTCTTCGCTGTTTTGATCTTTTTTGCGACAAACAATTTTCTTTGCAGTTGGATCTTTTCTCATGTGGAACTGGACAGGCCCAACATTATTTTAGTGAACGTTGTGATGCTGTCATTTGCTGCATGCTAGGCCTACAGCTTGCCCAAAGTGGGCCCCTCTGGATGCAGCTTGAGAGGGCCCCCAAAAACCAAAAAAAAATAGAGACGAAAAACGGGGATTGGGAAGCAAAACAGAGTAAGTACATTCGTTCGACTTCGGTACCTATATCAACAAGACTCAAAAAGAAGATTGGTGAATTTACTATGTTCATGGAACAACAAATAAACCGGCCGAATGCCGTTAGCAAATCGGTAAAAATAAAGGTACGAAGGCTAGCTAGCACTACACTATTTTCTATGGAAAATAAATGGGGCACCCTCTTCCGGAACTAGCGCGTCTCCCAGCTGCTTCGAGGGTGTGCATCCTCCATTCGAGCGATTTCCAACTTGAGACAACAGCGGCTACTTTTTCCGAAGAGAAATGCTGTTAGTAGTGGGTAGGGCGTCACGAAATCGTCTAATTTTCCGGATCTCCCGATGCTGACAGTCGATTCGAGGTAGGCGGACGACGACCACGTCTAGGAAGCGTCGACGCTAGAACACAACAATCAGGATCAGAAAAACACTCGACACACTGGCACATAATGAGATAAATACAATATAGCAACACTGACACCAGCTGAGACGCACTGGGCCCCCACGACGACGCAAGACAGCAGCATAGCGGTCTTGGCTGGCACGTGGAGGTTAGGTACAGAGTGTTCACGATAAAATTCACCCCCTCCCTCCCTCGAGGATATTCCCTTTGAGATATTTTGAAAAACTAAGAACTTTTTCTTCGCAATTTTTCTCAGGGACCTTGAATCGATCCTTTAAAAGTTTCTGAATTGTAGGGTGTGACGTGCAACTTTTTCATTTTGAATGCATCACCCGAGGCAACACCCTATATATTGCGTCATTTGATGGAGCCTTTTTGCTAATTACAAATACAGGTGTCCCGAAATTAGCTTGCCATACTTCAGCTGCAGATTCTTCGAAAAAAAAAAAGAACTTAGGTACTTATAAGAAAGAACCTCATAAACTTGGGCCGAAAAATGCTTCTCAAGGGAGCTACAACCCCCGAAATGTAGGTCCCTGGAGATTAAACCACGTGGAATTCTGTTAATTCCCTCGCATGCCTGATGCCTTGAAATATAGCACCTGCGGAATGCCTTTGATAGATGGCGCCGCTTGGAGGACTCACATATTAGGAGTCCTCTTGGGTGTATATTACCATGAGTTCTCTGACTGCCACAGCATCGGATGGTTGAGCTGATCACGCCTGCGCACTGATGAGCCCCCAGTAGGGGCGAAACACGTGTCTGTGCAGTTGTTCGGTTCGACCGTCTGATGTTGTGGTAGTCGGAGAGCTTTGTTTGATAAAAATGCGAGGTGCCCGCTATATGGCCCTAAGAGGCGCAATATTCATTTATATTCGCGTGTTTGTTGTCTTTTTAACATTGCTTTACTCGGCTTGAGTATACATGTGTACATCTACCATCGATGCTCTCTTGGCGACGGTGTTGCTTCACGTGGAATTCTGTTAATTCCCTCGCATGCCTGATGCCTTGAAATATAGCATCTGCGGAATGCCTTTGATAGATGGCGCCGCTTGGAGGACTCACATATTAGGAGTCCTCTTGGGTGTATATTACCATGAGTTCTCTGACTGCCACAGCATCGGATGGTTGAGCTGATCACGCCTGCGCACTGATGAGCCCCCAGTAGGGGCGAAACACGTGTCTGTGCAGTTGTTCGGTTCGACCGTCTGATGTTGTGGTAGTCGGAGAGCTTTGTTTGATAAAAATGCGAGGTGCCCGCTATATGGCTCTAAGAGGCGCAATATTCATTTATATTCGCGTGTTTGTTGTCTTTTTCCCTGGAGATTGTTTCTAGTCATTATCTGCGAAACTAGTTCGATCAAAATGATAAAATTTGGCACATACACTTATCGTCAATTGAAGTGGGACACGCACAAAATTACCTAACTTTGGGATCTTGTAACTTTTGACTATGATGTCCGATTCCAAAACTTCTTGGATTATAGGATTCGATCCTTTACGCTTTGACAAACTATTGATTATACAACTCTTTTATATGGTTACTAGATCACTTTTCTGCAGGGTGATTCAGCAACAAATGTTTTTTTGTTCAAGTTTGGCCTTCTTGTCTTTCTTTGGTGATCACCCTGTATTCTTTATTTATACCATATCTTCTATTGACATGTTCCAGCTAATTCTGAAATATGATCATTCATGTAAAGGGGCTGTACTTGGACCCCAACGATTTTATTTTTGGGTAGATTGGGCTGTGAAACGTAATGACAGTTCAAATCAAAACTGAAAATGCCACGCATTCCTGGGGTGTGTGTTAGAGCGTAGGTAGTATCGGTACCATATTGAAGCTAGTGCTTTCATCAGGAATACTGCAACGTCATAGATACAATGTTTCACGAAGCAGTGTGCATTGGACTCTGAAAGTGCATTGAAATCACTCTCCCCGTTACAGTAACGGCGGAGGTCGGGAAAGAAGTACTAATCCAGCTGCCGAAGTGCAGCGGTAGTAAACGCCTTTTTCGAGACAAATCACATCAGGCGTATGGAGTGGCCGGCAATGTCGCCGGACCTGAACCCCATCGAAAACATTTGAGATCTTTTTCAGCGGAGATTGTCGAATAGGTCAGTACCCGCAGTGAGCTTGGAAGATTTTATTAATGCCCTACAAGAAGAATGGGCTGCTTTTCCTAAAAAAGTAATTGATAACTGTATTGGAAGCATGTCCAGGAAGTGTCAGGCAGGAAGAGAGACGACAGGAGGCCCTACTCATTAGTAATTTTCAATAATCATGAGTTATGTTTTATTCAAGTCTTTTCACAGTAATTTGTTATCGTTCTACAGCTTTTACCTCGGCTTTCACAATGTAGGTATTGATAAAAATTAAAACGGTTCAAGCTCCACATTTGGCGTTATAACCTGGGATTGAAAAGAGATAGAGCAAAAATTTGAAAAAAGGCCTCCAGCTGGAACATGTCAATACAAGATATGATATGAAAAAAATAGGGTGATCACCAAAGAAGATCACCATTGCTAAATCGCCCTGTATAGAAGTGATCCAGTAACCGTATAAAAGAGTCGTATAACTAATACATTGCCAAAGCATAAAGGAATCCTATAAGTGGGTAACTTGGTAAGTAGGAAAGTGGGGTGAAAAGTATTTCAATTTTCTCTAGGTATGTTTCTTCTAGATTTTTTACAAAATTATGGAATTTCAGGGTGTTTTACTCTTGTTGAACTTCTATAGCTTTACCTACCCGATTAGGTATTAAGTTTAATCGTTTCAAAAATTTTTGTAGGCTGAAGAATCGAATTTGTAGACGATCGACTTCAAAAATTCCCATGAACAATGCTAAAAAAATGCTTTATAACAGGACCACAGCCCCCGAGCACCCAACAGGGCTGTTACTTTCCTTGTGAAGTATTTTTTTTAATAAATGTTTTCCTCCTTCTCGGCTTATCAGCGCCATAGGAGTTTTTGCGCCTTTTATTGATAACAGTAAATTATTACATTTGAATAACAATATACGCAAATTTTTGAACACACACAAAACATCCATGACTGACCGGGATTCGAACCCGCGCCATCCGCATCTCAGACGGCAGACGACCGACTGTGCTACGGGGCCGTCTTCCTTGTGAAGTATTTTTGACCAATCATCAAGAGGACTTTTCTTCGTGGTTTTATGCGTAGAATACGCTTATGGAATATTCAATGCTGATTTTGGAACCGGAAAAGAAGTTGGTCTCGGAAAACCGGTACGCTGAAATTTCATAATTTTGCAATAGCTCATGCATGAAACAAATTATACCTACACAAAACAGTTGGGATAATTTATACCTACCCTGTTTCTTTTCAAGTTAACTCACCCCAAAGTAATTTTTTCATTGATTTTCACCCCCTCGTTCTTATTGAGCATTAAAATTTTAGTGTGCCTACCTACCTATATGCTAGATTTCGTAATTCTCTCCTCTATCTTTTTCCTTATTTTTGGTCGTAGAATACGCTCATGGAGTACTCAAGGGCTGATTTTAGAACCATAAAAAGATATTCTGCAGGGATTCTTCACCCTGCGGAAACATTTCAGAACGATTTTACCCAAAAAAACGGAGTATCGATGAAGTTCAACAATAGGTACCTACCACCTATAGGTATGTATAAGAGCACCTTTTTTTCGTGAAACACTCTGAAATTTCATATCTAATTTTGCATGAAATCTTGAAAAAATACATGCGCAAAAAAAATTTCACCACACCTCCTACCAAGTTACTTAACTCCACTTCCGGGCAAATTTTTCAAATGACTTTCACCCCATCTTGTTATTCATAAAAACTTCTGCGTATACCTTATACCTCTACTTATTAGGTATGTGTTGAATTTTATCATTTTGTTGCAACTATAGTTTCGGCAATATTGAATAAAAACCATCTTCAGGGACCCACATTCAGGGGGTGTAGCTCCCTTGTGGAACATTCGAGCATTTTTATATCGAGCAGTTTATATCGAGAGCTTTTATTATGTAAACTTTTTTCTTGTGTTTGATCGTAGGATCTGCTGCTGATGAAGTAGGTATAGCAGACTAATTTCGAGACACCTTAATTGTATACAGGGTGTTTCGCAATTACGGTCGTTGCAAACTTATAAGGGGGATTCCTTATCAAAAATGAACCAGGAAAAAATAGACTTCGATCCCAAAATGCTCCCTTGAAAAGTTGCAGGGTGTTCAAAATGAATTTTTCAAATAGAGTTTTTTGACATAAGTAGGAAGGGGGAGTTCTATTTAAAGAATTCCCCCTGGCGAACAATATCGTAGACAACAAGGGCCTCTCTTCTTCCGAACTGAAAGACGCTATAAAAATGATTGGTGACGTTGCTCCCGTAAGAGCTCTTGCAGGTAGATCCAAGGACGGCACTCGGTGTCGGCACTGTTCCGACGCCGAGAATTTCACCCGTGAAACACTGCCACACGTCCTTGGATTCTGTCAGGCGCGTGCTGGCCCGCCGGGCAGCCGAGCATTTCCCGGTAGGCCCTCAGTTGTAGGGCCTTGAGGGGCTTTTCTTGTCTTTTCTTACATTTTTGAATTTTTAATTTTTTTCAACATAAAATTGACTATTGGATAATTGGTTTCCAGACTTTTTATATCGTAAGGATATGTTCTGTATCAGTAAATCGGATCCAGTTTTTTTTTTTTTGACGTGTCCAAGTAGTTTTGATTTGCTAATATGTAGTGTTGAATTGAGCAAAAATGGCCTGCGACGCCATTTGGCTCGCTTCGCTCGCACTTCAAAAGATAGGTAATTTATTTTTCCACTTTTTAATTCAGAAATTCTTGTCCTGATTTAAATTTTGTGAATATCTGGCACCTCTAATCGGAGGGGGGGAGAGGCCTTTCACCATGAATTTGCCCGGACCCTTTCACGGGTCCCAGCACGCGCCTGGATTCTGTCCTTTCAGGGAGCTCTTACGGAACCATCATCATCGTTCAGTACGTACACTAATAGCCGAGGCATTGCGTGACAAGGTACTTACAGTCTATGAAGAGGTGGTATGTACTGCGAGCACCGGCAGTACCTACCCGTAGGGTTGACATCCTGGCCATTGACAAAAAAAAAATGTTGGTTGGATCATAGATCCCACCGTGAGAATCGAGCTGAACCAAGATCAGCCTAATATTGTTTTGGAAAAGCAGAGGATCTATGAACCAACAACAACATTCTTCAAAATGTCATATGGCCTGAACGAGGCCCTGAAGGATGTCAAAGTTATCGGATTGCTTGTCGGAGCCCGCGGTACCATCACTTCTCTTTTCAAGGAGTTCTCTTTTCACATTTGGCATTCCTTCAAAATTATTGAAAACTATAGCTCTATCCGTATTAAAACAATCAATATATATTTTGAGGAATCATTTATATAACAAGTAGGTAATAAGGTTCATATTCCACTTTACTTCCTTTTTTCTTTACATTACAATTTATCAGTTTTATTACTATAATTATTCTTATTATTACTGTTATACATTGTTGTTGAGTATTCTTTGTTGTGAAGCAACCCTTGTTGTTGGGAAAATGTAATTTTGGTAATAAAATTTCTTCTCCTATAACTTTTGAACCGTTAAACCAATTTTGTTCACAGTTGAACCAAAATTCACTGAAATAAGTCTCTGTCGAACAGTTCCAAAAAAAAAATTTAGGGGCGTAGATAATGGGGGGTGTCCTCATTTTCCTTCAATATTTTCCACCCTCCCCCCCTGGTTATTTCAATATATCATTTCAGTTTTTGGATACCACGTTCAATTTAGCGAAAAGAGTTACTCTTGCAAAAATTTTGATTAGAGGCTTCATTTCCGAGATAAGTAGCATTTTTTTCATTTTTAGCAGCAATGAAACAAATACGTATTGACACATCTCCCGGACCAGACAAGATACTGATGAGGGTGTTGAAATACGGAAGGACCTCTGAAGTGCTAGCAAGTATCGCATCCTTCATGTCCTCCGCTGGATTCGTACCGCGTTGCCTACACCAAGCAAGAACAGTTTTAATAGATAAAGGCGGCAACCCATCAAATGTTGCAGACTGGCGACCCATCACCATCTGTTCCATTCTGAGAAGAATTGTGGAGAAAATCCTTGATAAGCGACTGAAGAGTTACGTATCGTTCAATCGTAACTAAAGGGGATTCGTTCCAACCCCTGGAACTAAAAGAGGTTGTTGCCTTCTTTATTTGGATATCGAAAAAGCTTACGATACTGTAGGCCACAGCCATCTTCAATCTACTCTCGAATTGTTGCCAATACCTCACAAGCTGCATCAGATTATTTTCAATCTGCAGAAAGGAAACACGACACAAATAGAAACGGCGAAAGGCAAAACCAAGAAGGTCACATTAGAGAGAAGAGTGATGCAAGGTTCACCTCACCAAGTCACCAAGTCTCTATAACCTTTGCGTTAACCACATTCTGGACGAGTTATCAGAAGAATCCGTTTCCAGTGAATTGGGATTCAAAATCGATCACAATTTCCCACCCGTAAGTGTCTTCGCTGCTGACGATACTGTCGGGAAAACAAAAAAAACAGCTTCAATGCTACATGAAACAGCAATCCAACTTTTTCACGAGATTGGATTGAATGTGAATGCCAACAAGACTAGAATAATAAACATTGTGAAGGGCAAGTTAGTGGAAGACGAGATGGTATATTGAACGGAATAAGAATAAAATCTATTGGTACGAACGAAACTATAAAGTACTTGGGAATAAACTACAACAATGTAATGGAATTCAGTTCAGCCGAAATAATTAGAAAACTAGGATCAAAACTAGACATCGTCGCCTCTCATCCCCATCTAAAAGCGATTCAAAAAATGACCATTTTGAATGTCTGGCCCACCGTCACATATAACTTCAAACTGCCCTGATGCCACTGGCAAGATTAATTCCAAAATAATTTACCAGAGGTGGGTTAGGCGGAGGTGGAAGGGTAAAAATAACCCTAACTTTTTTTAATGTGAATTGTTTCCAAATTCAACAAGAAATTATGGAATATTGGAGTTTTCTTACCAAAAAAGGTCCCATTGTTCAACCTCCATAGATGCACCGTTTACGAGATATTTGAGTTTGAATGTATGAAAACGTGGTCAGAAATGCTGATTTTTAATTACGATATTCAAGGCGAAAGAAAAACTTTTTCAAAGCAATTTCATTTTTGTTAGGCAGTCAAATTTTGTTAGCCATAAGAAGGTTATTAAATGTGTTAGGTTTAATTGATTTTCCTTGAACGGTTTCGGTAACACTAAATAAACAACCATCTTCAGGGAGTCCCACCTTTAGGGAGCTGTAGCTCCCTTATGAAGCATTTCCGGACCCGAAGGCTAAAGGGGACGATAAAATAATGTGTTTCTGAAACGCGAGATGGCGCGGAAACTATTAACATTTTCAAAATTCACTAAATAGACCGATTTTGAAAATTCAAACGTTATTATTTTCAGAATATATAATTATTTGATGCTGTAGTCAAAAATTTTGATTTTTGTATTTTTTAGAAAAAAAATTTCAATTTTCTCAAATTTTTAGAAAAAAATTAGAAAATCTCAGGTAGTCATTTTATTCTGTGGTGAATATTGTATAAAAGCCTTTTTTCAAAATTCCAATATCATCAATAGTATCGACCGAAATCAATTTTGAATATTTCCCTTTGAAGTTCACCGCGCGCCGCCCACCTGCAAGCGCGAGCGGATCCCATCTGGTATCATCATACATTATGTGATGGAGCCGGGATTAAACCCCATGCACAATTATGACCTACCTACTGAACTTAAACCAAGGGAATCATTTGAATTATCTGAACCAAGAAATCATTAGAATTGATCTGGCCTAAAAACTAAAAACTATTTTCTCTCCCTGGGCACCACAATTATTTATAGTCCGCAAGAAATAAGACCTCTGTCGTAATAGCAAAGTTAATGCCTGGACAGTATCTCCAGTCCCGTAGAAAATCCCAACAGTGTAACAATTAACTGGGCAATACCTAATCGGTTACTTCTTTGATTTTAATCATTAATAGCTTCGTGACTTGATATTGATGGAATATACTCCAGAAATAAATATGTAAGATAAGTGAAAAGCTACTATGAAAAAAGTACAGTACGGGCTTTATTTTGTTTTTGTTTTGCACAAAATGTACCTATATAACGAGATATGGAAAACGCTATCCGTCAAGTTGGCCTGTAAATCAAAAAGTAACAGTTACAGAGATGTATACTTTTCAAATGTTATAGGAAACTGCGGCTCACAAAATGAGTAAAACTAATTTTTGTTGGAATCAAATTCTTGAAACATTCGAAAATTCAAAAAAAAGTTCACCAATACACCAACGGTACACCCTGGTGCAAGTACAACAACCTTATCTCAGCAGTCTGTCGCCCCTTGGGAGCAGCCAATTCCAATCTTTGATTTCAATAAAAATTTAGAACAGGCATTGAACCCAGTAACTGGAAGCTATGGGAAGATAAAGAGTGGTCGATCCTAGCGTAAATATCCCATAGCGGCCTTACCGTTCAAGATAGAAAAAAAGAATAGTATTAAGCTTGGTTCCCAGTTGCGAATATTCGGACAGAAAATGCGAAATTTCACGTCAAAGTCGTCATATTGGCCAATCAGAGCCCCCCAATTCAAAATTTGACATATAAAATCGCATTTTCTGTCCGAATATCCGCAACTGGGAACCAAGCTTTATTCTGTAAAAAAAACATTCCATAAACGCTTTGTTATGTAAAAATCCGTGTCGGCAATGGAGTATTATACTAAAAATTTTTTTGATTGAAATGGAAACTACATTGAAAAATAATTGACCCGTGTTTTTTTATTCAGTCAAAAACCGTACCGTTTGGGCGCAATAAATAAATAATAATAATAATAATAATATAATAATAATTTATTGCTTTTCAAGAATTGCATTCTTATAGCAAGGTCTACGCTACGCTTAATAGTAATGGATACCTATAATATGATAAAAATAAAATGAATTTCCAATTTTTCACAAAACAAAATGAATACCTGACTAAAATTAAAGTAATAAATCACCATGTATAGTACCATAGATGGGCATTATCTTAAAGAATAAATATAAGACTGAAAACAAGAACAAGATGAAAAAGCAGAAAACAGCCACCCCCCAATACCCAGTCTATTCGTTTAGCACGAACGAACGCAACTTGAGTGCCGCCATTACAAAATTCGCAAGCCTTCTAGCTTCACCATCCGATAGATTGATCGTTCCCGCATAAAGATCCTCGATGTTATTGAACTTCCCAGATAACCACCCTCGTAATGTCCTGTATAAAGGACAATCAAACATGAAGTACATGCTTGCTTACTTGAGTAAGAACTTTCTTACTCAAGGAAGGCTGTGGTCCTGGTCATTGGCGGGAAAACGAGGCTGATTTTGGCCAGGCCACAGCCTCCCTTGAGTAAGACAGAGACAGTCGAGACCTCGGTCGAGACCCATTTGCATAGCGTGGGTGCCAATCGAAATAAATTCAGTATTGTGAATAAACTACTATCTACATGAATTTCAACCAAATTCACCGAAAATATAGAATGGGTGAAAATTTTTTTGAAATGTTCGTTGCTCAAATCGGAAATCGGAGCATTTACGGAACAGTTACTCAAATCGGAACATTTACGGAACAGAAAGTCCAATCGGAAAGTGTCTCCCGAAAACGGTACAGTTCCGATCAAATCGGAACGTCTGGTCACCTTATTGTAGGAGCATGCCCATTCGAGAAAGTTAAAATGCCATGACTTTTTTCCCATCAACGTTTCTCACTAGCCACTTTTCGACACTCAAACGCGTATCGTACTACGATACGTGATACGAATTTCATACGAAACAAGAGTGCATTCTAATGGAACGATATCAACAAAAATCAAATTAGCTGAGGTCATTCATGAAGATAACCACACAGACAGCCAGGCACACAAACAAGACAGATATCCACACAGGAGTCAAACGGACGGACAGACAGACAGACATACTAGTAGGAGTAGTAGTAGTAGTAGTAGTTCTTTGCAGTTTTGTTATTGCTTCCAGTGTTTATAGTATTGAATACATTTGTGCACTTGCAGTCTATTGTTTTGCAATTGCAATATGATTTTACAATGTTTGTCCCTTTATAATTGGATATAAGTATCTTGGAGTATCAGTAGATTGTAGATCTAGATTGTGTGATCACGTGAGATGAATGATAAACTTGAAAAAAAATTACAATTTCAGAAATCGTAGCAACGAAATATATCGGCGTAATACCACGATGTCACAAATCTTTACCACTGCTTTATTTACATCGCCTATTTCTCAGAAAACATCATAACACGATGTGTGCAGAAAGTGATCACTACCTTTATCGTGAATGACTCATCGCGGAGAACAGCTGCAGCGGGCGGCAAATAACAAAGAGAGATTTTCAAAATGCGTTTCGGAGGGCACCATTTGTGCTACAAAATTTCTAAAAACGGATTATTGTTTGATATTTCAATTACTTCAAAATGACTACCTGCGATTTTTGAAAAAATTGAAATTAATTTATGAAATTGGAAAAAAAATTGAAAAAAATTTTTGGATTTTTTTTTTGACTAGTGCATCAAATAGAATCGAAATTTCAGTATAACCCTTTTTTCAGATCTGAAATCGGACTGATGGTTTTCCCAAAAACATGTTATTACTTTTGATGTATTTTCTCTCTGTCGCACACTTGGTACTCAATTTCAGTCCCCTTTAGCCTTAATGAGAGGAAGCTGCCCTAGAACGTTGTCGGTGTATTTTTGGGACACCTTGTATACCTAGGTATTTACTTTTTAGATTTGAAACTTTGGAAAACATCTCGAAATCGCCACTTTCAAAAACCTAAGAATTACAATCCAAGAAAACTCATGATTCTTTAACTGAATTGAGTTTTCTAGATGTTTCAAGTTGACAAACCACCATTCTTCTGCTGAGAAACGAGGGATAGTTTTTAGAAAAAAAATTGGGCTATTAGTACAAGAAAGATAGATTTCAACCTCGGAAAAAATATGGACGTCCTGAAAATTTGATATTTTGTTCAGAATTGAGTGCTCTACAACATATCCAAAATCGCCAAAAATCGCACTCGGGGGTTTTGAGTTATTGGAGGGGGAGTAAAAAATTGCTGGTAAAAATGGAGGGGATGGAACCCGTCAACCCATTGGATGCGAATACATTATAGTTCGACGTATCATATCCCATTGATACCATTTTGGCACAAAAAGTGTCCATCATTGTTGAAGGGGAGTAGTGGGGGGGCTAAGCTCTGCTAGGTGGTCCATTTTGTTTTTATGACCATGTAGAACCGATCACGACAAGTTTAGTATCTTTTCCGACTAAATCCAATCTCTTGAACTCATATCCGATGTGCAAATTCGGATGAAAACAAGTTTGAACAAGTTAACTTGAGAAAACTAGTTTTTTCTTTGACAATTTTGCCGATTTTTTTTGTACTGTTGGAGGTGTTCATTTCCAGAAAATTTCCAGGGACCATTGAATTAAAGTGTGTTCTCCACAAAAATCATCTACTCGAAGTATAATTTTGTTTCTCGAGTTTAAAAAATCGATTTGAACTTGAGCCGGCGCGGCGCGTCGTCTACTACTGACCAGAACACTACAACATGCACTTTTAAATGAAAACGAGGTATTTACCAAAGGTTTTTTTTTTATCCTAGGACTTATTCTCGAACTAGCCAGGGATTTTAAAGTGCATGGGTTTGTAGTGGCAGCTCTGAACTCAGTGGCGCACATGTGCAGCCTTCGACTTTTCCTATTCCTCTTCCCATAAAAGGAAAGGAAACCTTAAAAAGTGTCATTTGAAATCATGCTCATGACAAATTTTTTGATAAATGCCGTTAGGATAGTAATGCTAATTACTAAACCGTCAATTTCCAAACGTGATTCAATTTCAAGCTCCCCTTTTGCACGACTGTCAGTTTCTTGGGGACTTTTCCGTTTGCCTCCAGGTTGTCCGTTACGGCGCCACGGTTAGTTCATATTTCAAAAGAGTGAAAATTAACCGCCTCGTTCCTCGTTCTCAAGATCTCCGACCCTGTAAGTCCAAATCAGCCATAAACGCAATAACACAAACACTCGTTAGCTTTTAAAGCCACCAATGCACGATTGCACGACAGTGTTCAAGCTCCAAACAACTTGTCCGAAGTCGACGTGAAGTTTGAGGTTATGTCAACTTTGAATTTTGCTTCCTTCCAGAGGAAAACCATGAACAAGCACGGCGGAAAGTACTTTCTGCAGTGCGAAACGCACTCGAAGCAAGTGTCCAGGGGGCTGTGCATGCTGATGGAGCGCCAGTGCTTGGTGGACATTGCCATTTGTTGCGGTAGCAGCACCCTGCATGCCCACAAATGCGTGCTGGCAGCCAACAGCATTTATTTTAAAGTAAGAATCAGAAACTAAGACCGGGCTTTGTGAACCTCTGTAATCGCTGGCTTGTTTTGTGCAGGAGCAATTCGAGAATAAGGCGGTGGAACAGGTGATAATCAATGGAATGGATTTTGGGGTGCTCAAGTCTCTGGTGGAGTTCATGTACTGCGGCGAGACTACGGTGACTGAGGACCACATGCGGCACTTCATTGCGGCCGTGACGCTGTTCAAGATCACGGCGTTGGAGAGTGTCTTTGCCGAAAATGAGTACCAAAGTCTAGGAGGTCAGTATGTTCATTTTTCTTTTACTTGATGCTATATCAAGCGCTTATTGCTTTTTTTTACCACAATCTCACTTCGCCTCATATAAGCGGAAAATCGTCAAGGAGCGAGCAAACACCTGGGGGTGACCGTGTCATGAAAGGGACCCGAAGCCGCACATTTTACAGTAACGATTTTACCACCATTCTCTTCCTTATGCAATTTTGAGTCGATCTAGATGCGGATGAATGCGATTTACTTACGTTAACTATTCCATTTTCGCACTTGAACATCGCCCACTGACGTTTCATTCATAACTGTCAACGTTGACAGCTAGCCGACAAGTCGACTGCTACGTGCGACATTCCGACATTGGTTATTGCAGGAAAGAAGGAATAAAACACAGAAAAGGAGAAGAAAGTCGCGAAAAATAGGTATAGTATTTATGTTCACTTGTACCGTGATTCTAGTTGGCTGTGAGATTTTGTTTTTAAGTTTTCAAATCTGAAATATGGAAAAACCCCAAAACTTTGCGGTTGGCTACTCTGGCTTCATTTGGCACAATAATTCACGAAGAGACACGAAGTCGTTAGGTCCACTTTTGGAACACATTTTTTACGCATTTTCTCTGCAGATAGACGGAACATTTTTGCGGGACGTGATATCTGGCGCTTTTTTCCATTTTATTGGAAAATGTTGTAATTTTTCGACCTGTTTTTAATTTTCGCCAATGAACAAATAAATCAAAGCAGCTTTGACATTTCATAGGTGTCAAAAATATTTGTAACCTCTCGAAGCCGGTTCAACTTTACGTGATTCAAACTAAAAAAATACTAGTCCTTCGTCTAAAAGAAGGGGTCCCATGGAATCATCAATCCTTTCACCTCCTCCACTCGAAAAGACACGCCGAATCATGAAGAACTATTGGCAAGACAAGAAACATCCCAGCAGGCCTGCTGTTGCAGCAGGATTTGCGTGTGAAAAGTGTATTAACACTTTGACTCCCAAGGGGGTATTTCGAAAAAAATCCCCTCAACCCACGAGTTTTTGTTTTGTTTTTAGTTAGTTTATTATCAGAAAAGTACAAAAAAAAAAAATCCCAATTTTTGTCGTGAGAAAAAAATTTAAAAAGGGTAAAAGGACCGTGATCAAAATTGGTACCTACGCACAGTATTAGATAAAAAAAGTCAATTCTTTGGATTGAAAATACATACGACATACGTGTATACAATTTTCGGGACACACTCTTTTTTATTTTGAAGAAGCAGTTCATGCACATTCACTTTTTGTCGCATGCTTGGCATTTTGTTTTCACCCGTGAAGTCCCCTGAACACCCCAAAATCGAGACCAAATGTGGGCACACGGGTTCCAGGGTAAGGTTCAGTGTGTACCAGAAATGGTACACGTGGGAGTTGAAGTGTTGAACCGAATTCCAAAAAACCCAGTGTTACCCAACCAAAATTCATGTGAGTACCTTCAGTTTTCACTTTGCTTTTGTTTTGAACCTTGGCGGAACGAGTTTTTGTCGGCCTTGAATGGCCGCCGTCAATATGACTTAAATTGAAGGCGGCCCCGTAGGGTTCTGGTTTCTAAATGACGATAATACAGCTCTGCGCCCCTCTAGTCGCATTTCCACGTATGACAAGGTCAGTTTTTCAAGATTCAATTATCAATTTGATAAAAATATAACTCCACTTCTAGAGAAGTCAGTTTCACTTCAGGTAAAAAGGCGGCAAGCCTACAATGCTAAAGTAGAAAATTTGCCCAGCCAACTAGAGTCACAGTACAAGTGAACCTACTATAGTTGATAGGCAACCAACAATACAGCTGAAGAACAGTGAAAATGAGTAAGGAAACTGGGCGATGTTCAAGTGCGAAAATGGAATAGTTTTAACGTAAGTAAATCGCATTCTTCCGTACCTACATCGACTCAGTCAAAATTGCATTAGGAAGGGAATGGGGTGGAATCGTTACTGTAAAATGTGCGGCTTCAGGTCCCCTTTATGACACTGTCGCCAGCACCTGTGTCAATTGAGGAGAGACTACCTATCTGAGATTGATGGCTAAAGGAACATAGATATTCCACTTCCATGCCTTACGTGTGCTGTAGACTATCAGTCCAAATTTAAGCATGTCTATTTCGCTGTGCTCAATTTGCAGTCGGTTTCCAATGACTTCCGCGCACTTCCAGCTTGGCACGAATTTCAAATTCGCCGCGCGCAGCTTTACTGGTTCTCAGTGACAGCGGCGACTGCGTGACTGCGACTGTCGAGTGCTGCCAGACTGTCAATGGGGTGTTAACAGGATGCATGCGCGTTTATTCAGGCGCTTGTTATAAAACTTCTAGACAAATAACGTCAGTTAACACTGTTAAAACATTAAACTGTTGAACATTAAAACAGCTCATTGTTTGCTAAACATAAGAAATAATCCATTTTGAGGTGAAGTAGTAGGTGGTTAAAGAGTTGAAGTAGGCTGGGTTCGATAAATGGTTCGAATTCCCATGATCTATGGACAGGGAGCTGGTGTCTCAAAACTTACGTCATAAGGTACCTACATGATTTTAACCCTGTATACTGTATAGGTCTGTTGATAAGGTTGTTAAACATTTCTTTTCCTACGACCACCTATGAAGGTAACCCCTTTCACACGCTATAGTAGGCCCGAAAGTTGTCAGTTACGTCAACTTACCCAACCTGTGCGTTATAAGCCGTGCGTTATTATAACGCACAGTTCATTCGGACCACGAATCAATACGAATTCAAATGACGATTCAATCACAATTCCAAAAAACCGGCTTTCACCACCCTAACTCTGATTCACAAGCAAATTAACAATAATTCGCACCTACAGGACTCGCCTCAGTCATGTCCTCTCAACCGATAGTATGGGTTTGACATGCTTATATAACCTTATCGAAGGCCTAACCCTAGCGGTGAGATGCATAAAAACAAAAATCTTTCATAATTTCCTTTCAACAACAGTAATAGGCTACTTCGTTTGGGCAGATGCGCATGCTTGAAAGCTCCAAATTTTGAAAACTTTCGTACACCTGTCAGTTGAATGGCAACGCTGCATGCTCTGTCTAGCCGCCTGACCAACAACTGGTTCCTGGCAGTCACTTTTATACATACCGTAAATGCATCTCTTCGTAGCTTCTTTGAACTTCCTTCTCGGTACAGCCATTTTCAACCGGTTCTGTTCTTTCGTCAAAACATGAGCAAATGAAATGTAGGTCAGGTAGAAACGAGAAGTGTGATGATAATTGTCACAAGTGGCAGTTGGCGCCGATGTCTTGTTGTTTTGTGCGCTGTTGCCATTTTCGTTGTTCCTGAACTTCCACAAATAATCATTCAAGTTAATTTCAATTAAACATTTCCTTTGAATATACAAAAAGGGTATCTAACATTCAACCAAATTATTTGTGGAATTTTAGGTGCACTACAATATTTTTTACTGTTAATTTTCAATATCGGTGTACGAAACTATGAAATTCGCGCCAGACATGCGCACTCAAAAAAACCGAAACGAAGGGACCTATTGTAAAGTTATGAATGAAATTCTCACCTACACTTATAAAGCAGAATAATTCTTTGGTAGCAATGCAAATGTGACCACAAAAGATTAAATGGGGGTCCATTTAAAAATCTTGAGCTGCACCAGCCCCACCCAATACACCCAAATACTTTGAATCAAGTTAACATACTAAAATGTCAAAATGACGGTTGAAATGTCACTAATTTCATTGCTGGATTCTCAATTTTCTCACAAGGAGACGTTAACTATATATGAAGTCCCTTACACCTGCTGATGACCAAAACGTACCTGTCCCGGCTGATAGCCGGGGCCTTAGGGCGCTATTGCTTTTCAAAGGATAAAAGAAATTGTTCGTGTCCTTTATTAATGACGGTTTTGGCCGGATGACGAAAATACCCTGGTAGCTTGATGGTGAAAGACGCTACCTCCGACCTTGCCTACTGCAACAGGCGCGAGGCGTGTGTCCAGAGGGCGCGAGTTCGATTCCTGCAATTCCCCGAATTTTTTTTATGAAAAAGATCATTTTTTATATTTTGAAAGCAATCAAAATTTGAAACACTGGTTTTTGATGGAATTCTTGTTTTTTTTGCGATAATTAGGTGTACCGCTCGCTTGTAAGATGCTCAAGCATAACAACAGCCACCCCACAAGCAAGCTTGGTCAAAAAATAGCGGTGTTTTTCGAGAAAAAATTAAAATATATGAAAAAATATTAGTATTGTTAAATCTGGGTAGTCAGAGAAGCGGTGTTTTTCGAGAAAAAATTGAAAATTGTGAAAAAAAATTAAATTTCTGAAAATTTGAATTTTTGAAGATTTGAAATACATACACATTTTTTTTATGAGTCCATTTGAAATTACTCTTATTTCTGTAATCATTATTTATCCACTGGTTTTTATAAAATCTACGTTTACAGAAAAACACGAAAATGACGTCTTAATTTGAATGTAATTTTCTCCCGGTCGTAGGAAAAATAGTGTACGCAACTCGCCGTAAAGTGTCTTACTTTCATTCGTGTGATTTCTGCACTCGGCTGCGCCTCGTGCATCAACTTACACACTCATGTGTAATGCATCACTTTCCGTACTTGTTACGTAATGTACTATTTCCTCACATGTTTGACCGGGGGTTTAGGCTGGTATAGGCTTGTCAGTTTTCGAAAAATTGGCAAAATTTACGTCATAAGGTACATGAATGAAACCAACGGGCTTTTGTATGGGAACATCCTCTTAGTCAAAAATCGGGTCATAAGACAAGTGTGAAACTTTCAAAGAAGGCCAAAATTTACCTCCTCCTGGAGACTTCTCCTTATTACATAATTTTAGGAATGAAAAACGATTCTTACATGATTTTTCACGTAGGTTTCGAATCTGTCCACAAATTTTTTTAATGGTACATCGCTTACAGGAATGCAACATCGATAAATTTTTCTCAAATCGTACACCCTGTATTTTAACATGGAAATCGATTTCGTCTTCCATCCTGATCACAAATACCGTCCGTTTTTTATTTTAGGCCCCAGCCCGTAGTACCCTTATTATGGGTTTCACACCCAATATATTATATATTTTTGAAATCACAACAACAAGATCTTTCGACTGATGATATGTCAAATTTCTTTTGACAGATGTCATTTTTTGACAAATGACAGACTAGTACTTGTGATACATCATTTCAAAGCCCATAAGATTCTAAGGAAAACTGTGTATTTATTTTTGAAATAGGGTGTCTTTTACAGCTTCTAGGGATTTTACATTATGAAAAAATGTCAATTCCAGAAAAAGCCCCTCAATAAGTAATAGGTATTTTTGATATTATAACTATAATGGTGATGATTTGATTTTTAAATCGTCCAAATTATTGTGAAACTTTATAAACACCTTATCTTTCAGGTAAGCCATAAAAAAATCAAAGGGGGTCATATCTGGCAGGCTCGGATGTTATCGCGTTGTGCCGGTAGTTCCAATTCACTGATCGTCAAATCTAAGATTCAAGGAACAAGGAGGCGGTCATTTCGAACAACTTCTTTGGGACATTTTTTGTTTCATTGTGATTAATGATTAATTATTATCAATAGTCAACATTAAAAATAGGTACTTGCTTTACCTACTAACTTATTATGTATTTCTGAAATTCAACATTTTTTTCCTATTGAAAGACCCCTAGAAGCCGTAAAAGACACCCGATTTCAAAAATGAAAACACAGTTATTCTCAGAATTTTATGGGCTTTGAACTAATGTATCACAAGTACTATACTGTCAATTGTCAAAAAATGACATCTGTCAAAAATAATTTGACATATCATCAGTCGAAAGATCTTGTTTTTGTGATTTCAAAAATATATAATATATTGGGTGTGAAACCCATAATAAAGATGCTACGGTCTGGGGCCTGAAATAAAAACGGTATACCGGTTTTTTGAAAATATTCAGTGGCGTAGAAATTTGGAATGGAGAAGTGAAACAACCCCCCCCCCCTATCTACGCCACTGGACAATTTTGACAAAAGTTGTATGCGTCAAGTGTTGAGTATCTATTTCATAAGTATTCGTACCAAATTTGGTCTAAATCGCTTCGATAACCTGAGAGTTATTGCAAAAAGAAGATTAAAAAAACTGAATTTTGAAGGGCTGTATCTCTGTTAGGAAGCGTTTTGAAAAAAAATAAATTATGCATGTCGACCTAGTTTTTGATGGACCATCGAATGGTGAATTATTGCCACTATAACCTGGACCACCCTGTATATGAGTGGATTTTAGCATCAAGTCAACATTCCAAATCCAATTCAACATCCAAAGCTGGAACCGAAAACTTCTTGTAGGTACTGGTGGTCAGTGGTATAGCCAAGGGGAGCGAGAGTGGCCGAATGACCCCACTCCCCTACCTCCCAAGCGCCCAAGGCACTTCATCTCACACTAAACCGAGACAGAAAAAGTTTCTGTCGAAAATTTTCAGGAAGCGCAAAATTTTTCTGAAAAGTTCATCTCATTATCAAGTAATCAATATTTATATAATAAAAGTGAGTGCCAAATCTTTGTGCCGCTAAAACTCAGAAACGAGTACCGCTACGATCAAGGGAGTTATATGGTATGGTAGCCCTATATCCCCCATCGATGAAGAAGGTTTCCGTTTTTACCTAAAGGGCGTGCTTTTGAAGATATGAGGGCTGGAAATTTTTAGCTCTCTAGAAATGTCTAGAACAGTCCAGAACATTCGAGAGTATTCGAGATCATTCAACAACATTCCAGAATGTTTCGGTATGTTCTGGAATGTTCGGAAATACGTTCGAATAATAAAAGAAAGTGTACAGAGGTGCGTGCCGGAACTCAGAAACGAGTCCCAGTAGGATCAAAGAAGTTATATGGTGTGGTAGCCCTCTATGCCCCATCCATGAAGAAGGTTCTTGGTTTTATTTGAAGGGCGGGTTTTTTTAAAGATAAAAGGAATGGAACTTCCGCCCTCTAGAATGTCTAGAAGAGTCCAGAACATCCGAAAGTATTCGAGATCAATCAACAACATTCCAGAATGTTCCGGTATGTTCTACAATATCCTGGAATGGCCTGGAACGTTCGGAAACATCAAACATCCCAGAACATTCCAGATCATTGTGAAACATTCGAGATCATTTCTAACATTCAAAATGTTACGGTGTGTTGTAAAATGTTCGGGAATAGTCTGGAACGGTCGGAAACATCCCGCAACATTCCAAATCATTGTGGAACATTTGAGATCATTCTACAACATCCCAAAATGTTCCGGTATGTTCAGGAATGGTCGGGAATAGTTTGGGATGTTCGGAAACGTCCCGTGATCATTCCACAACATTCCTGAATGTTCGGGTATATTCGAGAATAGTCTGGAACGTTCTGAAACATTCCGAAACATTCCAATTCATTTTGGTACCTACATTCGAGATCGTTCTACAACATTTCAGATTCCAGAATGTTCCAGTACGTTCTAGAATGTTCGAGAATAGTCTGGAACGTTCGAAAACATCCCGGAACATTCCAGATCATTGCGGAACATTCTAGATCATTCTACAACATTCCAGAATGTTCAGGTATGTTCTGGAATGGTCGGGAATAGTCTGGAATGTTCCTGAACATCCCGAAATATTCCAGATCATTGTAGAGCATTCAAAATCATTCCATAACAGTCCAAAATGTTTTGGTATGTTCTAAAATGGTCGGGATCATCTAGAACGTTCAAAAACATCCCGGAACATTCCAGATCATTGTAGAGCATTCGTGATCATTTCACAACATTCCAGAATGTTCCGGTATGTTCGGGAGTAGTCTGGAACGTTCTAAAATAATCACATAATGTTCCATTATGTTCTAGAATGATCGAAAATAATCTGAAACGTTCGGAAACATCCTGGAACATTCCAGATCATTTTGGAACATTCGAGATCATTCTATAACATTCCAGAATGTTCTGGAATTGTCGGGAATAGTCTGAAACTCCCGAAAACATCCCGGATCATTCCAGATCACTGTGGAACATTCCAGAACACCCTTGAAAGTTCCTGCAACATTGTGGACCATTCGAAGCCTTTTTGGTGTGGAGCCACCTATTAGTAGAGGTGCAGTACAGAATAAGTATAGAATATTCGAGAGTATTCAAGATCATTCCACAACATTCCAGAATGTTCCCGTATGTTCTGGAATGTTTGGGAATTGTCTGGAACGTTCGAAAACATTTCGAAACATTCCTGATCATTGTGGAACATTCTAGGACACTATTGAAAGTTTCTGGAACATTATGGACTATTCGAAGCCTTTTTGTGTGGGGCCACCTATTGGTAGAGGTGCAGTACAGAATATTCGAGAGTATTCGAGATCATTCCACAACATTCCAGAACGTTCCATTGGCATGGAATTCCAACGGCATTGAACCCAGTAACTGGAAGCTATGGGAAGATAAAGAGTGGTCGATCCTAGCGTAAATATCCGATAGCGGCCTTACTGTTCAAAATAGAAAAAAAGAATAGTGCTTTTCTGTAAAAAATAACATTCCATAAACGCTTTGTTATGTAAAAATCCGTGTCGGCAATTGGCTGTTGCCTGAGTAAACACAACGTAACAGAGCCTTTATGGAACGTAATTTTTTAGAGAATCGCACCATAAGAAAAAAGTTGTATGGTTTGATTAGAACTGAACTTAACGGAATAAAGTTGAACTATGAGGCCTGTTTGTGGACCCGACGACCCATGGATATCTTGCGCAATCGCCAGACGGGCTTCTTCCTCATCAGAATGGTACTATCATCAGGGTGAAATGTCCTATTGGATTTGAAAGTATTCAAATTAATTTATTATTAATGATTTTAGCTCTAAAATATGTACATATTGCCTGAAGTCGGCAAAACAAAAGACCAAACAAGAAGCTATACAGACCAATCAAAAATTTTGTTTGGAGAGAAATTCTCAGCTTAAACGGACACACAATCACTATTTTCAAGTACAAGGACATAGTGCACTGGCAAAATAAAAACAAAATTGACTTCAATATCTAAATTCTATTGCCTGAGATCATCGATCTGCGAGCTTGTAGGAGCATGCCCATTCGAGAAAGTTTAAATGCCATGACTTTTTTCCCATCAACGTTTCTTACTAGCCACTTTTCGACACTCGAACGCGTATCGTACTACGATACGTAATACGAATTTTATACGAAACAAGAGTGCATTCTAATGGAACGATTTCAACAAAAATCAAATGAGCTGAGGTCATTCATGAAGATAACCACACAGACAGCCAGGCACACAAACAAACAGACAGATATCGACACAGGAGTCAAACGGACGGACGGACAGACAGACAGACATACTTCAGACGGAGTAGGAGTAGTAGTAGTAGTTCTTTGCAGTTTTGTTATTGCTCCCAGTAGTCCCAGTGTATACAGGGTGGTGAAAATTTCGATGCTCACCATTGGTATCTTAGAAACGGTAAGAGATACGTGGTCGGTTAAATTAGAAAAAAGCTGCGCATTTTTGTGGCGATTGAGAATCTGAAAAAAAACTTTGAATATTTTGATTGGTTTACGATTTATCACGAAAAAACTGAAAATTTTGATTCCAGAAATTATATTTATCTTTCCAACCATTCAAGCTATTCCAATCAAACTTGGTAGTTTTATGTTTTTGATCACTCCGAGTCGACCAACGTTGACAGAAAATTTCCAGGCCTTCTAGATGTCAAATTATGATAGTCAACTTTTGTTTTTCTTATAGCCGCCATATTGGATTTTTGCACTAATAGATAGAGAAAAAAATCAGCTTACCGAATTGGTAACCAACATGTTCTTTTTATGACATTTTTAGCGTCAAATTTTGAAATTTTCGTAAATTATTGACAAAATCGGGAATGCTTTGAAAAACAATTGAGATATTATCAATAGCAACAAAAAAAAAAGACAGATTGTGTTCAATTAACGTATCTAAGGGCTCGATATCAGGTTGCAGGCGCAAAGTTTCGGACGGCGTAACTCGCCAAATACAGCGCAGTCTGATTGGTTGGTATCCGCCGTTGCTATGGTACCGGCACTTACGGCGGTCTCAGCCCCAACTTGGTATCGAGCCGTAACTTCTGATCGTGTTTTGTGCTTCTTTGTGTCGAGAGTTCATAAATTTAATGAGTCAAGGGTGCCTGTGAATTCAAAAACGTCTGTCGAAACTAGGGTAATCCTTACTCCTTTTCTAATAAATTTCTCAAACTTTAACAAGAACGATGCTAGTTCCGAACATGAATTCGAATTCATGAACTACCGGTACAAACAAGCACAAAACACGATTGAGAAGTTGGATACGTCAATTGCACACCATCTGTCACTTTTTTGTTGTTGCTATTGATAATATTTCAATTGTTTTTCAAAGCATTCCCGATTTTGTCAATAATCTACGAAAATTTCAAAATTTGACGCTAAAAATGTAATAAAAAATACATGTTGGTTACTAATTCGAAAAGCTAATTTTCTTTTCTATCTATTAGTGCAAAAATCCAATATGGCGGCCATAGGAAAAACAAAAGTTAACTATCATAATTTGACATCTCGACGGCCTGGAAAATTTCTGTCAACGTTGATCGACTCGAAGTGATCAAAAACATAAAACTACCAAGTTTGATTGAAATAGCTTGAATTGTTGGAAAGATAGAAAATAATTTCTGGAATCAAAATTTTCAGTTTTTTCGTGATAAATCGTGAACCAATCAAAATATTCAAAGTTTCTTTTCAGATTCTCAATCGCCACAAAAATGCGCAACGTTTTTCTAATTCAACCGACATCGTATCTCTCACCGTTTCCAAAATACCAATGGTGAGCATCAAAATTTTCACCACCTTGTATAGTTTTAAATACATTTGTGCACTTGCAGTCTATTGTTTTGCAATTGCAATATGATTTTACAATGTTTGTCCCTTTATAATTGGATATAGGTATCTTGGAGTATCAGTAGATTCTAGATCTAGATAGTGTGATCTCGTGAGATGAATGATCAACTTGAAAAAAATATTACAATTTCAGAAATCGTAGCAACGAAATATATCGGCGTAATACCACGATGTCACAAATCTTTACTACTGCTCTATTTACATCGCCTATTTCTCAGAAAACATCATAACACCATGTGTGCAGAAAGTGATCACTACTTTTATCGTGAATGACTCATCGCGGAGAACAGCTGCAGCGGGCGGCAAATATCAAAGAGAGATTTTCAAAATGTGTTTCGGAGGGCACTATTTATGCTACAAAAATTCTAAAAACGGAGTCATGTTTGATATTTTCAGTACTTCAAAATGACTACCTGCGATTTTTGAAAAAATTGAAATAATGTGTGAAATTGAAAACAAATATTAAAAAAAAAATTTTGGAGTTTTTTTTGACTAGTGCATCAAATAGAATTAAAATCTCAGTATAACCCTTTTTTCAGATCTAAAATTGGACTAATGGTTTTCCCAAAAACATTTTATTACTTTTCATGTATTTTCTCTCTGTCGCACACTTCGTACTCAATTTCAGTCCCCTTCAGCCTTAATGTTATTATGCCTGAACAATTTCGCCTAGCTACCTCTCGACGACTTGCGCCCTCGTCTTCGCCTTTGCCCTCTCCGCCCTCAAATTCTAACTACGCCACTGTGAGGCACATCTGACCGATGAGAAATGTTTGGGAAAACGAGGCAAATCTTTGAATATGATCGATGCAATCGATGTGTCGTTAATTTTCTTGAATAAAAAAAAAACGATTTGTGACGTCACAAATATACTGAAAACTATACAAACAGCACTGTTTGATTGGAAACTCAAAAACCCGTTAGAATGGTATCACTATATTTGAAAAATGCAGACAAAAAAAAACACTGAAATTTCCCTACTGTTACCAACCCTTTGAAAAAAATAAAATAAAAAATCTTTCCAACAAATGGATATATTTCCTGGAAATTTTCAGGAAATACTATTTATTACTCTTGTTGATGATTAAAGTACTTTCAGTCAAATCTTCGGTCAAATCTATTTCATTGGCAACTACCCTGTCCCGCCCAGGGACCCCAATGCCATAATGCACTGTGTCAATCGTTCCACTGAAAAGAGATTTCAATATGGCGGCCAAGATGGCGGCGGAAGCTTGAAATTTAGTTTGAAAATAAGAATGTTCATACGAGACAAGAATAAGTTCCAAGTTTCATGACAATCGTTGCACTCGTAATCGTAAAAGTATATCCCTCGGTATATCCCATACACTTTCTATTTTCAGCAAAATAAAGTGACAAGCTGGAGCGCTGGGAGAATACGGCCGATGGCCGCCGATAGTTTCGCTCCAAAACTTTGCAGGTGCCATCAGCCGTAGTCGTAGCCCCCCAGCTTGTCACTTTATTTTTGCTCCAAAAAGTCATTCTACTGAAAATAGAAAGTGTATGGGATATATGAAATTTTATTTTGAACTACTCATTTTTTCAGAACATTTTCAGGCTATTTCAGGAAACTTGAATCAAAATGGTTTTGTATCCCACCTCAAAAAAGATAGAGTATAATTTTAAACACCCTTCTTCATCTTTCCAATGGTCATTTTGACCATGCTAGGCGCCAAAGTGCTATGAAACTCATAAAAACAGGTCCAACAGCTCTTTTTGGTCAATTAAAGGGAAGCTGCTTACTGGGTACAGTTATTTTTGCAGTCATGTTATTGCTTATGACCATGATTACTAGTACCGATTAATTTCCTAGTTATTCAATAATGGGCGAATTTAAGATGGCGGTTATAAGAAGAAAAATAGTTGAGTGTCGTATTTTCGAATATAGCAGGCGGGGACGGTGGCAGCACACGGCATTCTACCGAGAGTTCATAAATTAAATGGGTCAAGGGTGCCTGTGAATTCAAAAACGTCTGTCGAAACTAGCGTTATCCTTTTGTAATAAATTTGTCAAACTTTGACAAGTTACGTCCCTTATTATTGATTTCTGAGCTGCCATAAGTGCACAAGAATACTTCAAGTTCGAAAATACCCCTCGATCATGTAGGTTTTGTGCCCTGCCGTGAACACCACATTGAAAATGTTCCGAAAACGAAAACTGCGACTGGTTTGACAAATTACGATAACCAAAAAATTTCAACATCAACTGAACGATGCTAGTTCCGACAGATGTTTTCAAAGTCACAGGCACCCTTGACCCATTTAATTTATGAACGCTCGGTATTTCTGACTTTACTCTTCATGGTTGTACCAAATTTCACCCAAATACACTTCTGAGCAAAAGTTAAGGGCCACTTTTTCAAATGTGAAGAACTCACAAACGCTTCTTTTGATTTTGACGAATTTCCGCACAGAGGTGGTCTTATGTGTTGTAAAGACAAGTGTGAAGTGGCGTACTCACCAGTCCATAGGTTTGTGGTAGAAAGGTCTTCGACTGTTGCTTTGCAGAAATGCGTAATTTTTAGTGAAATCAAAGCATTGGATTTTGGACAAAATGGAGGTTCATCCAATAAAAAACGTCTAGTTTGCTTTGTTACAATGTTCTTAAGCAAGTACCATGCTTAGTTTGTTCATTGACATCTTTCATCTTCAAATTTTGACCATCAGTCTCTTCTAATGGCTTAAACAATGTGTGAGGCACTACTTTGCGTGATTTTGGTTGCATACAGTTCAGTCGTGTATTTCTTGTGATTTTGCGTCAACGTTTTGTGATTTTGGCCACTCGTGAGCCTCAAAAACAATAAATCCTTTATGCAGACTGTTACTAAAGAATAAAAACAAGAGAAAAAAGCTCACAAAAACGTCAAAATCTTGAGCATTGACAAGAAATAAGTCATAATTTTCATCACAGGCCGATAAAACACCTCTACAGTGACCAAAGAAGAAATGGTGGATTTCTTCAGTTCTTTTGGGGAAAAGACATTTACGGGGTGTCGCCAAGAGACCAATCCCACAAGCGATGAGTGACAACCTTGATTGATCATTTGTCATCGATAATCGAGAGTTTGAATCCCTCTAACGCCATCAGGCTCTCTCGAATGCGAAGATGTTAAAAATTTAACTTCAAGTTTGTTGCGCTGCACTGAGTGAACCCAAGGACGGAAATGGATGATGGCCATACTCAGAGATATGCATAAGCCTTGTGTTCAAGTGTAGAAACCACCAAGAGCATCTGACGACGCGAACATTTGAAAACCGGTGTTTGTTTGAACCTCTGCAGTGTGAAAAACAGCTAAAATCGAATAAGTTCTCAATCGGGATTGTTCGTCTTTCGTAATTGTACAGGGACTGGTCAAAAACGGCGAACGTAAAACACGTATCTCCCTGACAGGTAACGACTAGCGCGGTCGTGTATGATGTCGTCGTCGTCGTGGACAGCGGTTTCATGCAGATTGCACTCCACTCGTGATTCCGAATGGGGGTGGCTTTATCATGGTGTGAGCAGGAATCTTTCTGATCAGTTCCTGTACAATTACGAAAGACGACAGTTCCGATTGAGAACGTCATTTGATTTGAGCTGTTTTTCACACTGCAGAGGTTCAAACAAACATCGATTTTCAATTTTTGCGTCGCCAGATGCTCTTGGTGGTTCCTTCATTTAAACACAAGGCTTATACACATCTCTGAGTATGGCCATCATCCATATCCGTCCATGGGTTCACTCAGTGCAGAGCAACAAACTTGAAGTTAATTTTTCAACATCTTCGCATTCGAAAGGGCCTGATGGCGTTAAAGTGATTTAAACTCTTGAATATTGATGGCAAATGATCAATCAAGGTTGTCACTCATCTTTTTTGCGCTTGACCTCTTGGCGACACCCCGTAAATGTCTTTTCCCCAAAAGAACTGAAGAAATTCACCATTTCTTCTTTGGTCACTGTAGAGGTGTTTTATCGGCATGTGATGAAAATTATGACTTATTTCTTGTCAATGCTCAAGATTTCGACATTTTTGTGAGCTTTTTTCTCTTGTTTTTGTTCTTTAGTAACAGTCTGCATAAAGGATTCATTGTTTTTAAGGCTCAAGAGTGGCCAAAATCACAAAACGTTGACGCAAAATCACAAGAAATACACGACTGAACTGTATGCAACCAAAATCACGCAAAGTAGTGCCTCACACATTGTTTAAGCCATAAGAAGAGGTTGATGGTCAAAATTTGAAGATGAAAGATGTCAGTGAACAAACTTAGCATGATACTTGCTTAAGAACATTGTAACAAAGCAAACTAGACGTTTTTTATTGGATGAACCTCCATTTTGTCCGAAATCCAATGCTTTGATTTCACTAAAAATTACGCATTTCTGCAAAGCAACAGTCGAAGACCTCTCTACCACAAACCTATGGATTGGTGAGTGCGCCACTTCACACTTGTCTTCACAACACATAAGACCACCTCTGTGCGAAAATTCGTCAAAATCGAAAAAAGCGTTTGTGAGTTATTCACATTTGAAAAAGTGGCCCTTAACTTTTGCTCAGAAGTGTATCTTGAAAATCTTCTCTTGAGTTAAATAATTTGAGTTATTGAAAATTGTCAGTTCTCATGAAACTGACCACTAATTTCAGGCTTTTGCAGAAACTTCCAAAGATATTAAAACACGATTTGTTTTTTCTGAACAAGCATAAAATTGTGAATCTATCTGGTAATTTTCATGGAACCACTTCTTGAAAGTTGCTCCAGAGTCAAATGAAGATTTGTAGCAAGTCACATCCCTTAATCATGCTTTCCAAGGTTGGTGCGATATTTGTGCCTCAACGTCCGGACTATCGGTGTTTTCATTCTCACCGACAACTTCAAAATTTTCAATTTCCTGCAAATTATTTTCAGTCTTTCTGTGGTGCCAATTTCAGATCGTTTACCTTCATCCATGCACCAACGCGCCTGACTGCCTCATTTAATTCCGTTTTATTCTTTGGCAGTGAACTAGGTTTTTCTTTCTTGTGGTAACATTTCTTTTTATTTTCCATCATTCATTATCCCTTTGTTGTCGTGGTTATGCAAATGCGGATGGACCTAAAAATGTGCCATATTTTTCTAATTTCTTTTTTCCATACAATTTCTTCGAGGGGTGTGGAGATTAGGACTTGCGAATTAGCCAGTGCCAAGCAATTTTTTATCCTTATAATTTTTGAGGATCTTGACAAGTTTTGTGATTTTTTCAATTTGTTTTTGTTGGTAATGAAAACACGCATTTTAAAAAAGTTGTCAAGATTGTTAAACTGATCATTGTATATTCAAAAATTGAAGGAATAGAAAAAATTATCGACACTGTCAGATCGCCAATAGTCGAAATCGACGCTTTGAAGGACATTTCTGAAAAAAATGCAATAAGAATAAAATGACATAAATTTTCAATTCCATTTGCATTACCACTACAACAAAGAGATAATGACAGGAACAAAAATCGTATGTTACCACACGTAGAAATATACGTAGTTTTCATTGCCGTGAGTAGAAAAAAAAAATGTAAAAAATGTCAAAAACCTGTAATTATTCACAAATTGCCCAAAAAAATAATTGACGCTGACTGATCTGCAATAATCAAAAACGTTGCGTATCTTGAAGGAATTTCCTGAAAAAGTGTCAGAAAACATATGGACGTGTTCTCCAGTTCCCTGGGACAGCCTATACAGGTGTTCTGCTTTTTTCTTCAATATTTCTGGAGATGGTAGAGCATCGAAAAATTAGTACTTCCGCGAAAAAAAAAACAAAAGATGAAAAATGAAAAAAAAAAGATGAAAAAATGCAAATTATGCAAGTCAATATGACCAGCCTGTAGTTATGCGTCAGCTTACTTTGTGTACCAAATTTGATCAAAATCTAGTAATTTAATTTGGAGTTATGCATAAATAAATAAAAGTTTTCAAAAATCAACTTTGGAAGCCTCTATCTCCGTTATAATACGTTTCCGATATACATTTTTTCTAGAAATTCCCTATTTTTTTATGCTTCATCGACTCCCTAAGATACTGACAAAAGAAGTGAAACTGTATAATCTTCTTGGTCAGTCAGCTCAGTCTGTACTAGCACTTCTTGTTGATGGTGCCATGTTGTGAGCATCACCGCCAGGCAGAAAAGTCCAGCCAAACTATGAAGAAATATGTATCAAATTTAAGGGCATTTATAGGAATTGTTTTGTCTGTAAGTTTTACCAATGAAAAAAGTGAAATAACAACGAACTTGAGGCGCCATCTTAGCATGCAAGTGGCGAATTGTGACTACGAAACTACTCTTGATGGACTCAAATTGGAGTCTAATGAACAAGTGCGCATCGTTGTCCATAATTTAAAACACCCTTATATCGACCGCGTTCCTCATATTCAGTTCTAACGATCGCCTGAATCTGAGGAAAGCAGTCGGTGTCTCGTTCGATAAACCTCCCTCTAAAACCTTTTGTTCCTTTCCCCAGCGGACGAAGTGCTGATCCCTCCACCCCAGTTCATCTGCAAACCGCCCAAGTACCCGACCATCTTCAAACCCTTCAACACTCCCGCGGTCGCTCCTCCGTCCCGTCTGAACTACACCATGAACAACAACAACAGCAACTACGGCCAGCACCAGCACAAGTTCAAGAGGAAGTGCTTCGGCGTCGAAGCGGAAAGGGCCTGCGCCAAGGAGGCTTACGCCAGTCGCGTGGCTCTGGCCAACCTCCGCAAGGTCATGGCCAACAGCCCCCAGTGCAGCGCTTCGTTCATCATCGAGGACTCTTGTAACGAAACCACCGTCGAAAACTTCATACCGAGCGTCGAAGAGGTGCACTACGAAGATCAACCCCAGTTTGTCGGCGTGAATGCCCCTCAGGTGGTGTCCAAGTCGCTGAACGTCACCCCCGTGCCTCCACTCACGACCGACGGTGCAACCGGCGTGGCAACTCTGACCGCAGAAAAGATCAAACACATTTTGGGCAACGATCAAGTGGAGATCATGTTTCAAACGAGCGACGGGAGCTACATCAACGTTTCCGACGAGGTCCTGTTGAACTTGTCCAAGGGCGGGCTGCAGTACCAAGTCGTGGACGAAAACGGGCACGTCGGCGAGCTCCAAGAGTTCACCAGTGTCAAAGCGGCGGAAGGAAAAAGCTCATCTCTAGACAAGACCATTAGGAAAGACGCAATCACCGGCGGTGGTGATTCGATGAAGGGCATCGATTCGATCCAAATCGGTGACACGTTCCATTTCGGCGCCGGCGGAATCGGAATTTTCGAACCGGAAAATTTGAGCATGCACCACGACATCGATCTGGGAGCGCTGGGAGGCAGCGTAAAGTACGCCGTCGCCAAAGCGGGCAGTTTCAAAGGCGACTCCGTGATAGATTTGGAGTCGGAGGGGTCGTTGGAGCTGGAAGTGGTCAAGGACGCGGACGACTCGCTGAAAGAAGCGGAAGAGGAACCCAAGGCCGACAAACTGAAGCTGTTCACGCCGGACATGTTCTTTGCCGACACTCCGAATATACAATTTGCCGAGGAAAAGTCGTCGGCCGAACAGGAGGGTTCCTAATTCGAAACGTTCAGGCTAATGTTAGTCGTCGACATTTTAATAAAGTATTTGGTGTGGTAAGAGAATACTGGTTTTAAATTTAAGTTAGAATTTTAATTATTACCTACATCTTTGTTGTGTTCTATGTATTCAGAATTTTGAATAAAGACTTGAATGGTAATAAAGGTGTATCAGACGCCTTTTTACCGTGATGACTCCGCTTTTCGTCTGGCTGTATTAATGACTTTTATAATAATCTTGATTATTACATACAACGCCCTTGATTATTAGACCTACAAGGATAATATTCACTTATCTAAATCCCACTGTCAATAGCAACGGAATAAAATTCATCTAAACAACAAAATCTGACAGCTGTCACTTCGGACTTCTTTTATGTAATAATCTTCAAAATATCACTCGTGCTCGAGATTTTCCCAGATAATTTTGGCCAGGCGTTTCCCTCGGGCTGATTGTCCCTGGATAAATGCCCTCCTCCTACGGAGTCGGGCATTTATCGCTACAATCAGCACTCGCGATCGCCTGACCAAAATTATCGTGAAAATCTAAGCACTTGTGATATTACTGTTGATTATTACATACAACGCCCTTGATTATTAGACCTACAAGGATAATAGTCACTTATCTAAATCCCACTGTCAATAGCAACGGAATAAAATTCATGTAAACAACAAAATCTGACAGCTGTCACTTCGGACTTCTTTCATGTAATAATCTTCAAAATATCACTCGTGCTCGAGATTTTCCCAGATAATTTTGGCCAGGCGTTTCCCTCGGGCTGGTTGTCCCTGGATAAATGCCCTCCTCCTACGGAGTCGGGCATTTATCGCTACAATCAGCACTCGCGATCGCCTGACCAAAATTATCGTGAAAATCTAAGCACTTGTGATATTACTGTTGATTATTACATACAACGCCCTTGATTATTAGACCTACAAGAATAATATTCACTTATCTAAATCCCACTGTCAATAGCAACGGAATAAAATTCATGTAAACAACAAAATCTGACAGCTGTCACTTCGGACTTCTTTTATGTAATAATCTTCAAAATATCACTCGTGCTCGAGATTTTCTCAGATAATTTTGGCCAGGCATTTCCCTCGGGCTGGTTGTCTCTAGATAAATGCCCTCCTCCTACGGAGTCGGGCATTTATCGCTACAATCAGCACTCGCGATCGCTAGGCCAAAATTATCGTGAAAATCTAAGCACTTGTGATATTACTGTTGATAATTGACTACCTGATTGCTGAATCAAGTAAAATTAGATAGAATTTACAGAGCGGGATTGGGATGATACCTTATTCGGCACTCAAGCCTTTTTTTTGGGCCTTCTCTCTGGTATAAGGTCATCCTACGTACAACAAAATTAGAATAGCTTTGGATTTAAGTGAAACACTCATCCCATAATCAACACTTGATTCCACAGACTCATGGTGATAGTTTTGAAATCTTCTCCAGTATAAAGAATATAGTGGCTTGATGCCATTTCTATTCCATTTGTAGTATCACACCCATTTCTTCAAATGGAACTGCTCAGTTTCCAAATTCAATATGCATGAGGAGGAAGCAGGGCTTGAGAAAGTCATCAGAAGTGATTGATGATTCGGCGGCGTACAAGGGATAAAATTAATCGCAGATGAACAGGTAAAAGGAAAGACTGGTTGGTTTAGTATTCATGATATTCTCCAAAGAAATTCACTTTTTCCTCGCAAAAGGTCGTCTTGCTTTTAACCTGATTATAATAATGGTACTACTTGGTAGTATGTACTTGTTTCAACCAAACGTCGGAATACGTTAAGTGAGCACAATCGATTCGACTGAGCGAAGAAAATGGTTATTGAAATTCGTGTTTTTTTTTACGACTGAAGCGACTTCTGGTGGCTGTAGCCAGAACTAGATGGAGCCGCCAGCGTCATCTGGCGTATCTTCATTGAACCGAGGAGTTGTAGTTTTCTGCAGTGCTGTCAATATCTAGAGAAATCTGCTCCGAATTTTTGGTTAGCTCTGCTTCTGTGTGCTAGATGGGTTTCTGGTTAGTTACGCTACTGTGCACTAGAGGGCACTTCGAATGGCAAGATTAACGGCGTAGCTCCGAAACAAGTCGATTGCCATTTTGCGGGCATACGCATTTTAGATTTGAGTGTATCGCAAAAATGATAGTTATTGCAAGAGCCTACAAATCGTTATTTTGCAGGTTATGGTGGCTACAGTAAGGTGACATTGGCAAAGAAAAGTCAAGAATATACTATTCGAAGGATATACCCATACCCTAGTCATAAATATAGGTCCTGAAACTCCCCAATTCCTTTGCTTATACAGGGTGTCCAAAAATGGCGGAAAAGCTCCCCGGTACGTTGTAAGCGACGCTTCAGGGAACTCCGAAAAAATGATAAAACAAGTGAATATCCCCTCGTGTGCGTGAGTCGCAATAGCGCATTTTCTTAGTGCAGATCTGTCATTGATAGAAATGCAGTCCAGCTTGAAAATAAAATGTTCTTACGAGACAAAAGTAAATTTCACGACAATAGTTCCACTAATGAGAAATTTCAATATGGCGGCCAAGATGGCGGCGGAATCATGAAATTCAGCTTGAAAATAAGAATGATCATACGTGACAAGGGTAAGTTCCAAGTTTCATGTCAATCGTACCACCAATAATTATTAATCAATTAATAAATAAGAGATTACAAGATGGCGGCGAATTCATGAAATTTAGTTTGAAAATAAGAATGTTTATGCGAGACAAAAATAAGTTCTAAGTTTCATGACAATCATCGTTGCACTAATAAGAGATTTCAATATGGCGGCCAAGATGGCGTGTGGAATCATGAAATTTAGCTTGAAAATAAGAATGATCATATGTGACAAGGATACATTTCAAGTTCCATGGAAATCGTTCCACTTTGAAGACATTTCAAGATGGCGGCGGAGTCATGAAAGTCAGCTTGAAAATAAAAATGATCATGCAAGACAAGGATAAGTTCCAAGTTTCATAAAAATAGTTGCATTTATAAGAAACTCCAATATGGCGGCCAAGATGGCAGCGCAATCACGAAATCCAATCTGCCCACTGACCACCCTTGAGGACCTAAGCTATCCATCAATAGAAGTTTCAGGGCTCTAGCTTCATTCCCCGAGAAGGAGTTCAACTTCTTGGAAGTGCAGAGGAAATCTTTGTTTTTTGATAATAATAGTGATAACTATGTATGTATAAGAAAATAATGCCCAATGGCCACCCTTGGGGACATCAGCTATCCATCGGGAGCAGTTCCAAGTTCCAAGGCTCTAGCTTTATTTCAGGAGGAGTTCAACTTCCTAGAAGTGCACAGTAAATCTTTGTTTTTTGATAATAATAATGATAACTATGTATGGATAAAAAAAGCCCATTGGCCACCCTTGGGGACATCAGTTATCCATCAGAAAAAGTTCCAAAACCTAGCTTCATTCCCTGAGGAGGAGTTCCATTTCTTAATTTCTACACGGTCAGACAGACGGACAAGACAGACAAACCGGCCATATAAGCGTCATTTTCTTACGAAAATGCGCTAAAAATTCTTCGACTTTTATTTTTGGGACTATTGAGTCAAGGGACGGCTCTTTGAACCTTTCTAGTTTTGTTAATTTAAAAGATTCCAGTTTACTGTTGACGTCAGAATAATGAGAAAGAAATATCCATCACTGGATGTGTATTGATTTTTTTCAATTCACAAGGTGAGTCAGAAACTAAGATGATTATTTATCGAAGGACCAGTTTTTGATCCAATTTTTTTTTCAAAAATGGAAGTCGGGGGACAGTGTCATGCAATTTTGAGTCGATGTAGGTACGGAATAATGCGATTTACTTACATTAACCATTCTATTTTTGCACTCGAACATCACCCAGTTTCCTTAGTCGTCGCCACTCCATTCTCGCTGTTCTTAAGCTGTATTGTTGGTTGCCTATCAACTACCTATTTTCCGCGACTTTCTTCCCATTTTCTGTGTTTTATTACTTCTTTCCTGCAATGAGCAATGTTGGAATGTCGCACGTAGCGGTCGGCTAGCTGTCAAACGTTGACAGTTGTGAATGAAACGTAAGTGGGCGATGTTCAAGTGCGAAAATGGAACAGTTAACGTGAGTAAAGCGCATTCTTCCGGATCTACATCGACTCGAAATTGCATAAGGAAGAGAATGGTGGTAGAATTGTTACTGTAAAATGTGTGGCTTCGGGTCCCCTTTATTTTAAACCTTGTTTTATTTTGGGATTTCCTGAAGACCTGAAGAGTTCCGCAAAACGTGCTGCAAAGCTTTTCCGTCATTTTCTGAACACCCTGTACACCTGGGTCTGAGTGTGTAGACAACCCATTATGCTTCAATCCTGTTGTGTTTTCCTCGTTGTTGTTCGAGGATAGATATGTTGAGAGTATTGAGATCGACTTAAGGACAGATTTGAACACAAGAAGACACAGAAATTAGTTTCAACATAAAATCAATGTATTGACTTCTACATACATATATACAATCATGTCAAAGCGACTAAATAAAAGGTCATTCCTAGCTTTTGAAGTTCCTATTGTGGCTTCATTAGATTCTACATTCATGTTAGTGTTGGAGGTTAGGTTTAGGCCCATCTTCTAGACACTGCAAAAGAAATGAGTTGACTTTGCGGGGGAGTGAGAACTTTTACTTTTTTTTCTTTTTCAGCTGATCTTTACAATCTAAGTTCGTCGGCCTGTAAGTACGAGGCTCCTTTCATTTTGGGTCTCCTTTCAAAGGCTGCGTCTCTCATCTCTTTCGCCCGTTTTGGAATAGGATTGGATGTGGCTTTGCCTTTGTGGAGGACAACCTATTTCTCACCGTGAATTGCCCCTGAATTATTGGAAGAATATCGCGAAAGCGAGTGCCTAAAGCCGGATATGTTGAACTCAAGTCAAGGTACAAAACTCTCATGTGAAGATCTTGTTGATTCCGCCTCGTACTGTTTTGTGTAAAGTGGACCCATCATTGATAAAAACCTACGAAGATGCTCGCCGACGAACTAAAGCGAAACAAGCTTTTAAACAATAATTATTGTTCTTTATAGATGAATATCAGACCGCTAAACAAACTACTCGAGCCCTAACAAGTCATAATACAAATTTCTCAAGTCGTTGCGTCGGCAAGTATGCAGAAAAATCTTCTAACGGATTTTCCAGTTCACGAATAGGCTACCTCTATCAACTTCGGGTTATTGCTGCTACATAATTATTAGTTTCGCGAGAATAAACCTAACAATTATTCTCTTGTAGTTGAAAATCCAACCAACATGGAAATTTAAATGACTGCAATTGCACGCTAAAACAAAGTCATTAGTTTTGAGGGGGGGGGGGGAGTTGTTGTTCCAATCTAAGTTATTGAGAATTGCGACTCCATGGAAGGGTCCGGACCTTCATATAAACAAGAGCGATTTTATTCAAATGATTATAAGATTTTTCGCGGTTCCAATTTTTTAACAAATAAAATTCATAGGTTTCTAGAACTAACCCACCAGGTCTGGCTCTTCATTTACCGCAGACACAATGCAAATCACCCAAAGGGCTCAGATACCTTTTCTGTGAAGATATACAACGAAGGGTGAGGCGGAACTGTGACTCAGTGGCAGAACAGAAACACTGGCACATGTAGACAAGTGAATGGCAAGAGCTCCGTCCAAGCTCTGGCCCCAACCAACTAGGTCCAGGAATTCCGCTTTCCGAGGCCACAGGCGTCGTCAGAGGGCAACATACTCCGAGGCTAACGACGCTCATCGATCTCCAAGGCTCAGTCTGCAACAGGAGGCCAGGACTCACCCGTAAAGGGGTCAAGACGCATTCCAGTGGAGACCAGGACTCATTCGTAAACGGGGCCAAAACCCATCCCATTGGCGAGCAGGACAATTCATCGGTGATGGATTACGAGTGGATCAAGGCTGGCATCGGTACCGGAAACGGAAAACGTCCAACGGAATACCAGAGGTACATGTAGCCGGATCTAGAAATCGGACGGCGCGACATCCCTACTCGTATCAGTCGAATAACAGCGACAGTGCACGGTCACGGGGTTGTACCATCATAGAGCGCGAGTTATTATTTCTAGCACGGCGTCTACTAATATCTGCTACATTACAACCACCTCCTTTGAGATCCTGAAATGATATAGACGGGGAAATCGTTTTTAGTTAGCATCGGTTTTTAAAAGTGACCATGAATTACTATAATTTTATTGCCAGTGATTGTTAATAACAGATGTTCCACTAGATTTTTGCTAGATCTCAAGTGTTCTGTAAACCATCTGCTAATAGAAAAATAATTAATATACGAACGTGAAAGGTTCATCGATGATTAATTCTTCAAACACGCACCTCCAAGTGTAGTGTTAAAAATAGCTTTCCTAATTAAAATTTGCAATTTGTAGGTATATTATTTACAACAAGCATGCAATTAGCAATTTATTAACAAGCAAAAGACACGCAACATTAGCTCAGTGACGATCTGAATGTTACCTTACGTAAAGCTTGATCCAAATTTTTAGCAACGTATCATTTCGGTACATTTCCATGCCTCGCAGCCAAAGACAGTTTTCGAAAAAAATAACAGTTGGCGATTAACATGCAAAAGGGGCAGCAAATGGCGCCCAATGATAACCGGTCGGTGCAGTACGGTATGTTGAAAATCGACCGGGGATCTAATTTTGTAACGAGATCACATAGATCGCCAATCAAAAATTGCAAAATCGTCTTCTGCAGTAAGGCTAATAACCCACAGACGCTTAAGCGCACAAACACACACATTGACCTGGAAATTTGCAATTATCCTTGAAATTTCAATGGGCTGTTGGCTGTTGCATTTTTTCAGAATATATCGAAGAGTCCTGAGCTGGCGCTCCTTGCGCGACCGCTGACATCACTGCGCGGCTATAAAATCATAACGGAATTCTTTTAATTTTATTATTATCATCACCACCGCCGGTAATAGAGGTATTGATAATGACATTTACCGTGAGGACCTTGCGTCTCCACCGAAACCGCAAAATTTAACAACATACGACCGCGACGAAGACCACTTATCATCAAAGCCGCAAATATGTCTCTCTATCTCCGTCTCTTTCGGCTGTACTTAGTGTGCAGATTTGCATTATTATTGGTGGATAAGCAAAAAAGGCAATTAACCGTAAAACGACTTCTTTAATTTATTAGGCATTGAACTCGTTGTTTAATTGTATAGAAGCCGCCGTTTTACTAGGCTTTGTGTGAAAGCAAGAAAAAATAGTTCACGCAGTCTTGGTTTTCACCGCAAAGATACCCGAAGGACGGTGGTTGGATTGGAATAAAAAGCAAATCTGATATCTTGTATCTTGATGCGATGTGGGTTGTAAACTGATTTTCCGATAGATGCTAATGGTGGTCTGATGTGTATGATGTGGCTTTTGTCCCGGTAACAAAACTTATTCTGTCAGTGATTGAAGTCTGGTCTGAGGCATGAGGCATAGCCTCGGGCATAGCTCACTGCAAGGGCAATTAGTTATTATTACCTGCAGATCAGGTCGACTTGGTGCGGCTAAATGAAGTCAGTTTATCCTGAGACTGACTGTTTCTCCTTATATCACTCACTGAGTGTGTAATGATTACTCATTTGAAATTTGTCCATATGAGTAATAACTATTACACGAGAGTAGAATACAGTGTAGTAGTAGTAAGCTTTATTGACCATACGGTCTTACAGGTCTCGACCCTCGACACACATTATTACAATAAATTAGAGTTATTACTCATATTATTACATATTTATAAAAACAAAATTGAATTTTTTCTCTTGTTCTCATGACCTCCTTCATCCATTTTAACCCTCTTCCGTCTTCTTTCAGTATGTTCATCATTCCTTCTTCACATTCTCGCATTTCTGTGCATTCCTTCAACATGTGTTCCATTGTTTCTCTCTTATCCCTACACATTCTGCATGTTCTTTCCTTTTCCTCCATCCAGTATTTATTATCTCTCTCCTCATTTCCACATGTGAATCTCGCTATCATGTTCATTTCCTTGATGTAGTTTCTTTTGAAGTATTTTGGTTCTTCAACTGTTATTAGCTTTTCGTATAATTTATTATATCTTCAAATTCTTATCCGTTCTCTTCCTTCCTGACTTTCCACATCTTTATCTCTCATTCTCAGTTTCTCTGTCATCCATCCTCCACTCTCTGTTATTCTTCTGACCTCTTCGCTCGAGTAACCGCTTCTTCTATAGGAACTTTCTGTTTTTTGGTGTTCCCCTTTTTGTATCTCTCAGTTTCTCTTTCCAGCATTCTTGTAAAATTTTGCGGCTTTCTCTGTCTTTCATTTTCTCTTCGTACTTAACCGCTCTTATTCCTGTTTCAATTCTTATCTTCCATCTCTTTGCTTCTTCTCTCACTATATATCTCGGTGTTTCCCTGTTCAATCCCAGTAGCCATTTTAGATATCTCTCTTGCACTATTTTCATCTCTTCGTACTCTTTCCATCCCCATATTTCAGCTCCGTGCATCAATATGTTGCCCACCAAACTGTCGAACATCATCATTCTTCTTCCTATGTCATGTCAAAATTTGCTTTCTTCTTTTCCCCATGTGCCTCCTAGAATCTTATTCACCTTCTTTATCATTTTCCTCTGTTGAACACATATCTGAGGTATCTGAACTCGTTCACTTCTTCGATCTTGAATTTCTCTTGCCATTTCCATTCCATTTCCACTTTCCTTCTTCTTCCCGTTCCAAAAATAATTAGTTGTGTTTTCTTCACATTCAATTCCAACTTTTTCCTTCTCAAATACCTTTCCAAGTTTTTAATAATTTCTCTCATATTTCTTTCATCTTTAGCTCGTACCACCAAATTATCCGCATACGCCAGTGTCCATCCTTTTTCGTTTCCCACCACAAGTCCTCCCGCTTGCGCCTTCCGGAACATTTCGTCTCTATCTCCCAAGTATGCTGCAAATAATGTGGGGCTCATGGGGCATCCCTGTCTCACACCCTTTCTTGTGTAAAAGCAATCACTCTCTTTCCCATCAATTCATACTCTGTTTCTTGTCTCTTTGTATATATTTCCTATTTTGTTTACTGGCTTATCCCTCTTTCTCTCAAATTCTTCCATAATTCCTCTATTTCTATGCTATCAAAGGCTGCCTTCAGGTCCACGAACAGCGCACACACCCGTCCTGCTTTCTTATTTATTTCTTTTTCAATGGGATGGTGAAGGATGTATATGTTGTCCTCATAGAAATTGCTGCGTGCCTTCCTGCCTTTCGAGGGCCGATAAAGACCACAACATCAGTTTTCACCGATTTCCAAATCCAAGTGAACGCAAAGTACGTGTAGTAAGCGAATTTGGCATTGAACACGTGAACAGAAGACTGGCCTGGGAAGAGGCCGTCAAGTCTAAGAAGAAAATTTCGCAATATATGCGAGTTTGCTCGTTACATTTTAAAAAAGAGGACTTTTTTCCAGACGTGCCTGCAAACGAGCTCGGTGAGTACAACACTCATACAGTCCGGCCAAAGCACAACCGAAGTTCATCCAAACTATGCATTTAATAATGGGTAGTATTACTAAAAAATAAGCATAAGCATTTGCTTAGATTTTAGAGGAGTTGCTAAGCAGACTTTCTCTGGCAACGCCTATGAAATCCAAGCAAATGCTAATGCTTATTTTTTAGTAATTGTTATGTATTTAAATAGTATTTTAAATAGCGCGCCTTAAGCGGCAACCCCCTCTGTCTAACCGCGATAACACATGTCATGCGAGAGCCTCACTCTCTCCTCTGCCGAACGTGCCAGCAGCAACATCTTGTAAACAACGTTCACAACGCTCCTGTAATGTAAGAATTGATCAAGACAATAAACTGTATTAGTCTGTACTCCAGCGTTTCCCTGAAGCCTTACCACACGGACATAACATTTTGGCGACGAAGTTGCAGTTCCAGTTTTTTCTTACATTTCGAGCCAGTTTTTGTGACGGAAACGTGTAATGCCGCCTTAACGCATAACGGAGATTCTATGCGCATGACGGGTAAGAAGATACCTACATTACCGGCATTTGAAGTTGACAATCGGCAGAGAAACTGACAGTTGAAGGTAGTTTTGACTTTCAAGCAAAAAGTAACAAAAAAACAACGAGGATAATTAGTGCGAATGTCAACGGTAAGGTTGCTATTGCTAATTATTTGTTGCAAGAGCGGAGGAGAGCGAAGACTGAAGAGCGAAGACTGAAGAGCCGACGGGCGAGGGCGGAGAAGCGAAATGGCAGCTGCGATCGGCGTGGTGCGGGAGTTCAACCAGGAGCGAGGCGACTGTTGGATCATCTACAGCGAGCGGCTAGAGCAGTATTTTGCGGCGAATAAGATCACGGACGATAGGCAACAGGTGGCAACCCTACTGAGTCTGGTTGGTGATGACACGTATAAACTTCTCCGAGATCTGTGTTTTCCGGTTTTGCCTAAGACCAAAACTTACGATGAACTCTCAAACTTAATGAAGGGACATTTCAGCCCCCCTGTAGCGGTCTTCCGTGAAAGAATCGCATTCCACCATGCAGTTCAAGAAGATGTGGAAACGGCAACGGAATGGTTCGCAAAGCTCAAGAGACTCGCAGTGAATTGCGAATTTGGGGCGCAGCTCGACTTCATTTTGAGAGAGCGGTTCGTTGTGGGAATGCGGCCCGGACCGGTGTTGGACCGTGTCTGCGAGGAGAAACACACGACGGCTTTGGCGGACCTAGTGGAGTTATCGGCAAAGAAAGAAGCTGCAGTACGCAACAGTTGTAGCAGCAAGAGTACCAGCGAGGTCAACATTCTGAAAAAGGCCCAGGTACGAGAACATTTTGCACCGAAGAAACCTACGCGTGAAGCCCAGTACCAGCAGAAGAGACCGGTGCGTGAAGCTCAATACCAGCACGAAGAACGGAGGCCGTGCCACTGCTGCGGTGGAAAACACCAGAAGCACCAGCAATGCAAATATCTATCTTTCAAGTGCAGGATTTGTTCCCGGGTTGGACATTTGGCGAAGGTTTGCCGGCAGAGGCCCGTAAACAATGTCGCCAAACAGGACTCTGGTGAAGTAGACTTTCCTTTGTTTAATGTTAAGATTCAACAAAAAGTAGATCGGTCGAATAATCCATTTAGAATTTGCATTGAGCTAGAAGGTGTAGAGATTGTAGCAGAATTGGACAGTGGGGCGGGCCTAACCATCATAAATGTTCAGACATATCGAAGGTATTTTGCACATATCGGGCTTCAGGATGCAAAATTGGTACTGAGAACGTACACAGGCGAGACCGTTAGACCTCTAGGTAAACTCAGGGTTAACATTGTATATAAAAATGTAAATAAATTGTTGGATGTATATGTTGTAAATACGAAGGGACCAAATCTGTTGGGGCGTGATTTCTTCCAGACTTTTAATGTGATTTTAAATGTTGCAGATGTGAAATACGTAGGGGAAGGTACCGTGGCTATGATACTGGACAGGTACTCTGATGTTTTTGACGGTGGGCTGGGCAGGTACAAGTACGCACAGGTGGCAGTCAAGGTGAAGCCTGGGACGCCAGCGGTATTCTGCAAGCCGAGACCCATCCCCATCGCATTCAAGGAAAAGGTCGAAAAGGAGCTAACAAGATTGGAGCGAGAAGGCATCATAACACCAGTCGAGTCAAACGAGTATGGTACACCACTGGTTCCTGTATTAAAATCCGATGGCACAATCCGTTTGTGTGGCGATTATCGTTCTACTATAAACAAGTATTTGGAGGAGTCTAAATACCCATTACCGTTGATCCAGGAAATTTTCGCAACACTCAGCGGAGGCCAGCAGTTCACGAAGATCGACATGTCACAAGCATACGCCCAATTTGAAGTCACAGAAGAAGCGAAGAAAATTCTGGCATGGAGCACCCACAAGGGAGTGTTTTTGATGAACAGAATGCCGTACGGAATAGCGCCAGCGTCAGCAAAATTTCAAAAATATATCGAAGAATTGCTGAGAGGAATTCCAGGCGTGGTGAACTTCTTAGACGACGTGATAATTACGGGAGCGACATTCCGACAACATGTGGACCGCTTGGAGGCTGTTTTAAAGAGATTGCAAGAAGCAGGACTCAAGGCAAAAAGAAGCAAGTGTGAATTTTTCAAGGATGAGGTATGCTACCTTGGGCACAAAATTACACGGGATGGCTTACAGAAGACAGACGAGAAAATTCGTGCAATAGTAGATGCAGCACCACCAACGAATGTCACTGAAGTCCGATCTTTCCTGGGCATGGTGAATTACTACAACAGATATTTGCAGAATGCAGCGCATGTTTTGCATCCAATTTACAACCTTCTCACGGCGAGCACGAAGTTCGACTGGAATGCTGAATGCCAGGCTGCATTCCGACAAGTCAAGAAGATGATAGCCGCCGACAGTACTCTGGTACATTTCGACCCGAGGCGAAAAGTTATCCTTTGCTGTGATGCTTCTGACAGGGGCGTCGGAGCGGCTCTTTTCCACAAAATGGACAACGGTGAAGAACGTCCGATTGGTTTCGTCTCAAGAAAATTATTACCGCAAGAAGCAAGGTATTCGGTAATACATCGAGAAGCATTGGCGATCTATTTTGGAGTCAAAAGGTTTCATCAGTACCTAATGGGCCAGAAATTTATTCTGAGAACAGACCACAAACCAATGTTGGCATTGTTTGGTGAGAACAGGGCGATTCCGCAAATGTATGTATCTCGGATGCAAAGATGGGCCATATTTTTAGCACAGTTTGATTATTGTTTAGAATATATCAAAGGCAAAGAGAACACCATGGCAGACTATCTTTCGCGAGCAGCAGTACACACACTGAGCATAGCTACCGAAAAGGAATACACCTATTTGAATTTTGCGGAAACCCAACACAATTGGCCGGTGGATAACAAAATGGTAAAAACCGAAACGAACAACGATCGAATACTGAGTACAGTCAGAGAGTTACTTCGAACGGGTTGGAGGCGAAACGAGGACGAAAAGCTGAAGCCATTTTGGAACCGAAAGGACGAATTGAGAGAAGAGAATGGATGTCTGATGTGGGGGTACCGTATCATTATCCCTAGCTTCTTAAGGAAACGAATGCTTGAAGAACTGCACGTGAGTCACATGGGCATAGTGAAGACGAAGGCGTTGGCAAGATCTTACTTATGGTGGCCAGGCATCGACAAGGATATAGAAGAAATGTCCAGCTCATGTGTAGCCTGTCTGAAGCAAAGACCAGATCCTCCGAAGGCCGAATTAACACCTTGGCAAAAAGCTACAGAACCGATGCAGCGAGTGCATTTGGATTTCCTAGGTCCTGTACAAGGACGAGAATTTTTAATAATGGTGGATTCATTTTCGGGATGGCCAGAAATTTTTCCAATGAAAGATATTACGACTGTAAGAACATTGGAAAAGCTCAGAGAAACTTTTGCAAGATATGGCGTTCCGGAAACTGTTGTAACGGACAATGGTAGATCTTTCGTTTCTGGAGAAATGAAAGAATTTTTCTCGAAAAATGGTATAATTCATCTGACGACACCACCAGGACATCCAGCTGGAAATGGAAGAGCGGAAAATGGAGTTAAAACCTTCAAAAACAAACTCTTTGCAGCACTCGAAGATCCGAAGAACAAAACCCAGAAGATCGAGACCCTAATAGCTAGATTTCTGATAAACTATCGAGCCATGATGCATTGCACGACTCGGAGAACACCAGCCGAAGCATTTCTAGGACGGAAAATGAAGACAAGACTCGATATATTAAAAAGGGCCAAGCCGGACAAAGAACAAGTAATCATTGACGACAAAACGAAAGATAAAGTTTTCAGAATCGGACAAAAGGTGATGGTCAGAGATTATCGAGAAGTAAATAAGAAAAAATGGCGTGAAGCAGAAATCAGTGGGAGAGAAGGGAATGTGATATACAGATGTAAATTGGATAACGATCAGATATGGAGAAGGCATCGAGATCAGATTATACCAAGAGAAGAGAAAGAAAAGGAAAGAGAGAACTATAAGCAAGAAAAAACCCAGTACTCTGGAAGAATGGGAAGAATAGTTGAACGGCCGGAGGAAGAAGATCGAATAGACCAAGTCCAAGAACCTGACGAAGATCGAAGAGACCAAAAAATCCAGGAACCGTCAGCACAGCGGGACAAAATCGGGGAAAATAAACAAGAAGGCTTTGAGCAAGCGGAAGAAGTACAACTACAAGAGAGCACTGAGCCCTTGGCTGCCGAACCGGCAGAAGCCGCCCCCCATTCCGCCATCAAAAACACCTCGAGGGTTACACAAAGACTCAAACGAAAAGTTTGCCCACCAAGAAGGTTAGATTTGTAATCACAACGCTTAAATGAACTAATTGAAATGTAATATGTATATATAAATGTGTATATATATATAGAATTGTACATGTGTAAATAATCGTAGTGAATTTGTAATTGCTGTCAGTCATTATAAATTGTATCACTCTCGAAAATGATAAGATTTTTTGTACATAGGTATGTGTAATAATCTTGGTGGTAGGGTGTTATGTATTTAAATAGTATTTTAAATAGCGCGCCTTAAGCGGCAACCCCCTCTGTCTAACCGCGATAACACATGTCATGCGAGAGCCTCACTCTCTCCTCTGCCGAACGTGCCAGCAGCAACATCTTGTAAACAACGTTCACAACGCTCCTGTAATGTAAGAATTGATCAAGACAATAAACTGTATTAGTCTGTACTCCAGCGTTTCCCTGAAGCCTTACCACACGGACATAACAGTAATACTACCCATTAACATAACAATAATGTTTATAAAATGCTTATTTATCAAGCCCCTAGCCTACAGGAGTAATATGATTCCTTCCAGGCTTGCAACGTAAACGTTGCGTCTTAAAGAGCACTGCCGTGCCATCAGTAAATCTACCTTCTACCGGCCTCGGTGCTGAACCTAGAAGAGCAAAAACGGTTAACAAGGAGGAGTGCGTTTCACATTACATTACGACAGATAGACGAACAGACACCACAAACATACCAACGATTGACGGACAAGTCAGTTCTGTACTGCCCCAAGACATTACGAATATACGAACGGTACGAACTGCTGACGAAGAGAAGATGCAGCCTTCTGGGAACCTGAGGAAAACTAAGGACGTCGGAGTGCAAGTGGATGAATGTTTCTTCACAGATAAAAGTAGTGTGGATGTGAGGGGACAGGTGGATAAAGATTCCTTCACAGAGAAAAAAACCGTAAATGTTGGGGAGCAAACGAATGAACATTCCTTTGAGGAACCATTCGTTTCCCTTATCGACACCGACCAAAGAATCAACACGCTGACGGGTGTAAAAACGTTGGGACTACTCAACACCATTGTCGAGTGTGTATCGGAAATTCAAACTCGCAAACGCCTTCGACGGTTCAGATCAAAGAAAGAGTAATCCTTACTTTAATGAAACTGAACTGCAACATGCGTTTTGTCATACTTGCGGTTTTTTTTTCGTACTACTCCACCAACTTGCAAATCTATATTCCAAGACACCATCAAATCCTTATCTGCCGTCATGAAACCTTTCATTGAATTTATTCCGAAAGATGAAATATTATGTAACATGCCTCGCTGTTTTGAAGGGTTTGAGGATGTACGAGTGGTGGTGGATTGTACGGAAGTAGGAGTCAACGTCCGCAAATGTTTATGCTGCCGTTTAAAATCTTATTCCCATTACAAATCCAAATCAACTGTGAAATTCATGATTGGTGTGAGTCCAGGAGGCTTAATAACTTTTGTAAGCAAAGCCTACGGTGGCAGGGCTTCTGACAAGGCAATTTTTGAGCAGAGTAAATTGATAGAATTATTAACTCCTGCCGAAGACGCTCTCATGGTTGATAAAGGCTTTCTCGTTGATGACATCGCCAGAGAAAATTTCATCAAGGTCATTAGGCCACCCTTCCTAAGGAATAAGAAACAGTTCTCTGCAATTGACTCGTTTTTGACCCGCAAAATTGCTGCTGCATGGGTTCACGTTGAACGCGACAATCAGAGAATTAAATTGTTTGAAATTCTAAACTCACCCATCACTAGTAACATGTTACCATATATAGACCAAATCTTTGTAACGGTTTGTGGACTTGTGAATCTATCACCACCAATCTTCAGTGACAATAAATTTCTGTTTACATAATTTTCCATTATTTGTTTATTATAATTATAGTTCTTTCTTATGACCATTGCTATTGGGAATGACAAAAAATGAATTTTTGAAAAAATTTTACACTACTTTCTTGCACGTGTAAAATCCCCTCCGAAGATAATATTAATAGTCGCACAGTCATTGAGGATAAGAAGGCGTCTCTCTCTGGCGAATAAAATGGCTCTTCACTATCCTTGATCCTTATATACCCACAATAATGCAAACGACCATACACGACCCTGGCGTCACGTTAAAAAAGGAAGTTTAGAACTTGGAAAGGTGTGTTATAACTGTATTATAGCTGTATTACACTACACAATTTCTTGTACAACTTCTTGTACAATCTGCCAAAATAATGTCAAGAAACAATGAACTTGATTGTTTAACTGACAGATTGTACAAGAAGTTGTACAAGAAATTGTGTAATGTAATACAGCTATTACACTACACAATTTCTTGTACAATCTGCCAAGATAGTGTCAAAAAACAATGAACTTGATTGTTTTTTGACACTGTTTTGGCAGATTGCATAAGAAATTGTATAGTGTAATACAGCTATTACACCATTTTACAAGAAATGTTATGAAGCATACAATTGAAATAATTTAGGTTGAGCTTACTCCACCCCAACTTGAAGACGTTCGTATTTGATAACAAGGTATTATCATTAACTATTGTCTCGGCCCCGTTCATTGAAAACTGCATTCGTGTGCACTGAGGGTATGCAACCCAAAATATCCCTGTGTTGTCCAAGTCCTCACCCCTCACCCCCTGTTCGGTGTGCCTGGCACTTGGCTGTCAGGCGCAAGCGTAAACGAGCTCCAGCACTTTCTTCGGCCGTCTTCGGCATTCTTCGGCTTTCTTTCCGCTCGTGCCTTTGCCGCTTCGTTCGAAGCGGTGTCGATCTCCGTACGTCGAGCGGGAAGCCACGCCGTCTTTTTTTTGGTCATCGTTCTCGCGGCCATCTTGTCGTGCCATCGGCGTACATTCGTACTCGACCAGAAGCCCATCCAAGGCCCATCGCGTCCGATAGTGACTCCTGGAGGATCTCTGCAGCATCTCCAAGTCCAGAAAGCGGCAGTTTTCACCGCTTTCACCGGGGAGCGGCTTGGACCAGCCAGCCGCACACAAAGCTCCAGTTTCGGACGGGATCGAGTCGTTCGTCCGCCATTTTGGTGACGAACACGGGCACTCGTGCATTTCAAAAGGAAATCCACCACCAGAACGGCCATCCACCACGACGCCGCCTTCGGACTCCGCCAGGACGACGCCGCCACCGAATAAGATCCCGTAAGTTCCATATTTTCCATTGTTTTTACCATTTACCGTTTATTCCCGTTTGCCGGGGTGTATACCTTCAGTGCAGTTCGTCTCGTTTTCAGGACGCCACTCGGCGCCAGCGAATCTGCCCCCGATCAGAACCACTCGGATTTTTCATTTCATTTAATTCACATTGTTTTTTTTTTTTTATTGTTTTGTAATTCTGTCTGTTTGTGTTTTTTTTCTTTTGTTTTGCATTAAAGTTTTTGATTGTTGTTGTGAATTTTATTTCTGACTGTCGCTTGCTGCTTTCCTAATCCAAGAGTTATTGTTTTAATGCAGCCTTCATCGGAAGGCTGCCGTCTTTATGTGTACCGCGCTAACATATAAATTGGTCCTTCGAGCCGGATACAGGCTAAGCATGGTACAGTCAGGAATTTAATTCACCTCACTATTGAAACTTTAAAGTCACGGGTCAAACCCACGTGACACTTGTGCGTTGGTCCAGCGTGTTGATCAATTCGTTTTTCGCCCGTCTCATTCGCACTTTTTCACCTGGGTTGGGTTCGCCATTCAGGTACGCCAACCTAAGGGTCAGTTGCTTTGTTTTCATTTTTCTTTGTGTCGTACACAATGGACGCAACTTTATCGTCCATCGCGATAGCTATTGCGCGCCTTGAGCCCCTTCTGGAACAAGGCGTCACAGCTACCACCGAGCCAAGCCTCCAACCGGCATTTTTAGCCACGTTTGACATTGCGGCGGAAATTTACAACGGTTTCAAGAGCACGGTCAACACTGCCCCTCTCCCCAGTGCCTCCGAGGAGCAGAAGGCTACATTTCTTGAACGTACACTCCGGGCAGACAGCTTGTATGGCAAACTTGCTGCGGTAAAAGCCTCGTTTTCGAATTCAGAGCCGACTTCCTCGCTCTCTCGCCAAGCCTCGCAAACTTGGTTCGAGACAGGCCGGAGCAATGTCCGATTGCCAAAAATCGCGTTGCCGTTGTTCGACGGAAAGTTAAAATCATGGCCACCATACTATGATCTGTTCACGGCGTTAATACACAGAAACCAGTCTCTCTCAGATATTGAACGGTTTCAGTATCTGATCTCGTCTTTATCTGGTGAACCTCTCTCAATGGTTAAACACCTGCCATTGACGGGAGATAATTACATAATTGCGTTCGACTCGTTGGTTGAGAGATACCAGAACGACCGCGTGCTAGTCACTTTTTACTGGCAGTCGATGATGAACGCCTCCTCCGTCACATCTGACTCCGCGCAAGCGCTTCGCCATCTTGTGAACACGTTCAACGAAAATTTAGTGGCGCTCGAGCAGTATCCGCATATCGACCTGTGGGATTTCACCCTGTCGAGCATGCTGCTCCAGAAACTCGATGAGTCGACGCGAAAACGTTTCGAGGTGCAGTCAGCTGGCACCCCCTTCCCCAAATACGAAGACGTCAAGTTTTTCGTGCTCGACCAATGCAAGGCTTTCGAGGCAACTGCCTTAAATTCTAAAACGCAATCGAACTCCCGCTCCACACGGGCAAACACCGTTACCGTGAAGCCCGAGGTCAGCCGCAAGTCGTGGGCCTCACATACGTTGGTGTCTCAGACTTCATCTGCCCCAGCGACGTCGCATGAGTCAGCATGTTCTCATTGTGGGGCGAGAAGTCATAGAGTCACCGCGTGCAAGACTTTTCTGTCAATGTCCCCAAATGACAGATATTTGGCGGTCAAACAGAAAAGGCTCTGTCTCAACTGCTTGAGCACCAATCACGGCGCTCCAAAATGTCCATCGTCGTATTCGTGTCGGCAGTGCCACGCAAGGCATCACACCTTGCTGCACTTCCCCAAGCCACATAGAACTGCAGGTCATGAGTCACCCAGTTCTTTATCGAATCCAGTTGAATTACCGCAAATCGTTTCCCCTGGTCTTCCAGAAAATGTCGCGAATTCGGTGACGAATCTCGCCTCAAGCCTCAAGGCAGCTCATGTTTTGTTGGCCACGGCAATCGTTCACGTTCGTGACCGGTGGGGAGGCTACCAAAGCCTCCGTGCGCTCATAGACCCTGCCAGTCAGGCATCGTTTATTTTGGACTCCTGCGTGCGCAAATTGGGTCTATCCCCATCAAATCACAATGTGCCCGTTTTTGGCTTGGGTCTCACCCCCGCCAATTCGACGTGTGGCACAGTCACTTGCCAGGTCAAGGCTGATGATGAGTCTCTCCCAATCCCTGAATTGGAGTTAATTGTCCTGCGCAGGATTTGTGGTAACCTGCCAGACACCGCTTTGAACCCGGATCAATTCCACTTGAACTTATCGAATCTGGCGGATCCCACATGGTTCAAGCCAGGCCCCATTCAAGTGTTGTTGGGCGCCGACGTTTATCCGTCAGTCGTGAAAGAGGGAATCGTCTCGTCAGGTCCGTCACAGCCTGTTGCCATAAACACCATTTTTGGCTGGGCTCTTCTCGGTCCCTTTCAAACCCCGTCAAAACCTCTGCATTCCTTTTTGGTTTGCACTCCAACTGGAATCGACGAGTCTCTGCACAAATTTTGGGAAGTAGAGGAAATCTCGTCACCATCGTCCAAAACACGTTTGTCCCCAGATGATGAACGTGCAGAAATTTGTTTCCGGGACTCTGTCTACCGTTGTCCGTCAGGTCGTTTTGGGGTTTCGCTTCCCTTCAAAAGGGAGTCCCCCACCTTTGAACATTGCAGGTCTATGGCTGACCGCCGTTGGTTAGCTATCGAACGTCGCCTGGTCCGTCAGGACACACTCCGTGATCTGTACATAGCATTCATGCGCGACTACCTCGACCTAGGTCACATGACCTTGCTGGACGCAGAACCTCCAGATTCTGAGGCGTATTACATCCCTCATCATCCGATCGTCAAGATCGAAGACGACAAGCCGAAAATTCGCGTCGTTTTTGATGCTTCGGCGCAAGCGCCGAATCATTTATCTCTCAACGAGACGCTTCTCGTCGGTCCTAAGTTACAACAGGACATAGCAGCTTTGCTACTGCAGTTTCGGTGTGAGCCGATCGTTTTTACTTGTGACATCCGTCAGATGTATCGGCAGATACTTATCTCGCCCGAACATCGCAAGTATCAACTCATTCGCTTTCGTTTCTCCCCTGATCGACCCATAGACCGAAGAAGTATGACGTCACAACACGGCAACATGGCCGGCGGTTGACATTTTCTGGAGGCCAACGTCAAACGTGACACGACCGTGGAATGCACGGCACGTGGCATGCACTTGACGTTTCTCTGTTTGTGTTTGTCATGTGTTTGTCAACTTTTTGGGAAGGTGAATAACGGAAATGGATATAACAAAAAATAATCCATATTTTGGGCTATATCAGGTGGAGGAAATCAAACTATATTGCTATAAACTAAAAACTGCTAACTATAAACTGCGATCCATTGCTCTTTGCCTCTGAGCATCTCATGAACGAGATTGTCGACGGCGATTCTCCTGCCCAGTTTTTCTTCGAGGTCTTCTCGCTGCTTTGATGGACTGTTACAATGAAAACGAGCGTGTTCCGCGTTGTCCTGACGCCGAGGCTTTTGAGGCTCCCCAGTATTTCTTTCATCCAACTTTGAACCAAGGCGTTCCACTGCCGTTGCCACTGCTCGACGAACTGCTCTGTGGCCTTCTTTCTGCTTTCTGGTTTGCTGGTGGGCACTCCTAGGCTTGTTTCCTCTAATCGCAAGCATCAGGGCGAAGGGTGGGATACCCGAGAGCACTCGTGCTGCATCATGCCATGCGGAACCGTTCTGTAGGCACTGGTGATTCTGAGTGCAGCTTTGCGCAGCTCTCTGTTGGGCTATGTCTGGCCTTTTTGCAACCAAGTCCACCTGTATGACGCTGGCTGTCTCTTAGGCTGGCAATTTCAGCAATGCTCCCTGCCATTTTGCACTGACTTTTGTGACTTTTGTTGTGAACCTCCAGAAAATGTCATGCCAAACACAACCAAACATAGGAACGTCACGTTCATGTGATGACGTTGGCCTCCAGAAAATGTCAACCGCCGGCCATGTTGCCATGTTGTGACGTCATCACTTCTCCGGTCTATTGAAACGTACCAATTGAACACCATTACATATGGTGTTTCTTCGGCACCGTTTCTAGCGGTTCGCACGTTGCTTCACTTGGCAGAACAAAGCGCCTCGAAGTTTCCATTGGCTTCGCAGGCAATTCGCCGTAATTTGTATGTAGACGATCTACTTTGCGGTGCGAACTCCGTGGAATCAGCACGGGAATTACAAACGCAGCTAATCAACCTGCTCCAATCGGGTTGCTTTGAATTGCGCAAGTGGGCAAGCAATCACCCTGATGTGCTGCAAGACATACCACTTGATCACGTTCGAACTCAGCCGTCCACTTTCAGTGACGTTGCTGACAATACTGTAAAAATTCTTGGCCTCCAGTGGCAAGCGGCAACAGACACCTTTTCATTCACGGTTCATCCAAATGAACTACCGTGCACAAAACGGTCCATCTTGTCGGAGGTGGCTCGGATTTACGATCCGCTCGGCTTTCTGTGCCCTGTTGCATTTTTCGCCAAACATTTAATCCAACGGTTATGGAAACTTGGCCTTGATTGGGACGACACCCCTCCAGACATCGTATGTCAGCAGTGGTTGCGTTTTCAATCCGAGCTATCGCAACTTTCGCGGTTGCAAATTACACGGCATACTTTTCCGTCGCCTGCAGACAGGTGCCAGTTGCACGCCTTTTGCGACGCATCTGAATCTGGGTACGCGAGCGTGTTGTACGTTCGTTACCTTCGAAATGGTGTTCCCACCATTCGTCTCCTAACCGCCAAATCAAAGGTGGCTCCAGTCAAATTGCTGACCGTACCCCGTCTCGAATTGTGTGCCGCGGTCCTGCTTTCCAATCTCGTTGCCTTCACCGTTGCAACGCTCGCAGGAACCGTACAGTTCGATGCCATATTTGCGTGGACCGATTCTACGGTTGTTCTCAGCTGGCTGCGTTCCTCTTCGCACCGCTGGAAAACATTTGTTGCTCACCGTGTTGAGCATATTCAACAGCGTGTCCCGCCTCAGTGTTGGAGACATGTCTCAACATCGGACAATCCCGCCGACCCAGCTTCGCGCGGATTGTTTCCCGAAGACATGCTTTCGTGCTCCCTCTGGTGGTCTGGCCCACCTTTTCTGTCATCAGCGGATGACACATGGCCGGATGACAAATTCTCCGTGTCCTCCCCAGACATTGCGTCTGAAGAGCGAAAGCTCGCTTTGGTCGTGCGTGTGCCGCAGCCGCCGCCGATTGACATCGACGACCTCTTTTTGCGCATATCCTCCTTACGGAAGATTCAGGGCGCTGTCGCCTATTTCTATCGGTTCTGCAAATGCAAGTCCGATGAGAAGTGCACAGGACCTCTCTCGGATACAGAGCTCCATTTTGCCTTGTTGTACATTGTCAAACATGTACAGCAGAAGGTATTTGCCGTCGAAATCGCGTCGTTACGCAACGGCAAACCCTGTTCAAGACCCTTTCGAAAACTTTCACCCTTTCTCGATCGTGACGATGTTCTCCGCGTCGGCGGACGTTTGAAGCATTGTCATGAGTTGCCATTTGCAACCAGACACCCTGCTCTTCTTCCATCTCGTCACGTCTTGACAGGACTCGTCATTCGACAAGTTCATTCCCGACATTGCCACCCGGGACTCAACAATACCTGCTATCTCCTGCAGCAAAATTTTTGGATATTGTCCACGCGACGCGCGGTACGGCACTATCTTGCATCGTGTTACCGGTGCTTCCGGACTAAGCCGCAAACTTTTTCTCCCACCATGGGCGACCTCCCCTCGGCGCGAATTTCTCAGCTAAAACCTTTTAGCTGCGTCGGGCTCGACTATGGTGGCCCTTTTCCAATCCTCATGTCACGCGCTCGCGGTGTCAGAACTACGAAGGCGTACATCTGTCTTTTCGTGTGCTTCGCCACCAAGGCATTGCACGTCGAGGTTGCCTCCGATCTCTCAACAGATGCTTTCCTCGCCGCCTTGCGCAGATTCATTGCCCGGCGCGGTCGTTGCTCTACCATCTATAGCGACAATGGCACAAACTTTGTCGGAGCTCATAGGCAATTGACGACGTCAATGCAACTCGCCGCGGAATCCGAAGCCATCACTTGGCGCTTCATTCCTCCCTCCAGTCCCCACTTTGGCGGGCTGTGGGAAAGCGGCATAAAAGCTGTCAAAACTCATCTATCTCGCGTGATAGGTGATCAAATACTCACCTTTGAAGAGCTGACCACGTTGGTCACCCAAGTTGAAGCGTTGCTCAACTCACGGCCACTTTCGGAGCTGAGCTCGGATCCAAATGATCTGTGCCCATTGACGCCTGGTCATTTTTTGACGCTCGAGCCGTTAACGGCCCCACCTGACCCAGATTTGTCCCACCTCAAGATCAGCAGGTTGTCGCGATGGCAGTTGGTCCAATCCATGCAACAGCGTTTCTGGGCGCGTTGGCGCGACGAATATCTACACACGCTGTACCAACGCGGCAAGTGGCACAAGTCACGTCACCTTGAATCCGCAGATGTGGGGTCTTTAGTCCTCATCAAGGACGAAAACGCTCCCCCTCTGAAGTGGAGGTTAGGCAGAATTTCAAAACTCTTCCCCGGCAAAGATGGCATTTGTCGTGTCGCAGATGTCCGTACTCAACGCGACGTTCTGCGACGCCCAATGGTCAAACTTTGTCCCCTCCCTTCAGGACAGTGAGCATTCTGTGTTTTCACTTCCGTCATTGTTCTCACTATGCTCTTTCTTTTTGTATCATGTTTGATTTCATTAATTTTTGAACTTTGAAAATACCCCGAGTGGTATTTTGGTGGGGAGTATGTCTCGGCCCCGTTCATTGAAAACTGCATTCGTGTGCACTGAGGGTATGCAACCCAAAATATCCCTGTGTTGTCCAAGTCCTCACCCCTCACCCCCTGTTCGGTGTGCCTGGCACTTGGCTGTCAGGCGCAAGCGTAAACGAGCTCCAGCACTTTCTTCGGCCGTCTTCGGCATTCTTCGGCTTTCTTTCCGCTCGTGCCTTTGCCGCTTCGTTCGAAGCGGTGTCGATCTCCGTACGTCGAGCGGGAAGCCACGCCGTCTTTTTTTTGGTCATCGTTCTCGCGGCCATCTTGTCGTGCCATCGGCGTACATTCGTACTCGACCAGAAGCCCATCCAAGGCCCATCGCGTCCGATAGTGACTCCTGGAGGATCTCTGCAGCATCTCCAAGTCCAGAAAGCGGCAGTTTTCACCGCTTTCACCGGGGAGCGGCTTGGACCAGCCAGCCGCACACAAAGCTCCAGTTTCGGACGGGATCGAGTCGTTCGTCCGCCATTTTGGTGACGAACACGGGCACTCGTGCATTTCAAAAGGAAATCCACCACCAGAACGGCCATCCACCACGACGCCGCCTTCGGACTCCGCCAGGACGACGCCGCCACCGAATAAGATCCCGTAAGTTCCATATTTTCCATTGTTTTTACCATTTACCGTTTATTCCCGTTTGCCGGGGTGTATACCTTCAGTGCAGTTCGTCTCGTTTTCAGGACGCCACTCGGCGCCAGCGAATCTGCCCCCGATCAGAACCACTCGGATTTTTCATTTCATTTAATTCACATTGTTTTTTTTTTATTGTTTTGTAATTCTGTCTGTTTGTGTTTTTTTTCTTTTGTTTTGCATTAAAGTTTTTGATTGTTGTTGTGAATTTTATTTCTGACTGTCGCTTGCTGCTTTCCTAATCCAAGAGTTATTGTTTTAATGCAACCTTCATCGGAAGGCTGCCGTCTTTATGTGTACCGCGCTAACAACTATCGTTGCCAAATTTCTCACCTTCAAGTGGGCACTTGATTTCTATCTGTTTCAAAGAAGATCCTGATGCGTTCAAGACAACCTCATCTGGAGAGAGCCCAAAAATGGGTTGCTGGGTGGCACAATTGACCCACATTGCACAACGGTGTCCAGCTGAACTGGAGTACAGTGCAGGCTTAGGCTTAAATTCGTTCCCATGCCAAGTAGCTATGGTGGAAAAAGCTTCTGACCAGAAATACTTCGGCACTCTTTGATCGGCACGTTATTGTCCTTTGCATAAGTGAAAATGGAGTAGCATCTTGATCCAGTCACTCGAAATTGTCTCTTCTTTTGCCACTTTTGGAATGAGCCCAATGTTCCTTGTAAGGCTTGGAAAACAATATCCTCAAGATCTTCGATGGGTTTTTGTTCCACTCTTGGCTGGTTATACCTTCAATTAAAAAAAAAAGAATTAATCCCAACCAATACACCTGACATCTTATCTTATATGGGTAGGTAATTTGGTATATTGGCTTATTTGCGAACAGTTCCAGCTGAATCAGGTGCTACAGCTTACAAAAGTTGTTTGAATTCTGCAGCATCATTGACACTCAGTTCAGGAACTGGGAAATTTTCAAAGCATGTGGATGCAGACCATGGTTCTGGCTTATAATTTTCTAGTGCTGATGTTTGCTTATTAGCTCATAAGCACTTCACATCAGCTGAAGACAGCTTTGTCAAATTGTTCAGGTCGTCCCTCTGGAATAAAAACAAACAAAAGAAAAGGAAAACAACTACAAGTAAGCTCAGCACTTCCAGGTCAGATATTTTCATCTACAGATAACTTTGCCCGGAAGGTAAATAGCACAGACATAATTATTGTTACAATAATTTATTGTTACCATGCTGTTTGCCTGTGTGTCTAGGGACATCGGGAAAGTATCTGATATGAAAATACCGGGCAATGAAAAGAACCCTTGAAATGGCAACTTCTTCGTTATCGAGAGCGCTGTAGCAAACAATCTACGAACAGAATGTCTATAGTTTAACCGAGAGGTAAACCACACTGACGGAATTTTTGTACACCGATTTCCAAAGAATTCCAGTGATTTCCAATGATTTCCATGGAAGTGTACACCAGATTTCTAAGGTGGTTTACCCCTCGAGTTTAACAACACTCACTTTTCACAAAATAATAATATGGCTGCAACATGTTTGCCGCATCCTCCTGGACCTGCTTTACATGAGCAAGTCTCCTTCAGGTTTTGCAACTGTCCATGTCGATTTTAAACGTTCCTCTAATTTGTGCGAGGAGCTCTTCAGAGATTGATCGAAGATGAGGGTTGAAAGCTCAAGGCTAAAATATCGATACCTAGAGGAATCTGAAATTAAAGACAACAAATATTACTGTAATATTAAGTGGTAGGAACTTACAGCTTCCTTTGGTAAGTACTTGTTCCATATAGAACTATGTGGTTTGTATTTACTACTGCTTTACCTTCCACAAAGTTCCGGGAGCTTGGAGAGGCGGCAGTCGGCACGCAAGTAATTGCAAATCTCTCCCAACGGCAAACGAACATCTTTCATAACAGTCGTAATAAGAACAAACACTCACAACAATCACTTTGAATTTACTCGCAAAACTCGAATACAGCAAACAGACGCTCTATCTCTAACTGGGACCACACTAGGAAGCCAAGCAAGGAGTAAACTGGAGTAACAGAAAACACTGAGTGGTGGGTGATTGATACAATTCACCTTATTCGTAAATGAAATGCATCATGGGAAACGGGTCCCCACAGTGTAGGTAAAGTAGATAACTACTATATTGCATAGATGTCAGTTCGACTTCTTCCAGTCAAGTGTCGTATTTGAATTTGTCATTACGAGCAGGGATCGTTTACGTTCCAAGTACACGCAGCTTTCCGAATTTTCTCTCATCTTCGTTATTTTGTCTTGTTATTGCTGCTGCTGTTGTAACCGGTTATTGTTATCGTTAGTGGCTACTGCTAAATTACTGAGTTTGATTTTTTAATACATGTTGTGAAATACCCTTGTGAAATACCGACCTACCAATGGTGGGAAGTCGCAATCAGCAAAGGGGTATACAAGGTGCTGTGTACCTGGCTCACGGACCTGGCTGCAAGTCGGACACAGCCGAAAGTCGAAATGTTTCAATTCACGCGTTCACCAAAGACGAAAGAAGAGAGAGGTCTGGGTAAAGCGCGTAGAAAAAGGAGTGATGAAAAGGACTCATGCCAGCCTACAAAATGCCACAAGATTTGCGGCGTACACTTCATTACATCGGGGAAGAAAAGATACGACGATAAACTGCCAAGGTCCGTCGTCTTGCTGGCTTGCACATTGCACCACTTCAGCGTTTCATAATGGTACATCGCACCATCCAAGTTGATTCAAGCACTGGAGAGCCATTCCACTGGAGAATGACATCAGAATGACTGAAGAAACCAAAAACTACAAACACCTGAATAATACCATAGTGATGATAAATATTATTTTGTTTCTATGTCACTGGCGACGGGCGCGCTTTTGTTGTGTTGACATTATAAATAAAGTTGACATGAGAAAATCTGGTGCATTTTGGTTTGGGACTCAATCCCCCCAGATATCTCCACTTCAACATATCGTCAAAAGATGGCAGAGGAATTTCGAATAAGGTGAATAGAAGTGGGGTTGTGAGTTGTGAGTATGACATCTCACGTCACCTCGAGTTGTCAGTTGAATTCCGCCTTTCGCGGCCATTTTGTGGCGGGAAAAATTAATTTAAATCGCGAATACCTAATGATAACCTTGCTCAGTAACTTAAAAATCCTAAAATTTCGATAACATGCACGTAGTTTCTGACAATAGGTATAATTTGTCGAGAAAATGATCATCCTATCTCAAGTTAGGATGTAACCCGTTACGTAAACTCAGAACGGTATAATTCTAACTTGATAAAACTGACAAAATCAAGTGAAAAATATTGAAATCTGCAAGTTTAGGGACGGAAATTAAAAGTTCACGTAATAAGGCACTATTCCACAAAATTTTGTAAAAGTCAGTCATTCCGGTCGATTGTTATCAATTTTTCAAAGATGAAATCTTCAGGCTTTCCTGAAAAGTAGCGATTTGCGAGTTAGGATGTTCTTAGATTCGCACGTCGATATGCACGATATTTATCACCTAAACAAGTAATAAAAGAAAAAACATTTTTGCTGACAAGAAACCGTGAAGTTCTTCATTAGTTACGGTTTTTAAAGCTTTAAAAGTGAATCCCCACAGTGACGCCTTTGCGATTTTTTTTTGTAGGATCCTTCCTGTTGTTGTAGATTGACTTTTTTCACCTTGAAATTGTGATTATTAGACCAGTCACCAATGCTTGCGAGAACAGTTTCGCAAATCGACACTATGGGTTACTTATCTCAACATATAAGGTCTCCTCAACACCCCTGGGCCCTGGGTCATCCGTACTCCAAAACTTAAGGTCATCGTCTGGTGAAATTATTAAAATATATCAGAATGTCATTATAAATCTCAGTTGGTATTTCAGACTGTGACAGTCATTTGTAATATAATAAGTATTATCTCGGTTCACTTTTTATTTTGAGTAGTAATGACTTTTTTGAGCAAAAATAAAGTAACAAAGTTGGAGGGCTACGGGTGATGGCACCTGTCAAGCTTTGGGCGCAGCTATTAGCGGCCATCAGCCGTATCCTCTCAGCACTCCAGCTTGTCACTTTATTTTTGCTCCAAAAAGTCATTTAATGAAAATAAAAAGTGAACGGGATATAGTGCGATAATTGCCAATATAATTTTTACAAAAATATTGAGTTATTTGGGATTTCAACGAACTGATATTCCTTGAAAGATTATAGACTATTAATTATGCCACGAATTATATTTGATACGACTATAACGATTTGATAAGTGGGATTATATTGCTTCAAAAAATGTACAGCTTAAACTACAAGCAGGTATTTATCATTAAAATTGAACTCACTAGCGAAATAGTATATTACATATGACTGTAGTGTGGAAAGTGATATATTTCTCACGAGTGCGGAAACCCCACGAATACAAGAAATACACTTTCTATCGAGTTGTGTACACTATTTTTCCTACGACGACGACTCCAAAAATTGCTCACTCTCATTGCACACGTCCTACGTCTATGTGTTTGTAAACCATGTACTGAGTAGTTAACGATTTCAGTCTAGATTTTAGACTGGAGCGGAATCTGGGTGAAGTCAAAATAGTTCTAAAAGATATCCAAGGCGAACAAAGACAGCCATTTATAATAATCCTTGTGAGTTCCAGGAAAGCAAGAAGATCCCAGTAGACATCAGGCACATATTTGCTGAAGGAATATAGTGAAAAGGAGAAAACTGGAGGCGCATTCCTTCTGGGGGTTCCCTAAAGCAACAAAATTGCGACATGGTCGATGGATAACCTCCATGGACACTCGCAGAAGACGACTGGAGTCACCAGAGAGAGCCGAGGATGAAAATATGCAATCGCCGAAGACTAATACGTCCAGCTGAACTAGGACCGATAATCTCAAGTGGAACTCACCGAAGGCGGTTAAAATGTAGGTGCCTAACCGACAAGTGACAATCTCACAAAATTCGCTCGAAAGATAAGACCCAGCGTGACTCGAATGGAAGAACATCGACCAATCTAGCAAGACTGACCCAAATATGACGTAAAAATGTAAACATTTCGTGAAAACACGCGACAGCAACAATTAATTGCAAACACAAAATGTCACATGGTCTCGTTATGGGTTAAGGGCATAAACTATTGTGTTTTATCATAAACAACATGTTGTTCCAACCAATTTTACGATGATGCTTTTTGAATACCTAATAACGACCTGATGTGGTGTCTGTGTGTGCAACGCAAGCAGCGACGACCTTACGATTATTATTATTGTCGTCGTCCGTGGTGGATATGTCGCGGCACATATTTTAGAAAATCTCGACTCACGAGACCCCAAATCGGCGCAAATATTGATGCAATTTGTTTGTTTTGCATAAAAAAGAATTAGGTGTAGGTACGACCAACGGCACCTGATACACGGTTTCCCTGTTGCTTCTTACCGAGCTTCTTGCGCAAAAGTAAACATTAGAAGTTGGTTAATGATGGTAAATAAATTTGCTGGTAGCAGAGGCAGTGATACAAGAACGAAAGTATTGAGACCATGTGACTCGGCGACTGCGAGTCTGGCGAAGATCTTGCACTCAAGATCTGTCTCGTTTCTGTAAGAAGTATAGCAGCTCGGCAAGTGATAGCAGCCTTGTATAGACATTGACCCAGTTTACACACAAGGCGGGTAAATGGGGAAATGTTAGCAACGATAATTACTGCTATATAATTACGGGCGGTTTTTGGCGAGCGGTGCTAAAGATTCGCTGGCTTGCCACCCATGGAGAAAGTGGAGAAATTATGATGCAACTGTTGACATTTCACAGATCAACATCTCGCGAAGAGCTGTAATAACAATAATTTCACACTTTTACGATTTCGGTGCGTGAACGGACGCATGGCTGTTGTTGTGTTGTTGCCGCTGCATTTTTCACGGCCTTGACATTAGTGCTTCCGTTTCTTGACTTGTGGATACTCGAAGGATCAGCTGGTGTGTATGTGTGCTTGGTCACCTGAAATTTATTTTATTGTTTACATAATCCATCACCTTCGTTCGTCGATATAATAAAATAATAAAAAACAAGTTGTGGATTAAAGCAAAGCGCGCTTCTGCGAAACCGACGCAATCCAGAAGGTTGTATTCTCGCGTCAATGTTAATGTATTCAATTTTTTTTTTTTGGGGAAATTTAATATCTTTTTTTTCATCAGTCCTGCACGTCTTCAGGTCCATGCGCAAATCGTTGTCAGGTAGTTGCCACGCGGGTGTTCCGCTAGAGTCCCCAGGTTCTTCCATTCGCAACTCTTATTTGAACATATTTATACGATTGATAATGATATATCTGAAACCTCAAGGTATTCTAGTGTCGCCAGTTTTGGCTCCTCAGGGTGATTTTTAGCATCTCCTATCTTGAACAAAATTTGGTTCTCAGCGGCAGAGAGTCATAAAATCGTTGATTTTTAAGATATATCAAACAAGAGTATCACAATAATAAAGAAAAAGAGCTTCCACAAGATCTTGGTCTTCTTTTTATCATTTTTGTTTCGTGGCTTGGCATGAAACCATCCCTACCATTGAGGTCATCAGTTCAATTTCTCTGTCATTGAGCTATTCATTCAGTCGGCTACATAATGCTTAGCCGCTACTGTACCTACGATACCTGTACAGTACAACTATAGATTTTTGCGAGATTTGTAACTTTTTGCTTTCATAACTAAGTAAGGCTTTTAGAACCTAGGTAAAGACAAGTGATTTCGTCGTTCATGTGTGAGTAAATTATAGCTTTGTTTTTAATGAACCACTTGCGAAAGAACCAAACCTAGTATGAGTGCTCAACTCATTTTTTTCATCTAATGCGAGCAACAATAAAGAAGTAACCCCTTTCCCTCAACTTATAACAAAAGATAACAATAACTGAACAAACATGAATAACGTTTTATGTTTCGTATATCTAGGTTTATGATCTTCGATGAACATCTTCGCCTTCAACAGTGCACACCACACATTTCGTCCATCTGGCTGAAGAAATCTAGTATTCCAAGTGAAACCAAAACACTTCCACACCGATATTGAATGGATGATGTTTCTCCTGTGGAAGGGTTTACCTAGTGCCACTTGAGGTAGACATCTGAGATGCAGAAAGAACTGGCCTATAGGTAAGGTTTAGCCAGGGCTTAGAATTCCAAACATTCCATAGTACGTATCTTCATGAAGCAAAATAAAAACCATGCGCCGGTTGAGCTAACCCGAATCATTATGTATTCCACTAGAAAAACAATTAACATTCTTGTTTAGTGACAGTTAGATAATTTCAAACAATAGGAGTGCACCGTGTACCTGGTGCAATAACACTGGAACGGAACGAACATGTGTAAACCAGTGAAAGTTCGAAGTGTAACTATTTGAACTTACCTTTAACACGCAATTATCAATTATCCATAATTGAAGAACTGTACAATTATTGCGAAATGTGAATAGTTGCGGCGCAAATCAGGCCAGCAAAAATTCACTTTTGCTAAGATTTTGCACTTGAAAAAGAGACTAGCACAGCAAACCAGTTTCTGTACGTAAAAGGAAAATCCAAATAGGTGCTAGAGCGCAGAAAGACTTGTATGCGTACTCTGCCATAATGCCTGGTGCAAAGACAACTTTCTTTTGCAGTTCATTCATATTTTTTTTGATAATTTTGAAATATGATGTAAACCGTATGATTGTATAGCGCGTAGCAAGGAACTTTATTTATCTGGGACGTGGTATTATCATTCGAATAGCTTCCACGTCATTAAGTCTGCAAAGAGACGCGCGGCATCACCGGCCGAATTGCATAATGATAGTGCCCTGAAGATGTGGCGGCTGTCGAGAATTTTTGCGAGGATCCGGGTTGGGTTATGCCCAGACATGCCGTGACAGAATGCAGTTTTCGGCAGAGCTTCTTATCAACTCGTCAAATCGAAATATCTACTTTCACTGCATAAATTTTAATATGCCGATGAGAAAATTAACTTTGGCATAAAGTGCGAATTATGGCCTCTGATGTACCCACACACTTATGTGCAGTAATAGTGTCAATTAATCACTTACCAACTAGTAAGTTGATGCCAAACACAGGAAGGCATCTTAAATCATTTTCGCTTCATTTGGACGAGTTCCGCCTATGAAAGGTTTTTCAAAATCCATTCTAAATCGTTACCAGTCCCCAAAAGCGTAACATTCGAAAACTGGACCCAAAACCACGCCGTAACCGATTTTTTGATTTATTGCATAGACATAAGACATAGAGGTATAACGATAAGTAGTATAATTAGTGACAAGTGAACTTAACAGCTCTTAGTTCAAATGAAGAAAACGGCATTCAAAAGACTGACATAGCCACATACACTCCCAAGCAAATCTGGTCGAGCAGGCGAACAGAGTTCTGAAAGCGCCAGAGCCCAATTCGGTGGAGAAGATCAAAGACAACGAGATAATATCTACTGAAACTAGTTTTCCCTTCGTTGCAGACGAAGGTAGTGGAAAAAACCGAGATTTGAAATACTGACTGCTTCATACACTCTTCAAGCAAATCCGGTCGAGCGGGCAAACCGAGTTCTGGCAGCGTCATGGCTCAATTCTGTGGAGAAGACCAAAAACAAATGGACTAATATCTGATAGCACTTACTTTGTCATCGTTGCAATGGACTGCAATTTGACAAGGAATTGCAGGAGGTGGTGAAAGAATCCGGTATTCAGAAGACTGACAGCCACATACACTCCCAAACGGGTCTGGTCAAGCAGGCGAACAGCGTTCTGAAGGCAGCCATCGCCTAATTCTTTGAAAAAGACCCAAAACAGTGGGACACGTATCTGCTGAAACTAATGTTGCCATCGTAAGAGCAATGGATCGCAATGGAACAGGAAATTCCAGAATGCGTGATTGAATGGTGTAAGAATGCGGGATTCAAAAGATTGACATAGCTCAATACACTCCTCAAGCAAATCTAGTCGAGCGAGCGAATAGTTTCGAGATGTTTTTCAAAGTTTCAAACCCAGATATCTTGAAAACGAAGCCTCTAATCAAAATTTTGCTAGAGTAACTTTTTCTTTTAAATTGAACATAGAACTCAAGAAATAGAAATTAAAAAAAAATGAAGGGAGTAAAACATTACGGGGCGAAAAGAGGGGTGCCCCCTATCACCTACGCTCCTGTATGATTTTGATAAAACGCGTAATTACTGTTCGATAGACTCGCCTGAGTAAACTGTTGAAATTTGAACAAAATTGGTCGAACGGTTCAAAAATTAAGCTGAAAAAACGATTTTTCATTTCCAACTTTGGAGGGCTATATCTCCGTTATTACTTATAAGGCACTCCTGGAATGTTTTTTCGGGAAAGTTCCCTGCATTTTTTATTTTCTATCATCTCTTCAACGCAATTCGACAAGAAATTCCAAAAAGTGTTTGAAAAACACGGGATCCAAAAGATCAACATTGTCTCATACACTCATCAAGCAAATCCGGTCGAGCGAGCGAACAGAGTTCCGAAGGCAGTTATCGCTTAAATCTGTGCAGGGTACCAAAAACAATGGAGCAAATATCTACTGAAGCTAATTTTGCCATCGTTATAGATGATGGACCGCGATTCGACGAACAATTTCAGAAGATGGTTGAAGAATGATTCAAAAGATTGGGATAGTCCCATACATTCCTCAAGGAAATCCGGTGGAGCGAGCGAACAGACTTCTGGAGGCAGTTATCGCCCAATTCTATGAAAACCAAGAACAATGTAACAAATATCTATTAAAACTAATTGTGCCATCGTTGAAGAATGGACCGCAATTTGAAAATGAATTTTAAAAATTGGCTTAAGAGAACGGAATTTGAAAGATTGACATAGCCCCATACACTTCTTAAGCAAATCCGGTCGAACAGGCGAACAGAGTTCTAAAGGCAGTTATCGCTTAAATCTGTACAGGATAACAAAAACAATTTTATCATCGTTACAGACAATGGACCGCAGCACTACGAGAAATTCCAGGAGATGGTGAAAGAATAAGAGATTAAAAAGACTGACACAGAGTCCCATACACTCCTCAAGTAAATCCGGTGGAACGGGCGAACAGAGTTCTGAGAATACTAATACTAATTTTTACAAAAAAAATACATACATGAATCAATGGAGTCTTCGCCTGGGTTCAGGGATCAGGGATGTAGGTCAGGGAGCTTGAGTGTGTGAAAATGTTGAAGGTATGATGGAAGGGATGAGATGTATCGCCACCAAAGGGTTGACCTGGGCGAGATGTTTTTCGCCCTGGTAACTGAACTGAATCAAGTGTGGGACAACAATAACAATCATAGCAATAATTCAATGTGGAGCAACATCGCCAATGAAGTGCTGCATTTCAGAAGCCGGCTGGATCTAAAAAATTATGACATGCAGACAAGCAGTCGTTCTTATCAAAATACGAGACATTCTTACATAATTATACGAAGCTATATTTAGAGAAAAATTTGAGCTTTCTTTCAACAAAAATTCTACATCGGTTCGAGCCACGGGTTAATAGTTGGGAATTTTTGAAACAGACCTGAAAGCTACGGCTTGGCGGCAAAGGATCATTCGTTGCTTGTTTTTTATTCAAATTTCAAATTATAGCTCATTGGCTGCTAGTATGCAAATTGTGCAAGATATCGAAGAACGCGAGTCGGTACTAAACGTTGCAGATGATTATAAAATATTTTTTATGTATTGTACTAATGGAATTGTGTCGCTTCTTTTCTCAAAGAAAATAATAGTCTGCCTCTCCTTGAATAACGACATTTCATACATTGTACATTTGTACATAAGTTATTGATTGAGCATTGCTATAAAGATGCAAATGCAACATTGACCAACATCAGCAAGAATTTGAAAAATAGCTATAGGAGCTCTAACCAATACATAACATGATTGTAACATACCTTTTTAGTAGCAAATGAATGTATGTACAGCTTGTACCTAGAAACGTAGAGCTTGGGTGCATAAGCTCGAACAAAACTCTCAAGAGCATCACTTTCAGTTTTTTCACTCACACACAAAACAAAAATAACACATTGCAATTTCGTCGGCTATCATTTAATAAAATACCTTGTGTAACAAGAAATTGACACGTTAAGTTTTCTCTTTCTTTTCTCATTCACTCGCTTTTTTTGCATCGTTAGCATTTCGGATAATGATCATCGAGCTTCCGTACCGGAACTGTTTTATTTGGATATGATTTACTTCCGAACTGCTGTGTGAAACATGGTGCATGTTTGCAACATGCCTCCATACGACTTATCAAAGCTCAGTACCAGCTAACAAAAAACACACGACTTCCGCCGATTAAGACGGAAAAGAAATTGCGGATAAGTATCATAATGCTGTTTCTCATCGCAAATATTTCATGTTTGAGTCTAATCTGTATTTCTAATCGCCCAATGGGTTCGCCCAGTGGTGCAAGTCGGTTAAATAATACCCAACAGGTGTATGGGCTTAACCTTTATTGTGTACTTAATTATGTTAATGAACGGTTTAAAAATTTTGATTTCACCAACAGCTCCCAACCCGAAGTGACATAAACGTGACGTCATTCCTCACGTCGGCGGTGGAATATCAAAGAAAATTGTACGTAGGTACCTACCTGTGTGCCTCTTAGTCATCAGTTTCTCTTTCTAAACGTCTCTATATCACTAGGTACCTAAGCAATTTTGTCTTTTAATATAAGTACTTAGGAGCATCAATTGCGCAAATCATCCTATTTATCATAGAAAATTGCAATGGCTAAGAAGCTTTAGAAAAATCACATTGCATTTTCAAATGGCAAACTTATACATACATATTATACAAATTAGTAGGTAGCGTCAAAGCCTCGTGCAAATAAAATGAGGAAAAGATGTTCTCTAACCACCGCACAAGAGCTTGTGTTTCAAAAATCGTACATTTAATTCCATGTGCACATTAGAGTTATGTAACGTGCACTTAGGTCATTGCAAGTTTTGTTATGAGGAATGGCACATGATTGTGTGACATTTAACATTTCGAGCTCTTGACGGTGAAGAGTATTATTTCATTGCGTCTATCAAACTTGAGACCATAGTTACCTGGCTTTCTTTCTCTATAACAATAAAATTATGCTTGCTTGGAAATAACCGTGTCTAGTCGAGAAGATTATCCAATATCACTAATCACACGTGCACAATACTTTGTCTTTTTTGTGCATTGTGTGAAATGAATCATGGAAACGTGGCTTTCCTTAAGTAATCCCATATAGCACAGGATATCTTATGGACGTCCATTTCAAGTACATATCAAGTCCTCATGTCCATGGACTTGATTTGGACATCCATAAGACATCCATTTAGGGAACATTCTATGGATGTACAGAAACGACGACCCATGGACGTCTTTCATGGACCACTTTATGGACATTCTTTATTTTCAACATCTAAACATAGAGTCCATTGCCATAAAAAAGTGTAAAAATATGTGACAATAAGGTACAGCTATTATTTTTCAGCAACAAAAACAAATTGAGAGTTGACTCACAATTCAAAAATTAGGCCACCGGGCCTAATATCATATTATTGTCATTATTATTGCGGTAATTTGAAAGAAAAACCATTTTTCTTAATTAACATAATTTACGTATATCAACAGTACCTTTTACTCCTTTTAGTAACTTTAATTCTTGTCGGTTGGCAGAGCTGCGAATACTTGTCATCCCTGAGTGTCACTCAGTGTCACTACTATCAGTACTGTCACTGTGATAGCGTCGCGTCGTTTTCCTCAAACCCGCATTTCTTTATGCAAAGTTTTCTCCGTGCTTTCCAGTGATTTTTTGACCAAGAAGACTTTATAGTGTTTATTGAAAATTGACAATGCCGTCCTGTTCTGTGCCCAGTTGCAAACATTTCGACAAACGGAAAAACCCGACATAACCTATTATGTACGATTCCGATGTTTTTATTCCATTTTTTATTCATTACAAAAGAATCGTTTCAGGTTTCCGAAACGACTTAAAGTGGAGTAGCCATCTCTAGGCCAGGGATCAACAAACATTCATTATTCAGCAGCGCATGTTCGTTCAGATCATTTCTTGGATGATGACTATGAGCGAATTGGATTGCTTAAGAAACTGAAACCAAATGTAATTCCTTCACCTAATTTGCCTACCCCGAGGCCGAGACCTATTCCAGTAGCTTTAGACAATCAAGCTATCCCAGAAGCTCCAACAACAAGCCAAGTTATGTTGAAAGCATCAACAACCAAGCTATGCCAGAATCGTCAGCAAGTCAAGCTGTGCCGAAGGCAACAACAACTCAAGCTATGCTGGTTTGCTTTATTGTTATCTGAAACTTTGTTTTTTTTTAAGAATAAATATTTTCAATGATTAAAACGCTTTTTTTTGAGAAACGTCTTTTGAATGTCCAAATTTATCACAAATGGTCATCTTATGGACATCCCATAAAGGACGTTTTAGGGACGTACAACTTAGTGCCAAATGGACGTCCATAAGCTGTCCATAAGACATCCACTGGACCTTTTATGGACGTCCAATGGATCTCCGTATGTCCATTTCAGGATAGCCTATGGACGTCCAATGGATGTACTTGTGCTATATGGGATATTTATTATTTTTCGATTTTTATCGGTCTTTTCGCTTGAACATACATAAACAGTGAGTAGTCGAATATTATGATAATGTACAACAAAGTAGAGGTACCTACCTACCTGCCGGCCGACGACGTGAATTTAACGCATTCTAACTTCAAAGTACTAGATAACAGTTTTTTGAAAAAAGTAAATATCCGATAACAGTTGATAATATTGAATCGTTTGTGATCTAAAAAAACGCAACAAATTCGTGTCACCCCCTGAATTTTCATAGATTTTAAAAAATGGTTATATATCTTCTGACTGCCTTTAGGAAAATTTTGGATTTTCTTAAACTAGTGGATAGCACATTTTTTAGCTATCAGACCCTGTCTTTGCGAAGTACGAAAAATGTCAGAAAATGTTTCTGCAGTGTGGCACATCAAACAGTGCAAAGTTGCTGAAAGTTTTGTAATATTCCTCAAAAAAGTTTCTTTCAAATTCCAAAACCACACTTACTAATAATGAAGTCTTATCTCGTGACGGTTTTTGATTTACAGCTTTATTTTGATTTGAAAAAATATTATTTTGGTGTGAAATTTGCGCTTTTTGATTGTCTGCTGTCTAGACGATTCCAATTTTCAAGACAGATTTGGCAGATACTCTCAATTTCACTTTAGAAACTATCTCCTGCAAAAAATTTCTGTGATCCGCTCTTAGAATGATTATGACTGGTAGATATTTCCACATATTATCTAATTGGAGAAATGCCGCGGGGGGTCGAGGCTGTATATTTATTAGCAAGCAGAGGCGACACTACAAAATATTGAAATATCCCCATTGGTCTTTACTGCGGTTATAAAAGAAATAATCTTATAAAAGAAATAATCTTGTTGTCGCCTGTTATTTTTTGGTTCTTTGTTCACCAACTGACCCTTATTCTGTTGTGGAGTTGAAAGTAGGGGGAAAGAAGAAGCCGATTACCACAATACCTAACCAACTGGACGGATTTCGCAAGAATCACAACAATAATCATTTATTTGCCATCTATTATTGTGATGGCTTGAGCATTTCTCGAATGACTGACGCAGCACGAAAATCTGATCTGTGGTTGATCTCCCCCTTCGAAATCCGCACTGATAGTTCCCCACAGTTCTCTCTGAAAATTCTCTCAATCTTTCATTTATTACATCAGACAAGATTTTGTAGACACATTTGAGTAACGTGATCCCCCTATAATTTTCACACTTTGCCTTATCACCTTTTTTGTATATGGGGACCAGTACTCCTGTTTTCCATTCATCTGGCATTCTTTCTTTTCTCCATATTTCGCATATCAACTTATTTATGCAGCTCTGTGTTCAGCGTTTCTCCAGACTTGATTAGTTCTGCAGTTATGGTATAGTCTCCATAATTTTTTCCGCTGATTTTCCGTTTCTCACTTTAGCTACCGCTCTAGTGACTTCTTCAAAAGATGGTTCGTCTGGTCTTGTTTCCTCAAACTTTTCATCAGGATGCGGTATTACACTCTGCTTATCTGTGCGATATCTGTTTAGGAGCTCGCTGAAGTACTCTCTCCATCTTTGTTCTATCTGCTCCTTCTCACTCAACAGCACTCCTGTCTTGTCTTTGCATGCGTCTATCCTGGTCTGAAATCCCCTACCTTGTTGTTCCACTGATCCATAGAATCCTTTAACATCTCTACGCTCGTAGCATTCCTGTATTTTTGCTATTTTCCTTCCATTTGCTGTCTTTTCTTATTCCTGCATATTCGCTTCACCATTTCCCTCTTTTTGCTGTATTCGTTCAGGTTGATTTCCGAGTTGTCGCTTAGGATCTTCAGCTTCGCCAGGTTTCTCTCTCTCACCCCAATTTCGCATTCTTGGTCATACCATCCCTGCACATCCTTTCTTCTTTTCGCTGTGCTAGAATGATAGTAAGATAACTTCAAAGGACACTATCGGGTTTGGGCGGATTTTGGGCCACGAGGGACCAGTTTTTTGCCGAATTTTGCCACTGCTTTCTTGATTGGTGGAAATCGATCATGTGATATGTATGAGTGTGTAATTTCTCATATTCATGCAAATATCTGTACTGATTGCTTGTCTTCTTGATGATATATGTGAAGATAATTTTGATCGACCATTGGGCCCAGCCTGATTTCTACGATTTTAGTGAATCTTTCAACTGTTTCTCCTAAACCATAAAACATAGGATTCTAATTCTTTCGCTGATGAATAGCTGACTTAAAACAGGACGAGATAGGATACTTTTTGTTTGTCACCGCCCAGCACCCAGCCGCCGATCGCGGCCGCCGCCCCTCAACGAAAAAAAAATAAGAAGTCCGATTTCCGAATTTTTGCAGACTCATGCTTCCTCGAGCACTCTAGATCACCTAATCACAAACGATGTGACATTTACTTTCTACCGCCTCCTGTGTGAACAACTGAACAATTGTAGTTGAGGCATTTTATTCCTCAACCAAAAGATTTCAACTGACACAACAACTGAACAAAACTTTGTTCTTCCGCTTATGAGTAACTGACATAATGCGGTGCGTAAAGGCTTGAAGGCTATGTTGAGTTTCTTCGCTGCTCCCTTAAGCCATTCTCAAACGAAAAACTTCTCAACCAACCAATCCTCAACCTATCGACTCAATGCGTTCTTTAGTGTAGAATTTACATGAGCATTGTACTGAAGCAGTATTCGCGATTCAAATAATTTATCCCGCCACAAGTTCTTCCATTTTTAGCTAAGCTGCTTCAGCTTTCCCTCCGTCGAAGATCTAATGAGGATTTGTAACTCATCTAGAATCGGATCAGCTCTGCAAAATCAAAAAACTAATTTCCATTTTTATTCCGTTGTCAAACAATGCAAATTCCACTGCTCAATTTAAAGAGGATCTCCGATTTCAAAGTCCGCCACTCTATCCAAAACAAATTGAAGAAACAAGAGTCATTGACGTGAGGTCCAAACCACCGTCAACATAATACTGTTACGAGCAGCGATTCTGGAGAACACGCGATCTTTCTAGACTCTTCCCATTAGGTCGCAGTGTACAAGTGCGGAGCTCTAATGCATTCCAGAACATGCGTGTAGGCTATGGATCGCGGAACTGAATGGAGACTTCAACAGCGAGTTGAGATACTCCCGTCCATTTTGGCGGAGGTGCCGGCTTAACCGCACGTTGGTAATGCCGTAAAATGTATAGGATTTTTCGGAAGTCGCCTAGAAATCGTATGCTGGGTCACTAAGGAATATGAAAAAATACCTCGAAAAATACTAAGGAAGACGAATTTGGAGCTGATGTCCAAAGGCTGGCTCTTCTAGCGTACCCAATGAGCCTTATGAATAAAGATTAAGCAATTGCTTTTTCTTGATTTTTTCTTCCAAGGAAATTCTCAAAAAAACTCAGAAACTTCATGTAATTCATCAATTTAGGTTTTACTGAGCATTTGAGTAACAGATTGAAATAATAATAATGGTTTAAAGTCTCCTGTCCAAATGTTTCTCCGTTTTTTGCTGCAAGAATTCAAGCAAAAGCAATTGCTCCATCTTTATTCATAAGGCCCAATGTACCCAGCGCACCACTTGACAGACATCATAAGAGATAACTTCGTCTATGAAATTCGAGACCAAGATCTGTGTGAGATGGTGATGATCAAAAACCCAGTCGACATCAGCGACGCACTGACTCAGGCGATCTTCATTGAGGGAGTCAAAGAGGTTTGCAGTTGTCAAGTCAAGGAGGTGGGCGTTGAGGAGTCCGGAGGTACTTACTGCCGAAAAATCGATCGAGGAAATGTATGAGGAAATCCTCAACTCATTATTGTCTCGGAACAATTCCCAAGACTAGCCAAAACCTGAAGAAAGGTCGCGTTGCTTCGGATGTGAAAAACTAGGACATCTTCGTCGAGACTGCAGGCAACAGTACCGTTCAGCAGACTGTTCCATGCTAGAACGGGGAGATGCTGATCGATGAAGTCAACATCGTCTTGGAAAGAGTCATGGCAATGGCAACACGGATGATCTTTCTCGAAGACCACGCAACAAGGACTACAGGTACGGCAAGAGTGTGAACCAGCAGATTGGCAGCAGCGCGAGGACCCAGCCATCGGTTCACTTGCTGGAAGAAAGTAACTTGGCCAGGACAGAGTAACAGTAATATTCGAGAATGAGCTGCTGAAGAGAGTCTGGAAGAGTCCTGATGAGAAGAAGGAGAGGGTCCAGTTGGTGCTTCCCAAGAAGAGAGTGAAAGAAGTCCCGAAGGAGATGCACGATGGCGTCACTGGAGGGCGCCTTGGGGTGAACAAGACGTTGGCCAAGGTGCGCGAGCGGTTCTACTGGGTGAACTGCCGGAACGACGTGGAAACATTGTGTCGCCAGTGCGAGATTTGTGCGGCCAGCAAAGGACCAAAAACTTGCAGCCGAGAGGAGCTGGAAACTTACAATGTTGGAAGGCCTTTTGAACGCATCGCGATCGATGTGGCTGACCCGTTCCCCTCAACGGAAGATGGCAGCAAATACATCCTGGTTGCCATAGACTACTTCAACAAGTGTCCGGAAGCGTACGCCCTACCCAACCGATAGCTTCTACAGTGGCGAGGGTGCTGGTGGATGATTTGATTAGCCGTTTCGGAGTACCTCTGGGATCACACTCAGACCAGGAACGAAACTTTGAATCCAACACGTGTTCCAGGGTGTCTGTACTCTACTTGGGATACAGAAGACTAGGACGACACCCCTTCACCCACGGTCCGACGAAATGATTGAACGGTTCAACAGGACGATGGAGTAGCGTCAACGACCTGTCAAAGGTCGTTGACGAGCATCAGCGAGACTGGGGTCGTGATCTGCCAATATTTCTAATGGCGTATCGCGCTGCCATTCACGACACCACGGGAGAAACACCGGCACGTGTCCATTTTGGCCCAGAGCTTTGCTTCTCTGCGATTTACAATTTGGCACGCCAGAGAATGATCCTGAAGACATTCCCGAATACGTCGACGACCTGAGGCAAAGAATGTGCGTCATCCACGAGTTGGTTCAGAAACGGATTTGAGTCGCCACCGATAGAATGAAGACGCGCTACGACTTGGAGGCTAACTTCACGGAATTTAAAGCAGGAGACCTGGTCTGGTTGTACAATCCTCAACGCCAAAAAAGAAGGTCTCCAAAGTTTTATCCGTCGAGGGAAGGACCGTACACGGTGGTCAAGAGGAATGATGACGTCGTGTATAAAATCCAGCGAGCCCCGAGAGCCAAGATCAGAGTTGTCCACCTTGATCGCCTTGCACGTTACTCGGGAAGTAACTGTGAGGCTATTCGGGACGAACAGGCTTAAGAAGGGGGCAGTGTTACGAGCAGCGATACTAGAGAACACGCGATCTTTCTCTTTCCATTAGGTCGCAGTGTGAGAGTTTGGAGCTCTAGTGCATTCCAGAACATGCGTTTGGCCCATGGAACTGAATGAAAACTTCAACAGTGAGTTCAGATACATGTGTTCATTTTGGCGGAGGTGACGTTCACCGCACGTTGGTAAAGCTCGCTAAATGTGTAGGATTTTTCGGGAGTCGCCTAGAAATCGTATGCCGGGTCACTGTGGAATTTGCTGGAGAACATATGGAATATTCGAGATCAATAGTCGCAGATATATAAAGCACCGATAATCAGCCTATGGAGTAGTATTGAACTGGAAGTGATCGAGAACGATGGAAGCGAGAGTACCAGCGATATTCCAGCGATATTCCCAAGCGCAATAATTATTGCTGAAGTGTATTTATTGTAGTACGCAGAAAAAAAACAGTGTATGTTTTGAAAAGATCGTCTCAATTATAATTGAACCCGTACGCGAACGTCTACGTTCAGTACGAACCCGTACGTAACAATACCTACGTCTCAATCCGACAGCCCAATTAAAGCTCCTTGAAGGCGCGCGGCGGTACTTGGGTGACCACTCCTGAAACAGGCTATCCAACCAAAATATCTAGAGATCTGCCCAATCGAGACAAGGCAGAAGGTTAGAATAAGTCACGTCCGCCCAGGAAGACTGACGGAACGTGCTGGATTTGCGAAAGAGTGGGACATAACGCGGCATCTTGCATCTTGTCGACAGAGCTAGGTCACCACCAAAAGAGAGTCTCATTGCTGACTTTTCCTTGAAAATTTTTCACTAATACTTCATAAGGGGATTCAACAAAAAGGCCTGAAATGAGTCGAAGTCAGTATTGAGCTAAGAGGTTGATTTTCCTTTTCACAAACTTTGACCAAGAAACCAATTTGATTTTGGTTGATTCGGATCCGGACGGACCGTATGTAAGTTTCCGTATGTGAAACTTCACGGAGTTGGAACGAGGCTATCAGGCTCTGGCACTCTTGAATTATTTCCCTCAACTTACTGTCCTGGACTTTTTACGGTCGATTCGGAACAATCTGTGTAGTGCTAAGGAAAAAGAGTACTTTGGAGTTGTGTGGATTATGTAGAAGTTTTGTGCTCGCGTCAGGGAAGTCAATCCAACGTAGTCATGGACCCTTTCGTTTCAAAATGGCCACACAAACTCAACGATTCTAGCCTTCGCCTCCAGCTGTACCAAGTCTCTCTGAATCTGGATTCCATTTGGGGAGTTAGTGAAACATAGTTTTACCTCACGTAGGCCTTATTATTCGGCCCATTGTTCCCCTCTTTCGGACCAGACGGACTCACCGAGCCGCAATGGGGTACCTGGATGTTTGAGATGGTCGGTCCATCCAAGCACTGGGGCCGACAAGAGCACCGTTGGCCTAGACTCCGTCTGCCACCCCTAAACCGCAGGTGCGGATGTCCGATACATTCACGCTCCCTGCGCCGGTACGTTCCTGACTTCGTCAGCCTCTCGACCACATTGCCGGTTTTCCTCTACACATCGCCGTGCCGCCGGCTGGAGGCATATATACTCGGGGGGTTTGTCTAAGACCACCCGAGGAGGAGTTTCAGACCAGCTTCAAATCAGAATTAAAACGCCTTGTCTCCCATCCAACCCATGGTAGCGGCCAGCTTCGCTACAGTCAAGTTATCACCCGACTGGAGCGGCCTACTACACGCTTCGTCCTCTTTGTACCAAGCCCATTTCACTGAACTGAATGAAACGCCATTATTTTTCTCCTCGCTCATGTAACCAAGAACGCAAGGCAAGTTAAATGGCGGTCCATCGTTAATGATCATTGAGCTTTATAATGTGTCTGGGGACTCAAGGGTATCGGACGGAATCTGGATTCAGGATTTATTTGGTGGGGGGGTTAATGGAACATTGTTCCACCTGGCACGTAGGTCCCGCTATTCGGCCCACTGTATTCTTTCCCAGACCAGCCGTACTCACTGAGTCACAATGTGGTGCCTGGATGTTTGATGGTAAGTCCATCCAAGCACTGGGACCAAAAAGCGCACGGTTGACCTGATTTCTGTCTTCAACTTCCGGCGTAGGTGAGGATGTCCGACACTCCGTCGATTTTCCTCTACACATTGCTGTACTGCCGGTTGCAAGCGTGATGTACTCGGAGGGTTTGCCCATGACCATGACCATCATAGTCGTCTTCGTCATAAATCAAGTGGGCGCTATTTTTGCTGCTAGTGTAATATAGTGTTATCCTCCGTGTTATCCAGAAATGTCACTTTTTGATTGTGAAGCACATTATAGAATAGAGGGCAGAAACTTCTATAGTGCATCAAAGCCGGTAAAGAAAAAAACATCAATTCATTATTCGAATAATAATTATCTCGAAATTATTCTTTCGTTCTGCCTTGTGAGAAGGCGATTCTTTCGAAATTCGTCATAATTTGGTTTCTCATCGCAAGAGTTTCTAGGTATTAAAAAAAAAGAGACGAGTTCAATACATGGTCATTGTGGTATTATTCCACTTGCCTCCGCCATCTTGAATCTTGACAGTTCTCTTATCTCGAGGTTTGGATTTTGTTGTCTATTTATTTAGCTAATCAGTAATACCAAGTTTGTTGCAATCGGATAAAAAACAAATATTTGACGAGAAAAATAAAACAGTTCAGTTTTTTTTTGACTTACCCGAACGTGCGACATACATCATGTTGAAAAAATTTTTTTTCGTTATGATGTCCGCATTACCACTTCATCAAATTTTGCCCAGTGTAAGATGATGATATTACTAGTGTGTATACAAAAAATCATGGAGTGGTAATGCGGACATCATGCCAAGCCCAAAATCCGCCCAAACCCGATAGTGTCCTTTCTGATTTTCGGATTAATTCAAAATCTGTAGCTCCAAACTATTCTCTACCTGGTAAAAAAATCAAATTACTCAGAATCATCATGGAAGTACATAAAAAATGAATATCTCACTGTTATAATTATCTGTTTTTTGAACAGTTCTGGTCTAATACTCAGACATCTCAAAATGTTCTATTTCTTCTACTGAGAAATAGATCGAATTTGATCTTGCCTTCTGGTATAATACGAAGACATTTCAACATGTCCCAATTTTGCAACAAATCTGATTTGGAAATTTCAAGTTGTCCTTGTTTTTCATGTTATCTTAGTATATTACTGTGAAAGATATCTTACTCTTATACCAAAAAACCAACTGATTCGATGGAAGTCTTCAGATATTTCATTTTATCTCACTATTGCACAAAACATACCCTCATGCGTTTGTAAAATATCTTACTTTTCTCTAAGTTGTCCCACTATTTGACCAGAAATGTTTCGTGAATTGTTTGAAATGACTTAATAATTTTAACTTATCTCCAATGTACATTGCCATGATTTCGTTATCCACAGGTCAGTTTGTATTGGGTAAAACTGAACCAAAACGATGGATAGATGCGCAGGCAGACGTATATTGGTTATAGCTATGGCCAAGACTGCCAAAAGTAAAAGAAATCGTGAAAATCGGTTCACAGGATGAAATGTTTGATGAAATCTTGAATAATTGAATGACAAAGTTATGAACTTTGACATTTTTCAATATTTGACACACGACAGTTAGCGAAACACTATCTACTGTTCTGAATACAGTTTTTCAAGGACTTCCAAATGAATTTTGGAAGTTGGAATTTTGGAGTTTCTGATAGTGACACTTCTATTTGTCAGATGACAGCCAAAAACTAATGGGCTTATTCCATGTCATACAATACTTAAGGATAACTATGAAAAATATGTTGAACCAGGCTATGCTTACTGTACAATACTCGGACAACTTGAAAAAAAAAAGAGGGATAAATTTAAAATTACTCTACGAATTCCTGACGAATAGTAGGATAACTTACATGAAAAAACGGATCGACAACTTCCAACAGAACCATTATTTCTAGCGATGTACAAGGATATGTTCACTTTTTGATTTTTTTCTCAAAGAGTAAACGTGATTTCATAATGAATTCCTCACAGGTCTATCAGGAGCGATATAATACAACTGGAAAATTAAAAAATCTCCGAAATTTCGAAAAGAAGAGTGTTTTTCGTTCTTCTGAAATGTTCAAGTGGCGATTACTCGAAACTATGTTTTTCAAGTTGTCTTACTATCATTCTAGTACAGCGTTTTGATTTCAATTATATCGCAAGCAGTTGCCGTTGCAGTTTTCTTGGGTTTGGTACATTTCACCGACAACCAACTCACCGACTGGACATTTCACCGACAGCCGTTTCACCGAACGGACATTTCACCGACACGCCGTTTCGCCGACAGGACATTTCACCGACTCGCCGATTCACCGACTGGACATTTCACCGACAAGACAATTCGCCGACACGCCATTTCACCGACAGGACATTTCACCGACAGGACATTTCACCGACACGCCATTTCACCGACAGGACATTTCACTGACAAGGCAACTCACCGACAGGGCATTTCACCGACAAGACAACTCACCGACAAGACACTTCACCGACAGGAAATTTGACTAATTCGTCGAATTAGCAAATTTTGCTTGAAAATGAGTTCCCGGAAAATGCTGCAAAATGTAACCATATCGTGTTTGGTATTGGCGAATGCGAAAAAAAAACTTTTTCTTGTGTAGGTTTCATGTTTCCACATTGACCCTGTACATTGCTAAAAGCTCAAACGTGGAAAACAGATTGTTGTCTGTATCTTTTTCCCGGAAAATTCGAGGAAAATGAAATTGGTATGATAAAAATGCAAAAATTTATCACAAAATCAATTCATTTGAATTCAATTCCTTCATTTGTTCCCTCGTAAATACAAGAAATACCCGTGGAGGGCGTGGGACATGTCAAATTATCAACAATAAACTACCTACAACAAAACAACAACAAATCTAGAACCCAACCAATCTGGATTCGGACGTACGGTTACCGAGTCAAAAATAAACTTCTCAACTGGCGGGTCTAAAAAAAAGAAGATTGCTCGAGTCAAAAATAGACTTTATCTATGCAGTGAGTTCAAAAAGAAGAATGATACTTGAGTCAAAAATCAGTTCTTGATCTGGTGGGTCTGGAAGCAAGGATGATACTTGAGTCGAAAATAAACTCCATATCTAGTATGCCTAAGGATACTAGATTCAAAAATAGACCCCTCATACGAGTAGTGGGTCTAAAAAGAAGGATGATACTTGAGTAAAAAATGAACTTCTTATCTGGTGGGTCTGGAAATGAAGCAATGTTTGAATCAAAAACTCAAAAATAGGCTCTGTATATGGTGAGTCTAAAAAATAGCATGATAGGTACTCGATCAAAAATAAACTCCTGAACTAGCGGGTAGAAAAAGTGTTTTTGTCAATACATAATCTATGTAGTGAGTTGAAGAAGAATAAGGATGGTACTTGAGTGGAAATCGAGTTCGAAATAAGCTTCATATTTGATAGGCCTAAGAATACTTGACTCAAAAATTAAACCCTCATCTGGTGGCGCTAAAAAGAAGGATGATACTTAAGCAAGAAATAATCTTTTCTGGTGGGTCTAAGGTCTAAGTCTAAGAAGGATAAAACTTGAGTCTGATATGAATTCCTTATCTGGTGAGTCTCAAAAGAAAGATGATATACTTGAATAGAAAATGAACTTCTCATCAGGTGGGTCTGAGAAGAAGGATGATACCTCGGATGACACTTGCGTCAAAAATTGGTTTCTTATCTAATGGGTCCGAAAAAATGATACTTGAGTTAAGAATACACTTCTCATTTTGTAGGTTTGGAAAAAAAGAGGACGCTTGAGTCAAAAATTCAGGAACTGACTGTGTATCTGGTGGTAATTAGGTACCACCTCATTACTAGATTCAAGTCAAAAAAAGAGGACGATACTCTAGTCAAAAATAAACTCCTCGACTGGCGGGTCTAAAAAAAGGAAGATAAGCAAAAAAACATTGCCTCATCAGGTGGGTCTGAAAAGAAGATAGATACTTGAGTGAAAATTAGATTCTTATCTGGTTATCGAATACACTTTTGGCGCTAAACACCAACCATGCTCGGAATCGCACCGGTACGGAATCGAGCATATCAACGTTTCAAATGTGGGTACCTATGGTCCAAAACTCAAAACGCTACAGTCCTGTCGGTGAATCGGCGATTCGGTAAATTGTCCTGTCGATGAAATGGCGTGTCGGTGAAATGTCCTGTCGGTGAAATGGTGAGTCGGTGAAATGTCTTGTCGTCGAATCGGCGTGTCGGTGAAATGTCCAGTCGGTGAAGTGTCCTGTCGGTGAATCGGCGTGTCGGTGAAATGACCAGTCGGCAAAACGGTGAGTCGGTGAAATGTCCTGTCGGCGAATCGGCGATTCGGTGAGTTGGGTGTCGGTGAAATGGCCAGTCGGTGAGTTGGTTGTCGGTGGAATGTCCGTATTCCGTTTTGTTCATGCATTGCCACCTTTGTTCCACACTTTCACATCTAGGTGTTACTGCCTAGGTGTTACTGCTTTTCTCATCTTTTCTTCTATCTTCATCTGATATTTCTTCAGGCATCCCTCATCATGTATTTTTCTAGACTGTAGCGTAGTCTTGCTTCTTGCTTGACCTACCTGTTGTTAGTTATTCTCTGTCGCAAATCTACCCCAACCAGATAATAGTCTGATTCGCAGCATGCGCTTCTGCATGTTTTCCACATTCGTTATCGATGAGGCGTCTCTTTTATCTATCAGTGCATGATCGATTTGATTCACGGTGTTTCTATCAGGTGTTCGCCAGGTGCCTTTATGTATATCTTTTCGAGGGAAGTATGTGCTTTTGATACACATGTTACTGATACCAGCAAGTTGTACAAGCCGTGATCCATTCAAACTCATGTCTTCGTGTAGTGTTCCAGCTTATCATAAAACATGTCTTTTTCATGATCCGTGGGTGCGTATGCCGAAATGACAGATACGTTTTTAAACCTTTCCTTGATTCTTGTTCTGCACAATCTTTCGTTCACCGGCTCAAATCCCTACAGTGCGTGTTTCACTTCCCTGCTCACATAAAATCCAACTCCGTACCTTCTCCTTCCGTCTTCACACCCGCTGTACAAAGTTGTGTATGAAGTCTTTCTTCTCTACTGTGTCCTGCCCCTCCCATCTCATTTCCTGAAGAGCTACCACGTCCATATTATATTTCGCAATTTCATTGACAATTTCCTGCATTTTACCCACCTGCATCATAGTTCTTACATTCCATGTTCCAAGCACCATATTCATAGTCCGTTTTCTTTGCTGAGGTCCGTCTTCATTACTTCTGCCTAATATCCAAGGCTTTTGTAGTGTATTTGTAACTGGAAGCTTTCCACGGTGTGGGGTCGTAGGCCCCCCTATGTATAATTTCTATACAATATAATTTCTTCCTTCCCCTTCAGCCGACCCTCTGCTTCCCACTGGAGTTGGTTGGACCCAATCTTCCACAGAGTTGCTCAGATTACCAGGTTCGCCACGACGAGGCAGGGGCTAGGAATTGAACAGGAGAGGCTATGCGATGCTTACCGGATGCAGCATCATGTATTGCGCATGCACTGAGCCATTGAACCCTTACTGTGAAGTTACTTAGGCATAAATCATAAAAGCATGCTCCTATAATCCTATGGCAAAAAAAAAGGCCGCTAAGAAAAGCAGTAACACCCTTCATTACTTCCAAAGTCATGTCGCATTTCACTTGATAGTGGTTAGGATTCTTTTTGGCATTGTCAGTCTTCTGAGGAGTCACTGTACTCCAGGGTAACTGAGTTTCCATATTTTTTAATTTCAAATTTTTCATGTCCGACTAACTTTCTGTTATAGATAAAGTTCAAAGAAGGTTGAACGAAGTTAAGTGAGGTAAAAAAAAAACACATTTATGTTCGAATTTTTAATGATAAATTAGCGACGTGCGAATCTAAGAACATTCTAACTCGAAAGTTGCTACTCTTTTTAGGACCGTCTAAACAAGATTTCGTCTTTGAAAAATTGATAACAATCGAGTGGTCCCCTACAAAAGTTTCTGAAATAGTGACTAATTATGTAAACTTTCAATTTCCTTCGCTAAATTAGAATTAGAACTTGATTTGTGTTTTACAAAATTAAAATAAATATCAGAGACCTGTGCATGTACATGTACAACCTGCAAGTACCTACTAGTTACAGTTTATACACATTACAATCAACAAAATCGTTTCTATCACAGGAATCTCAATATTTGGCTGTCAAAAATTCATTATCAAAATCAAAAGCCCTATCTGTTAAAAATTTGTGAATCAAACTGCTGAATTGACTCAAAGGTAAAGTCGCAACTCTCGGAGGCAAGCAATTCAGAAATTTTGGGCCAAAGTGGTTTATGCCAGTGCGAGTGCCATATATTCGATGAAAATCCAACTTGATCTTTTCTCTCCCTCTGGTATCAAAGTGATGATCGTCTCCGTGTGCTCTAAAGTCAGTGAGGTTCTTTTTTGTATGTAAACTGCGCAACAAATATGTTGTCGCGAGGCAAAAATTGGGCCGAGTTTGGACCCCAATAACTTTTGAATGACACAAACCATTTTGATTCTGTTTTGATGGTTAGTGAGATCAGTCTTTCCGTTATCCACCTTCAGGGGGTGAAGATCTGGAAGCTCCATGTAAAATATCTACAGGGTGAAATGTAAAACAGTACAAAATTTTAGCAAATTAAACGGATCCCCATTTTCGGAATAATTTCTTTTTCTCAAATGCAAATGAAAGGATTATAAAGCGTTATGTTTTAGCTTGCGCCCGGTTTCAAAATTTTTGAAATCGGAAGTCTGGTTCTGACTTTATGATTTTTTTCTCTTGGAAAATGCTGATTTATCCTATCGGTACAAAGGAGACTATGTTACTCTGATGATGGGAAGTTGCAATTCACGAATATTGTTGCCTCGACGGTTTCCAGCAACTTAACTTGTAGACCATCTGAAATACCTTGATCAAGGATTCAGAAAAGGGGCTCATTCAAAATTGGCGATACAGCTGTTTTTCTTAAAAATTGAATTTGATCAGATTTTCACAACTAAAACAAACTTTCTTTGTGATTTTGACCTCCTGAACTTGATGCTGATGGTCAATTTTAGTTTTTGATGATGACAGGCTCCCTAGGCTAACATAGTCTTTCTTCTAGTGATAGGATAAATCAGCATCCTCCAAGAAAAAAAAATCATCAAGTCAGAACCAGAGGTCCAATTCCAAAAATTCCAGAACTGGGCGCAAGCCAACACATCACGCCTTATGATCCTTTCATTTGCATTTGTGAAAAAAAATTATTCTGAAAATGGGAGTCCGTTTAATTTGCTAAAATTTTGCACTGTTTTACATTTCACCCTGTAAATATTTTACATAAAGCATCCTGATCTTCACCTCCTGAAGGTGAATAACGGAACGACTGATCTCACTAACCGTGAAATGAAAATTGAAATGGTTTGTGTCATTCAAAAGTTATTGTGGTCCAAAGTTGGACCAATTTTTCCCTTGCGACAACACATTTGTTGCGCAGTTTATATGGCAGCGATATATGTAAAGCGATGGTAACGTGAGAATACCCAACCTAACAAACCCCTGACATCATCCCTGTACCCAAAATTGGTCATTACTCTGACTACTCTTCTCTGAAGACCAAAGACCCGTCCAGCATGGGGTGAATGACTCCAGACCAACAGACCATAGTCCATCAAAGACTCAAACAGTGCGCGTTGAGGACGGAGTTGGATTGGTAAAATAAACCTTGCGAAATCAAAATTTTTTTTTTTGGATTTTGGAAATGCCAATGGGCTCAAACCAAAGTACATGCTTGTGGCTTTCGAAAGAGACCAAAATGGTAAAAATCCGTCAAGGAATAAACCCAGACGGATTGATTTCGGAAGGTGTATTTTACCAATCCAACTCCGTCCTTGAGCATTCATTAGTACAGACGGAGGCACCATACCAATCAGATTCCGAATAACAAAAACATTTCTCGCGAGTTCACCAGAAAGGACCCCAGTATGGCACTGCCAACTCAAGGATGTTTGAAGATGAACACCCAGGAACTTGACACTGTCGGGATTATCCAAATTTTCCAAAGGTCTATGTGTAAAAAACATTTCAACGGTTTTTGTCCTATTTAAAGAAAGAGTGTTTGATATAAACCAGTTTTCCGCCCTTCGCTGCATTTCGTCAAGTTCGGTGCTCAGCGTATCTCAGTATGAACTGGCCCTCATCATCGTTGCGTCGTCTGCAAAAAGAATCAGTTCTCCTCCATCTAGAATTGTCTGTAGGTTTCTGTAAATAAGAAAAAGAACGGGTCCCAATATCGACCCCTGAGGTACTCCGCTCATTATCAGTTTCTCTCGTGAACTTTTTGAACCCACTTCAACATATTGTTTTCGACCAGTTGGACAAGATTTTATGATCTTGCGACTCATCTGATTGAAATTGTATAACTTGATTTTTTCAATGAGACCCTCATGGCTTACGCAGTCAAACGCCTTCTGAATCGCAGAAAACCGACCCAACATGCAGTTCCTTGTTCATATTCTTAGTTCCAATCAATTCATTGATGGCTAATGATGTATTTCTATTATTCCGGAAACCGAACTGGTTGGGAAAGAAAATATTTGCTTTCTCAAAGTGTACAACAATAGGGTAGTGACCACCATCCAAAAATATAGAAAAAAATCATACTAATCGAATGTAGAGCCTTAATAACAAGACTACGTTTCGTGAAAATTCGAAAAAAAAAGTTCCAAGTGTCTCAAAATCTGTCTTGAAAGTGGCTACTTTTGCGAACGATTTCAAATCTACCGAGCTGTAAAAGCGGCTTCACAGAGCTTCGACGTGTCGCCAGCGACACTTCATCAACCAATAGGGAGCCAGAATCGGATGTTTTCCCCTCTGTCGCCCACCCCTTCCATTTGGTGTCGCTGTGTAGTTGGGATTTTCCAACTACACAAACCGTGTCGCGTGTCGCTGGGTGGTTATGGACCGCATGCAGTCATCAGTCAATCATCGGCCGGTAAAGATTGCGTCAAGTTACTGACACGGACAGAAAATGATTGAGCACGATGGCACAGAACGACGGTTTAGGGTTCGCCTTCGGTCGTGTTGCTCAAACTGCTTACCATGTTCACGTGCTTTCTTTCCACGGTAGCCTGTGCTGTGCTTCTACATTATTGCCTGCTAATCATGTTTCCACGAGACCAGAGATAGAGAAGCAGGTGAAGAGCACACATTCAACAACCACATTTTCCGAAGCAAATCGCCTTTCAACAAGGCACTTCCAAGGAAAAGACGAATTATTAGCAGATATACCCGTGGAATCAGATGAAACAATGTTTTGGGGGACATTGTCAATTGTTTGACATTTTCGAGCACGTGCGTTGTCAGCTTGACAAATGAATTTCTATCAATCTATCAAATCCCGCCAACTCATTCGAGGTTGCGAGCGACACCAATTTTCGCAGTCTTCTGTCGCCGGCGACAGCTGTGGTGTCATGGTGGGGGAATGTCGCCGGCGACACGTCGAAGCTCTGTGAAGCCGCTTTAAGGCGGGCTGTGACGTTTCAATCTTTTGACAGTAGTGGGGATGACCACACCTCTGTTGCCTGTGTGTCAGTGTTGACGTTGACGTTTGCCAGCATAACATAACCATTGAAGTCTGATGTAGTCTTGAAATATTCATAAATCATGAAAGATTTCACCAACTTTCCATATTTTCAAGCAACACAACTAAACAACACGAATCACCGCACAGATACACAAAGCGTTAACAATATAACAATCAGCTGTTATGAGCGTTGACGGGTTGACGCTAGTACTTTTTGTAGTAAGTTCTGTATAATGTTGTCAAGCCTGCTTCTCCGCCTATGAAAGATTGCGACGTCATCGCGCCAAATTTGAAATGATCGAAAACTTTCATGAATTTTTTTTACCAAGAAAACTCACGAAAAAAAATTTGTTAACTATATAGCGTCACTTATCAAGAAGTGAACTTTAAAAAAAATAATAAAAAAAAATCGGTCACTACCCTATTTGGGCCGTTGAAACATTTTCGATTTTTTTTGACACCACAGGCAAAAGTGAGATAGGTCTGAAGTTTCCAGGATCATCTCCAGAACCGGCCTTATGCACCGGTATGACCTACTTCGGTAAACTTGAAAGTTTTAGTATTTTCCATCTGATTTTGGCGATTTTATTAGGGAAGGAGTTGAATTAGTAAAATAAAGCGTTGCAGAACCAATCCCAAAGATGATTTGTTTTTTTTTTATTTTGGAAATGACAATGGGCTTAAACTACATCCTTGTAGCTTTCGAAACAGATCTAAATGGTAAGAATCTGTCAAGGAATAAACCCACAAGGATTGATTTCGCAACGCTATATTTTACGTTAAATTGGTGAAATGAGGCGTTGCGGAATCAATCAGTGTGGGTTTATTCCTTGACAGAAATGTACTATTCAGGTCTTTTTGGAAAGCTACAAGGATGTACTTTGGTTTGAGCCTATAGAAATTTCCAAAATAAAAAAAATCAAGTTTTGAAAAAATAATTTTTGGATTTCGAAAATGTCTATAGGCTCAAACCAAAGTACATCCTTGTAGCTTTCCAAAAAGACCTGAATGGTGAATTTCTGTCAAGGAATAAACCCACACTGATTGATTCCGCAACGCCTTGTTTCACCAATATGACTCTGTCCTTAAAGGGCCCCATTCACCCACCGGCCGCAGGCCGGAAATGGACGGCCGACCAGAAAATGTACGTCCAAAAATGACCTGAATAATGTTTTGCGGTCAAAAGTTTTCTGGCGGAAGGGTACCTACACACCTACTGGCAACTAATTTTGACGGCAAAACATTATTGGTCATTTTTGGCCGAGAATTTTCTAGCCGGCTGTCCATCGCCGGCCGGCGGCCGGTAGGTGTATGGGTACCCTTAGTTAGGATTATGCCGTTCTAAGCTTACATAACGACTGTATCCTTATTTGAGATAGATGATGATTTCTTATTGTAAATTATACCTATCAACGTGAAAATACGTGCGAATGTTATCCTAACTTGAGATAGGATGATAAATATTTTTTGAAAAATCATGCCAGAAAATACTGCATTATTACTATTTTAAAAAATAGTATTTTAGGTTATTGAGGAATTAGGTATGCACTGTTTGGTGCTCACGGTTTTTCAAATCAATATTGTTTTAGTCGTGTTATCTTAGATGTCTACATGTCTTCTATGCACCTGCCTAAGTTTTATCTAGGTTTTTTGCAGGTTTTCTTGATCTTTCGGTACATTATTGTTTAATTAATGTTGTCGGAAATGCCCTGCAAGGCGCCACTTAATTAGTCTTCTGCGGATTTTTTTGTTCTTTTGTACAATTTTTTATAAACAAAAACAACCCAGTCGGTAGCACGGTGAGCTCGGCCCACCTTTTAAAGGCGAAGGTTCCCGGCTCAAATCCGCACCTAGTTTACTACTAGGTATTCCGATTGATGTTTTCAATTTTCGAAAAAATTAGCATATGCTCCTCTGTTTTCAGCTGAATATTAAAAGTTACTTCCCATCAAAGACATGATAACAGTAATATTCCCGTAGAATAAACCCAACAGTTCGAAAACAAAACTCATCAAAGTCACGGAAAAAGACTGCTGAAAGCTGTTTTGGTTTTTTGCGCCAGTATTTTGATAAGGATTCTTAAGGAGAAGTATGTGGAAGAATCCACAGATGTAAACAAACGCATCACAGAAATGCAAACAATCCTACCTTTCTATCTGTAAATTTTACGTCATGATCGCTGGGCGACATTTCGCAAGAACTGTGACTGACTGGAGTCATCCAGTTGAAATTTGAAATGGTCTCGAGGCCGATTTTGATAAAAAAAGACATCTAGTTTGCACTTGAATATCCTGTTGATCGACCTTAATTAAAGTTGGACTTGATTAAAGCTCGAATTCAGGTGAAATAATGAAAATTTGAGAAGTTGGAAACTTAATTTAAGACGTCGAGACATCTAACGGCAACAACGTTATCGAACGAGGCATGGATACCAATAGGGTTACAGCTTCAGTTTACCATGAGGAACTACGCTGTAGATTAGTCTTTCTAGCTAGCACACGGCCTTAAAATTTAACATCATTTCTTTGAAAACTCCACCTTGTTTACGTTCAGATTTGAATACCACCCTCAGCCTCGGGGTATACAGCACGTCTTTATTTCCGCTGGAAATTTCCGCCGCGACCGTATTTTTCAATCGCCAAGGTCAATTGAGTATAATTTTTAAAATTGCATTCGCCTTGCACTCACTTATTGCCAGGGTGCCAAACAAGGAGCCAAACAGTCACCAGGCATTCACCTACACCACTACTAACTGTTGGTCGATTAGAGGCGCTTTATCTGCATATACGAATCATAATGACCTGATTTGAGTAGGAGGATCCTTGGCTTATCAAGACTCAGTCAAACTTGAAATGAAGATAGACACCTGCATTGTTTCGGGGGGGCTTTGAACAGCTCCAACTTAGAAAGTTGCCCCTCTCATGTTCTCGACGAGCGCGGGCTCCTGGAGCCGCACACCGGCCGTCGATGTCTTGTTTGCGTTTTAACCTTCTATCTCTCCACACCAGTGCTGGTACCACACATGAATCGTGCTATAATCCAGTCGGTCAGTTTGTTATCGTACGTGTCCACTGTTAACAACTGTTAGTACCAATCGAACTGCCCGTCTTGTGTGTGTGACCCACTACTTGCTGCTTACTACTAAGCGCGCTAAGTGGTATCAACACAATCGCATTGAACATGAAGGCATTTGACTTGCCGCACTTCATCCAAAGACAGTGTCTGGTGTCTTGCGGAAGACTGGACAAGTGATCTGCGATCCGCTCTTCTGACCTTCTCCGCGCGCGAGGAATTCGCTTTTTCCGTTTTTGTTCTCCGCCGTTGTTGCCCTTTAACCGGAAATGTGCTTTGTGCTGTTGTTGTCCGACTAAATGTGATATTGGAACACTCTCTGCTACAGTGCTCTTAAATTCCAGTGTGTGCCCGGTTGACCGTACCATGGGATGATACTTCGCCCTTTTTGATTTTTGGATTTATGATCACCGCGAGGATTACCGACGATGTTGAACTGCACGGATCTGGAGTGCATCCTGCACCATCACCATTACTATGCCCATCTGCACCACCTCAAGCATGGAACGCATGTGGAGGAAGGAGGTGAGCACTTGTAATTTACCGATCCTTGATAATAAAAGCGCCGAGATATGCGTTACCTTGAACGGAAGGTAAATCAGTCGAGGAGCAAAGAGCACAATTTCCCCGCAGTCTCGGACCAAACAACTTTTTTTTTTCGGAAAGCGAACCTCAGAGCGTCATGCGGCATTCTAAAAAAGTAAGGTTTTGGTTCTGGACTCGGTTTTAAATGCTTAAAGCCGGAGGCGGATTAACCAAGAAGCGCTAGAAGCGAGTGCTTCAGGCGCCAAATTTTGAGGGACCAAATTTAGCCAACCAAAAAATCTATTCTGTATTTATACCATTTGGAAAAAATCATTTGAAATTATATTCTTAATTATGCATCAAATCATTGGTAACATCAAATCTATGAAAGAAATTCTCAGAAAAACCTAATTTTGTTTAGAAATAAGAGCACTTTAAGTGTGGTCTTTTTGAACATTCAAGAGGGTCGAATCCAAAGTTGAGATTGTCAGAAGATAAACTCAACGCTATGGCCTTACTAGCAATTAAAAATGAAATTTTTGTCTTACTAGACTTAACGGAGATTGTAAGAAAGTTTGCGGAGAATACTTCTTGATCGTGTGTCCTACCTGCATTTGAAGGTATTTTTTGTTACCTTTGTATGATTTTTTTTCATTTTCTTTTAATCAAGTAAATTTTCTTGCTTGGCAAAGAAGTTCCCGGAGGAGGGGGGGGGGCACCAATTTGCCTCTTGCTTCTAGCGCAATTTACCCTTTATCCGCCCCTGCTTGCTTAAAGCCCAACTCGAAATCACATTTTAGTGTGGCAAAAATGATCGGGCAATTGAAATGTGTTTGCCCTTAACAAGAGCTTTTGAATCGCAATTTGTACTTGAGTGTTTGTGGCATAACATAATAGGCTTTTCTCCATTAGCAGTAGAAACCGTAGGTCCCGTAAGTGATATGCACCGTGTTGCCAAAATGTTTTCTAATTATCGTGAATTTGTCGATTACACAGTCCACTGTACATTGAGATAATTAACAATTCAAATAAATTCTTGCGAATTTGAATAGTAAATCCATAAATTCGCTGCTGTCCTGTGGTTTGGTGATTTATGCATATAATTAACAGCTTGTAATTTATGGTATTTGCAGTTTGCAGACAATTTTTTCTTCAGTTTCAGTTTCCAGTTAGTTTTCCGTTAGGTACGCTAAAAATCAAAATTTTCAACTTGCCACGAACTTCAAGATGAATTTGCTTCTAAATTTGAAGACCCCTTTGAAAACATTTCTCAGAAAGAATTCTGTGATGGGCTGTTTTTTTTTTAACGCCCCATAAATAAATAAAATAACTTTGTCCGTTCGTTATTTTTGTGGCGAGTTCAAATTGATAAAAACTTCTGCAACTTCACTAGAACTAGACTAGAAAATGGATTACTCTGCAAAGAATAAGTGAAGATTGATGTGAAGATACTGTTCTGTACTGTACTACTGTACCAACTAACTCCTGACTATCTCTGGGTTGAACAATTTAACGTTCAACGGCTAGGGATTCCATTTTGGTCGGACAAGTAACTCACAGGCTCCGTATAACAGCCGTCCAACTAAGTAATGGGTCAATTTAAATGAAAATACGACAGAACGGCCCGAATTTTGTCACTGGCATGCTGGATTTATGCAGCGAAAAATTAAACTTCAACTACAAATCTTCTTTTGCATGTAAACCTGGGACACCCCGTACACCTCGGTGCTACGCACCTCGCATGTGGATTGTAGAATATGAAGACGAATCGGAACAGTTGCTCTTTATAAGCCGCATTCGATCGACATTCGACATCGATATAAATTCCTCTGATTTGGACTATTCAGGATTTCCATAAAAATTGTAATTTCATACTAATTATACAGAGTGTTTCCAAAATGGTGTTACAAACTTCTAGGGGAGACTCCCCATCAAAAATGGACAAGGAAAATATATACCTTCGATTTCCTAAAATGCTCAGTTGAAAAGTTACAGGGTGTTCAAGTTGACTTTTTAAAACTGATTTTTTGACATAAGTTTTGAACCGTTTAACCGATTTTGTTCAAGTTCTCACCAAAGTTAACTGAAATAAGTCTCTATCGAATAATAGTAACGTGTTGGAGAAAAAAGTTCAGGGGCGTAGATAATGGGGGCTGTCCTCATATTCCCCCCCCCCTCCTATTTTTTACACCCCTAGCTATTTTCCCAAATTGTTCTCATTTTTTTATTCTACGTTCAATTTAGAGAAAAAAGTTACTCTTGCAAAATTTTGATTAGAGGCTTCGTTTTTGAGATATCTGAGTTTGAAACTTTGGAAAACATCTCGAAATTGCCACTTTCCAAGGCCAAAAAATTAGATTAAAAAAAAACTCATGATTTTCCAGCAGAAATAGGTTCTCTTCAATTTTCTAAGTTGATAAACCACTATTTCCTCTGAGAAACGAGAGCTTTTCAGGGAAAAAAAATTGGGCTCATTGAAAGTGGCGATTTCGAGATGTTTTCCAAAGTTTCAAACTCAGATATCTCAAAAACGAAGCCTCTTATCAAAATTTTGCAAGAGTAACTTTTTTCTCTAAATTGAACGTAGAATAAAAAAATAAGAACAATTTGGGAAAATAGCTAGGGGTGTAAAAAATAGGTGGGGAAATATGAGGACAGCCCCCATTATCTACGCCCCTGAACTTTTTTCTCCAACACGTTACTATTATTCGATAGAGACTTATTTCAGTCAACTTTGGTGAGAACTTGAACAAAATCGGTGAAACGGTTCAAAACTTATGTCAAAAAATCAGTTTTAAAAAGTCAACTTGAACACCCTGTAACTTTTCAACTGAGCATTTTAGGACATCAAAGGTATATATTTTCTTTCCTTGTCCATTTTTGATGGGGAATCTCCCCTAGAAGTTTGTAACACCATTTTGGAAACACCCTGTATTTTGAGCTGGATATGCAAGGCTGGTACTGCTATAGACCCCTGCTGAGGGCCGTGGAGAGAGATTATAAACCCAAAGATAACAAAATAAACCCAGAAAATAGCCCCGAAAATAGCCTTCTAGTCGGAAAGAAATCATTGTTAAGTAAGACATTATTGAAAAAGCTCAATTTCAGGCCTTCAAAAGCTGAGGCCTGGGGGGGATGCTTGTGCTGCCGGTGTCAGTATTGACATCTGCTTGACACGGTATAACAGACGTGCTCGATTGGATTCATGTCTGGTGAATCAGCAGGCCGCGCCAATCTCTCGATTTTTACTACAAATACTTATTCCACCAGCATTTTTTATTCGATTGGTCGCTGACGAATTGTGCTTTGTCCAATGGGCCATGAATAACACATGAAAGCAAAAAAAGGCCTTTTGGGCATATGAGGACACAAGCGGACCAAGTAGGGCTTCGAATACCTGACGAAAACACAAGTGTGCTTTCGATTGCTTGAAAGCTCCCGAATACACGGGAAATTGCAAGGGGGCTCATCAGGACTTCAAAAGACATTGAAGGCACAAGGGGGCTCAGTAGTGCTTTGGATTACACAAAAGGGCAAAAAGGGGCTCGCGGGAATCCTAAACACGTGAAAAAACATAGGGAGACTCACCAGGGCTCCAAACGATGCTTGAGGTTGGAGACACACGGGGGCGCCCGATAGGGCTCCAAAAATGTTACACGAAGGCACAAAGGTAATTACTCAAGCTTCGAAATCGACGGAAAAATGTAAAGGGACTTAGCAGAGCTTCAATCGACATTAAAGAAAGAAGGGGGCCAGTAGGGCTTTCAACAACAATAAAAAAATGCACAAGGGGGCTGACTGGAATTCTGGAGGGGCGAGAAATCATGAGGGGCTTCAAACAAGAGTGTCCAATTGGGTTCTGAATAAGAGTGCTTATAACGCCATATGGAGACATAAAGGGTAGATCCTTCGATTCCGAAAGCAACATGAACACGCAAGGGGGCTGATCAGGGCTCAAAACGACATATAAATACAAAAAAAGGATCCACTAGAATTTCGAGTTAACACAGCAAGACAAAATGGGAGCCGCTTGAGCTCCAAAACATAGGAAGACATAAGGGGGCTCCTCAGAACTCCCAAACACCTCAAGTAAACACAAGAGGATTCATCGGGGTTCGAAACGACGAAAAAAGACACGGGGGCCCATCGTGGCTCCGATTGACGAAGAAGAACTCTAGAACTACAAAATCTGAGAAGATAGATTGTGGCTCGATAGAGTTACAAAAGCAACATGAAGACACCATAAAGGGGGCTCGTCAAGGCTTGAAGTGACACATCGAATTGTCCCGCGTCAGGATGGCCGGCGTCAAGCTGTCCTGCTTCGACCAACTTGGCGCCGGGACAACTTGACGCCGGACGATTTGCGCCAGGGATTTTGTGAAAACGGTAAGGAAACATTCGAAGAAAATGACAAAAAGGGACTCATCTGGAGTCGAAATGACACATAGAGACACAAGGGGGTTCACTGGGGCTCCGAATTACACAGCAGAACACAAGGGGGGCTTCTAGAACTCCAAAACACAAGAAGACATGAGCGGGCTCGCTCAGACTTCCGAAAACCTTAAGAAAACATCAAAGGGTTCATTGGGGGTTCGAAACGACACAAAAGGACACAATGGGGACCGGTAAGGCTTCAAAGTGAATATACAAAGGGACTCGATAGTGATCCAAAACTGCTGAGAAAATACAAGGGGGTCATCGGGGCACAGTACGGTACATAAAGACAGAAGAGGGGCTCCGATTGACACAGCAAGACATAATTGGTCGCTAAAACTCCAAAACATGAGAAAAGTGAGCATGAAGGGGCTCGCTATTTCCGAAAACCACAAAAAACATGAAGGGGCTCATCGTCGGAATGACACATGAAGACATAAAAGCCCTATTGGAGCTCCGATTGACAAAGCAATGGGGGCGCGCGAGGGGGCGCCATATAGGACTAGAAACATGAGGAGATACAAAGGGGTTCATCAGGGCTTCGCACAACACCACATGAAGACACGAGGGGGATTCTCAGGTTTCAAAACGACATTCACAGACAACGGGCCCCGTTGGGTCTCCGATAAACATAGCACGACACAACGGGGACCGCTAGGATTTCAAGACATGAGAAGACTAAATGGAGCTCGTTGCGGGGCTGGAAGCGTCACCATTGACACATGGCCCAGATTGACCCAGCAAAAAATAATGGGGGCCGGCAGGGTTCCAAAGCACAAGAAGATACAAAGGGGCTCGATAGAATTTAGAGCTTCTGATGAAAACACAAGAAGGTCATCGAGGGGGCTATCAGGGTTTCTAAAAACACTATGGAAAAACAAAGTGGCTCCAGTACAGTTCCGAAAACAACACGAAGACACAAGTAGGGGCTCATCAGGGCTTGAAATGACACATATAGACACATGGGTAGGGCATCCAATCCCGGGATCCCGGGATCCCGTTAGATTTCCAATCCCGAAAATCCCGGGATTTTTCCACCGAGATCCCGGGATTTTCGGGATTTTTCAAATGATGCATCTTTTCACATCACTTGAATGAAAAATAGAGTTAATGGCGTTCATGCACCAAGAGACACAAATTATTCAAGTGAGCACCCTGAATTTGAAACCATTTTTAGGTAAAATTATTATCATATTTATTCTGCTAAAATCAAACTAGTACCTACCCAAGTACCCAATTATCATTTGTTGTATAATAATTGGTGGTAGTTGATAGTATTTAATAAAGATAGTTGCTAATATTAGAATTAATGGAGTGAGGTACATGGTACATTACACATAGAGCCGGTATCTTCTCACCAGATACCTCTTTCGGTTACCACCAAACACCATGGTATTCAAGTTCCAGGCAAAGTTCTATGGAAATGAAAATAGCGGCTCTTGAAACCTCAAGAACATGTCCAAACACATGAAATAAAATAAAACTGTGATAAATTAAAAACACCCCAAATTTCCCTACATATATAAATTTAAAAAAAAACCTATTTCTTTTGTCTCAGCAAGTAATTTTTGCTTCCTCGAAGAAAGCACGCATAATTGCAATGCAACTGCAATGTTCTATTCATGCAAAATAAATACAATAAAATACTAATAATGGTGTCAAATGATGATGTACTCTTGAATGATCTGTCTCTCTTGCTCTGACTCTGTTTTCCACTCAATTGAGGTGAAAATCTGCGTCATTTGAGAAATCCCGAAAATCCCGGGATTCCGGGATTTGAAATTTTCAATCCCGAAATCCCGGGATTCCGTTTGAGTCTCGGGATTGGATGCCCTACACATGGGGGCTGTGACTTCGAGTTATACAGCAAGACACAACTGAGGTCATTGAGACCCAGAAACATAAGACACAAGTAGGCATAAGGGGCTTGCTTGTTCCGAAAAACCACAGGAAAACACAAGGGGGCCAATTGGGGGACAGAAAGACACAAACTGACCAACTAGAGTCCAGAATTCATAGATTGTGTTTTATTTTAGCACTTCATATTAAAAGACGTATGCGGAAATTCCATCTTTATTAGCGATCATGCACGTTCTTGTTGGGGCAGACTTGTACAGCTGATTCTTCATGAAGCAGATAATAAAAAATTGGCCTGCTAGGTGACCAGACGTGAATCCAGTTGAGCATCCATGGAATCAAGTATTAACTTAATAGCCTTTTTGTTTAGCCCAAAAACAGCCAGGAGTAATTATAACGGTACCATACGGTCCACAATAATTATTGATAAACCCATGGGAGGTGTGCTAAGATAGATCGATGCTCTTTGCGACCAAGAGCTATTATCCACTACACTATAATTTCCATATTTTGCTTATTTACGTTATCTTGACAATAATGATACTGATCGTATCTAATAATAAAAAAATACATCACAAGTTATTTTATTAAAATAGTTATTAGTGAATATTGATTTGATTGAATTCCCGTTGCATAACACCATTCAATCGACAACCGCCGACGGCTACAAAAGGTAACAGCTCTGAGCTCTGAGAATACCAATTTTATGCGATTGCCGAAGGCAAGCGAAAGACTATATTTGTTACAATAAAAGTTGTGTTTGTAAATTATTGTTTTTAACTGGAATTTTTCGGAATCCAGCTTATCGTGAGCATTCCTCCGCTACGCTCTTGAGTAATTCCAGAAGTCCATAACCAACGCACATTGTGTACAACTTGAGGTTCTTCTGTGCGCCTCACACGGGTTCATGTGTCCTTTATCTCGCGTTTATCGTAATAAAGGCCAAACACTAATCACACATAAAACATACAAGGAAATCGTCACAAAGTTTGGATAGGCTCCAAGAGTGAAACTAGTGAGAACTAGGCGTGGACTTTCAAAATTTGATACTCACCTGCTTTATTATCAACGCTCTATTAAAGCTCCGCCCGATGCTAAAATTTGTATTCATATTCTTTTTTCTTTACAACACGAGCTGGTGTAAATTGTATCTTTTTAGCATAAAAAGTAGGTTAGATTACCATCAGGCTTAGCTCCTGAATTGTCACAATTTCAAGAAGATGATTTTGCGTAAGAACTAATAGCTGTGATAAAGGTTTTTGGATTTTTCTTGCATTTCTCTGTACACTATCAATTCTCGGAAGTTTATTACATACGAGTACTATCGCTGGATTATTATGCGTATTTAATTAGTTATTTCGAAACAAATTAGGAGTAAAACAACAGCGTTGCATGTAGTAACGGCGGCGTCAGTTCTTCTGATTAATTTATCAAAAAACTCGTTCGACAGCTTTAAAACAGCTTATTGAGGAAATCCCAGAACAGCTTCACGGGAATCCCGAATGAACCGCTCGCTGACGTAAAGCTTTCAGTCTGGTAGTCTTTTACGTTTATGCTTTTTCTTCCGAACGTCAAGCTTGAAACCCAAGTGGAATTGTTGTTGAATCTTTTCTTTTCATTCGCAACAGGTACGTCGACTAGCTCAGCTACCCATGTGAAATCAGAAAGGCTGTCGATAAGTAATCTAAGGAATTCGGCGTTCATTAATCTGGGATACATTTTTATTTAAAAAATGAGTAACAAGGCGTTTTTAGTGTTCAAATCCAAAACTTTTGGGCCTTGATCACGCTCTTATACACATCGAGATTACTGGTATAGTATTTTTCTTGAATTCGGCTTGGCTGTGTGTCGTAGGTAAAAAGGAGCAGTGGTACAAGTGCAATTTTGTTCGCTTGCAACTGGCCATGACTAAGCACGGTTCAGCTTGCCATACCAAGCATAAACAAATGCCTGCCTTGTCACATTGTTTTGATTTATAATGCTAATTGTAATTATTTTAAGTGATCTTTATTGATTGCAGGCCAGATAACGGTGACCTTGGTATAGATTTTCAGTAGGGTCTTCCATCCATTGGCGGCTCGTGGTCGTGGCGATTCCAGGTGATAGCTGGACAGTTATGTCACTATCCAGATGTGAATGATGTGATACATATTTGGACCCAGTCACCGGTTTCTACTTAGTGATATTTTGACAATTTCACAGCCACAAATTTTGTAATTCAACAAACAATCGCAATATCTCAATTGTCGAACTGCTTCCAAGTTTGAGATCTTTTGCCTGATCTCAGAGCAGCTCTCAACTTATACTTTTCCTGACTTTTTATGATCTGTACTTGAGTCATTCTGTCGGTAATTCTGTTTCCAAAATAGTTTTCCATGTCTTTAAATAGGTAATGCATTCAATCAAAACCAAATCTGTAGCAAATTACAGCCAAGTATATCAACCCATTTATATACTATCCATGAAAAAGTAATGAAAACTTTGATGAGCTGTGTTTCGGTTCTTTATACAGTCGTTTTTTTTTTGAGCAACTTCAAGGGTTGCTTTTGTGTTCATGATTTGTAACGTGTAGAAATCTGAATAAAAGCACCCAACGAGTTTTATAATTACATATTACTTACCGATCATTCAGTATCAGGGTTTGAGGGCACTACACTCAGTTTTGATGCAATTCAATTAATTTTGTGCTGATTGCTTGCCGATTAATGACCAGGAAAAACCAAGCACTAAAACACTAACTAGAAATAGATTATTCTTCTATTCAGCCCTAAAGGCACCCGGAGACAAAATGAAAGTATCATATTCTGAGAACTTTAATAATTGCATATTGCGTAACGAAAAACCATCTTACATTATTGATTCCAAATCCTTATTAAAGGCCTCACGACATATTGCACGTTGAGCTTAATTAACACGTTTGAGAATTAAAAGAAAAAGACTGACTGACACTTTCTCTCTAGTATAAGAGCAGCGCAGAATATAATAATAGTAGGTGCTAGTAATAATAATGACCACTGCACCAAAACATTATTCTTCTGCTTTATGATCTGCTTATTGTCGTCAATGATTATTATTATTATTATCATCATCAAGATGATGACTTTCTTCCACCAGTCCGGAAGTTTGCATAATTCGTCAAGCTTACCTACCTGCAGAATCAAGGAAATCTTGGTGATATTAAGTCATATAAAAAGGTACTAGGCAATTTCGATAGAGTAGCCAGCAGCACCTCCACCCGGGTGTCCTCGCAATGATTTTATTCCGGTCAGTATCGGACGGTCATCAATAACATAAAAAACAATGTTAAGCCAAGGTGCGCGTTCAGTCCATTAAATCCCACTCAGACAGCTATAGAGTTGCTATCGGAACGCGGTTCCAAAAATTTTCAATATTTTGTGATCGTTTTCGCGGTCACAAAAAAAAGAACTTGCGTACCTCTCTAGCGCTACTGCTTAGTAATCATTATTAAAATGCTGTTTGTTTCGGATATGAGTGTGTTGAGATTTTTCCAAATTTCCTGGAAGTCGGATGCAATGCGTCGTGCGAAACCGAAATATTGAAAATCCATCATCACGCCCATTTTCCTTGCCTTACACAACTTGCTAACGACTTTTATATTATGGGTTTCCGTGACGAAAAGATTTGCGTCGGGATTTTGTGTACTTGCGCGCTTCATGCTTGCTTGACAACAGAACTGATGCATAATTCAAAAAGTAATCAACGGAATGTGGGGAATTGATTTAAGGTGCAGATTATATATTTTCTTATTAATGTCAATAAAACTGTCGGCGAGCTCGTATTGTTTGAGCGGTAAATGAAGTTATCAAATTTTTGATTCTTAGCAGATTCATTCGTCGAGGAACGTTCGGGATCAAGCACAGTAAAATATTACTTGGAGACATTGAGATGGTCAAAAGATCACATTGAACGGTTAGAAATTTGAGGTCGATGAAATAATCAGCAGTAATATAACAACATACTTACTCTGGGTTCCACAAAAAAAGATAATTCGAGATCAGTTGATTCGCGATTTTTGTTTGTCATTTGTTGCTTACTGATCAATGGAAATGCCGGTTTATCTGTCAATAATGAAAAGATGATGGGTCTAGTACAGATTTCAGGCATTTTTTGTGGTGAATCGCCTAGCATTTAGCAGAAAAAAGTTCAGTTAATCTGCAATTAGCCTTGATCGCTGATCATCTTTTCTGTGGAACTGACGGTTAGTGTTTTTTCAGTTGAATCATTTTAACCCAAAAACAACTGTCATTCACGAAGGAATTAGTAGATCCAGATTTTGCCGAAGATAATAATGATTCTATTTCCTGAGTGATTGCCAAAGCCATTGGACTACTGTGTCGAATAGTTGAATCAAAACAGCGGGTTTGTTTGGACAGTGTCATTTATGTTGTTTATGTAAAACTGTAACTGTATATAAATTTATTTACCCTACGGGGTTACAGTTCCGTTTATCCATTTCAATACATTCAATTTATTACAGCTATAATTATACATTTGCAATTTCTCTCTCTCTCTCTCTCTCTCTCTCTCTCTCTCTCAAAAATGGCGCATTTCCTTTCGGGCACGTTATAGTAGACGTTAACGGAGCATGGGAAAAATAATAAGAAAAATTAATCGGCTTTGATTTGCGAGTTATTACCAAAAACAAATCTGTTCAATATGGCAGCATCGCATTAGTACCTACCTGGCACCTTCAGTTCAAAGAGGTACATTACAATAGCATAAATGTATTGTTACTCTGGAAACTCCGTAGAACCTGCTATACCATATCAAGCATACTTGCCGAATGTATTTTCACGGCACCTTTGAGGTGGAAGACGAATTTTAAAATTTAAAAATACGAGTCAAATCTCAATTGCAAGAGAAATTTTTATTCGGGAACTACTAACGGCATGTGATTCTTCGCGACTAACAATGCCTTGCTTCAAAATCATGCAAACTGAAGAAGTTGAATTCTCAACTTCACCTCTTCATAACTCTTCATAACTCGAAAGAGAAACGAGCCAATTTTTTTTACTATTGTTTCCGTGCTCCGCCAACGTCTCCCATAACGGGAGGAGATGTGCCATTTTTGAATCACCCTGTATATATCCGCTCTCCGTCTTCCTTCCAACATCTGTTTTCCCTTTCTTTTTTTCCGCATCTTAATCTTGCAATTATATTTCTTTTTTTTTGCGCTCTCCCTATCTAGATTTTTTGTCTGTTCTTTTGTCACTAGCCCTTCGTACTTTCTGTGATTTGGTTGTACTGTATGGTTGAGACTGATCGGTGATGATATTTGTGGACACCATTTCTTGCCTGAATGCTTACATACGGCATTATTCAATCAATTCCTTGAAGAAAATCTGGATGATTCTCTTGAAGATGTTCCCCTGAGTCGACGCTGGGGGAGCTGGATCCAGATGGATGGTGCACCTGCACATTCCGGTCGACATATCACGGAATGGCTCGACAATAACTATCCGCAACGGTGGAAGACAAAATGAAGATCCGATCCCTGAAGTGGATCCGGTGGCTTTGGCCACTTCAGTCACCGGACCTCAGTCCCCTTGATTTTTTGTTTTGGGGACATGAAAAGCAAAATATACGAAACTCCAATTGACACAGTCGAAGAACGATGCAAAATTTTCAAGATAATGCTAATTTCAGTGTTTTTGGAGGGTTACAGCCTCTTCTAGGAGGCTGGCTCGAAGTTGCCGAACCCATGACGGGGCTTATGTCCGTCAAGTAAACATGTTACAAGAATACAAACAAATGAGGTCAAGTGCCCGAAAATTTATCTGTTTCCTTTTCGTTTGGCCACCTGTATTACAAGTAAATGCAGCATTTTCATGAGTCTATAAGCTGTAATTGACCCAAACAGAAATCCTTCAATTATTGATTAGTTAATTATTTTGTCTGGAATCCAACGTACGACAGTAAAGTTGAAAATTGGGTAAAATAAATTATTTTTCGTATAAGTATAACGATTGCCTGTGAAATTGATTTCAAGACATTCTGATTCGTATAGAAGGACAGGCTGTTCAAGGTTTTACTTTTCTATAGGTCTTCCATGAATAATTCAAAAACGGGTTGAGTTATTTGTCTCTCATTTGTTGGAGATTTGTTCAGAATGATTACCTAATTGTATGTCGAATTTTACAACAATCTCACCTAGAGGGCGAAAGCTCAGGCAAAGGAGTCGTCCCAGAAAATAGAATTTCAAAAAAATAACTTCATAATGGGCCATGGAACGAGACAGTAGGTAGGTAGAGGAATCTGTTTTTTTTTATTGTTTTTATCTTGACACTGTACAAAGAAAGATACAGAGCTACCAAAGTGATGTAGCGGTATAGTCGGTAAACAACATTTTTTACGGTTAAGCTTGATTCTTCGACATTTTATTAATGACAAAATCTTGGACGACTATGAGTTGCGTATTTTTTTTCAAATTGTCACACGTGTGTAATTTATTTGGGTACTGACCAATAAAAAAAGAATCCAGTTTGGTTTCTAAATCGATGGTAGGTTTGATGATCGGCAGGTACCTTTTCACCACAAATCGTTCGCAAGTCTCTTGCAACATACATTATAGTTCCATTTAGTCCACTAGCAAATCGCACTTCTGTACAAGACGGTGGCAACATGGCACTGGAGATTTTTGGCACGACGTTTCTGACTTTCTGGGGAAGTTAGCTGCTTGAGTGCTTGACATTGTCAATCATCCTTGTCCGATTATTGTAGCAAATTTCATTCATAAATCATAACTAATTCATTTATTTATAACTTTTGCCCGTTTTCGGTTTCTGCATTATTATTTTATTATAGAAAAATGTGTAAGATAATAATATGTTTTCTTTATGCTTCGAGCCTCAACAAGCGGCTTTCAGTGTCAGTCCATGATCAACTGCGATGGTCAGCCGTTTGTTCACAAAACCAAATTGCGAAGTGCTTGCCAGTCGCTTATTCACCGGCAGGATTTTCAGCTGGTTATAGAAAAACTAAGCAATACCAGCGGACTTCACGGCTGCGACAGCGTCTGCCTCCTGAAGAATAGATTTGCATTTCTTCCAGACCCAATTGTACACTATCAAGTACCAACAAGATTTTGAAAGGGCTGACCGCTGGATGAATATTTGATGTGGACATGACCTGCTTTCGAGGCCTTTTTCTTGAAATTCAAACTTGATTTCTTGATCCTTAACACTGCTTGACACATTTAATTTTCTTAATAGGTAGCTGTAGTTACCATAGTCTAGGAAGCTGTAGTCTAGGGGAACGTGCACCCACCAATCTTATTTAAAAAGTGAAGGGGTGAAGTGGATGTTTGAATAAAGATAGACTGCGTGATTTGTACTATTTGTAGGTGTTGAATTCTAATTTAAACTTATCTTTAATTTAACCCGAAGAGGCTTCTTACCGGTCAAATTAATCTTTCGTGTTATAGGGTCAGTAGGGCCGTTACCTTTTTAGCGGCAAAAAACACTAGATAGTTGTGAATTGACAATTTGAACCTTGTGTGCTCGCCGGTCTGCATTTCTTCTGAAAATAGCGCAATAAAAACTGATTCCACGCCGGCTTGTCGCGCGAAAACTCGAAAGATAACGTAAATTTATTAAACTAAACAAAAATATTTGCCGTTTCGTGACGTTTATTTGGCCAAAAAACCAAGGCTAACCGCCACACAGGTCGTACTGCTTGGTGCCTATCTTAAGAATTATTGTCTTGTCAATCAAAATACACATTGCTCAACACTCCATATTATGTGTATTTGTTTCCATACTTTGCCGATTTAGCTCCTCAATTAAACTCAATTTATTCGTTTGCTCTACTGATATTTAGGCATATACCTGACACAGACATTTTGTTCTGATGGCCGCTAATTTATGACCGCTGGCATATTTGGCAATATCACTAATTCCGTTCGCTACACCTTTACCTGCCTGCCTACCACGCTGCCATAGGGTTTTTTGCCGTGCAAAGTTTGCGCAACTTTCTCCCATTTGCCTTGAAGTTCAGCTTAGATGTACCTAATGCGGAATGCTGAAGGGTCTTTCAACTCGCTGGTCGTCCAATTGGAGCTTATTGAAAAATTGTTATGTGATTGGAGCCGTGCATGTCCTGCGGTTCAGGGTGGTACGAGTGGGCTTGGGCTTTGTCCTTGTACTTGGTGTTTTTCCCTAGTCAAGCTTCAAAACAAAAATCCCCACTTGCGAGCACACTGTTCCAAAACTAAACTCCCTAGATTGCAAAGTTGACACACTGCCGTGTTTGGATATGCAATTCCGCGAATCAATTAATGCAGTATCTTCCAATAATTACGAATAACGAGACGTGCGATTGGCGATTAATCTACATTATAGAAAATAAACAACATGTTATGGTTATAATTGTTGGGCATTAGTGTAAACTGGTCGTTTATGATAATTATCGGGAAACTGAGCGACGCTTTTTTGCCGTAGGTATAATAAATGTGTCTGTGTGGTGTCTTCAATATTTTCACCTCACGTCCGGTCATAACTAGTTTCACGAATACACAAGTAATTTTTTTTTATGATAATCAACTCCCAATAAAGGTCTTCACTAGCACCGTTCTTTAAAATAGCTACATTTTAGCTTTTGGGTTTCGATTATTTATTTGATGTCCAAGTTTTAAGGCAGCTGGTGTATCTGCCAGCTACAGCTATAAATGATATAATCAAAGAGTATTATAGTCACCGTTGGCAACTTCACGTCAATTTATCATATTATAATCTTCCGGCTATATTTGCTTTTGGTTTTAAACAATACTTCACTGATCTTGATGAAAACTTACGTACGATATCAGAGTATAAATTATGAGGAGTCAAGTGAAGCGCGTTCCGCAGAGCTCTGTACTTGGACCAATGCTATGCATAGAGCTGGGGAATAATCTAGAGTAACAATTAAATGCTGAACTATCAGTGTCCTGATCGACGAAAGCGATTCGCAATCAGTCTTTTACCCATTAATTAGCAAACACTTGAAGTTTCGCTTATCTGTCATTATTGTTTCAATATATCGCTACTTTCAATCAGTTGTTCCGTTTTTTGACGTCAAAGCTATGTCCGCTAATTGATTTTGTATTGGCTCAAGTCTGATGGCAATTGGGCAACACGCACTTGACCTCTGAACAAATTCCTATTACTTATGTGGATACTCAAAAATTCACAAGTTTTCATATTGACTGCAAGCAAACTTCTTGGCGCTTACTTGAAACCGAGTTGAAATTTTTTGCAGACAGGAACTTATTGACAATCAAGGTTGTGCAATCACCGCCTGAACTTTACCATCCGGAAAACAATGACCACTTATTGTAACGCGTATAGTGAAAAGAAAGATTAACAAAGTGTCGATGATGGTCACCACTTTCTCCATAAGATTCGGCTTCTTCCTGGTCTGCCGCAAATAGACCCGCTGTATTCGCCCTGGATGTAACAACGCTTTCGATGATAACATGCAAACAAAATAAACAACAACATAAACATATCAGTCGCACAATTGGCGTGGTGTAGCAAATGGAAAACACGTGAATTATATCTTGAAGGTTAATGATTTCGACAATTTGAGCTTGTCCGTGGACAATGAGGATACGTTAAATTACCGCCAATTGCCGGTGACAATCATCCAATGGACAGGCGAGCGAGTCCTTTGGCGAAATGGCACTTTGACCAATTTCGCCGTCTTCGTTAGTCAAGGAGCCCCCGTCCTCTATGGGAGGTTGTTCAAAACGATTGGAATTTTCGCGAATGGTTTACGATCGTATACGTATTACAGCACCGTTATATCGCGCTTCCTCTTCGTATAATGCAGCATGCACACAAGCGTGAATTATTTATGCGCTCGCCTGTGGTGAGTGCTTTATTGTTATTGTTGTAGTATATTATAGCCCTCGGGGTAGATAATGAAGGTTGTTTGAGACTGCTGAGTAGGTATACAAAGTGCGAAAATTTCTTTGATTTTTATAACAATAATAATTGGATCTGTTCCAGTTTACGCAATTCAGATCTTATCTTTCGAGTCCTGTGTAGCGATAAGGGTCCTTCCACAACTTTGAATGAAAAATAGGTGCACGTAGAAGCTAAAGTGCAACCTGCCTTCATACCTACTTAGATTACAACGCTAGAATTTAGAACGTAATGTGGTAATTTGAACGAATTGGAAAAAGTTTTGACAGAGAGCTACGGCGTGTAAATCAACAAACATAGACTAAATTTTTGGTATGCAAGGAACGTAAAAATAGGGTTAACAGAAGAATACAGATTGGAAACGCAGAGGTAGAAGAAATCGCAAATTTCTGCTATTTGGGCAGTCAAGTCACTCAGGATGGTAGGAGTAGGAGGGACATTAAGCAAATAATAGCACAAGGCCAAGTCGCTTTCAACAAGAAGAAACTACTCTTCGAGGGAGCTGACGATAGAAATTCGCCAATGTATGTTCTAGATGTTCCCTTTGATATAAAAATCGACCTGTTTTTGCTCGAAGAAATATCCACTAGAAATCGGGAGTTATTGCAGGTGGATAGTTTTCAAATGATCAGTATTGTGATTTTACCCCCTTCCCTACATTAAATTGATCAAGCTGTGATACGTCTAGTGACCCCAAGTCGTGTTTTTCGTTGCCGTAATTTTTGATTACTTTTACCTAAGTTATTTAAATCAATTTCACCTAGCTCAAATTCACGTCGGGCTAATACCGCAATCAAACTATAGTAGTAACCTCACGTTCTTTGAAAGGGAATGAATTGAATGAATATTGAAAAATAAACAAAGTCTTTTAACCACACCTCGTCTGTATTACAAATTAATCAATCATCGCCAATTTAATTAAGTTCACCTTAATTATTCATTTCATCATTTGGCATTCAGCTAGCGTTAGAAATTGGACAAGTTTACATCGAGATTTATATTCGGTTTCTGAAAGAAAAGTACATCATAATTACGTGCGCAATCCTACGACGAATTTGTTCAGCCCTTGCAAGCTAATTCCGTTCTCATTGCTGCTCTTCCTAATTTGCCGAAATATTGGCGAACCCTTTTCCTATAGCGCACTTGAGCTTAATCCCCTGCCTAATTTACTAATCCTTCGTCCAGTTTCAATTTCAACCCGTTCTTCCTTCTCGCCCATTTACACTGGTACGAAAAGAAATCTTTACTATTCAATTGTACTTAGAGAGAGATCGTTGTTCATTAAGTATTGTCTTGTTATTTCGAAATCATAGCCAATATTTTAATTATTGATCAAATAATTTCCATAAAATTTAGGGTTTACATTCCATGAATTCTTATCCGACCGGTGTTATAGTTTATGACATACAGACTTATCCAGCAGCTCTGTTTCACGCTAGGTTCAATACCTTCACGCATATCTGCACGCCGGAGTACAATTTGTTTCAATGAGCCTCTAATTAAACAGCCTGCAAAATTGATGTTATGTTCCGTTCTGTCTTGAAGTATTTTCGAAACGACACTGAATTTTCTTGGCATTGCTCAAGGGGTTTTCTCTTTGGAAACTCAACCTTATGCCCATAGACTCTTTGTCGTGTGAGAGGGTTAAATATTTTATTCTGTGGGGAAAACTAACGGGTGACCAAGATTTTGCCCAGATTTGATTTGCTCAAATACTGCTAGTGCTTGTCTCAAGCTGATAGAGTCTACAAAATCATGCTCTGTAGGAAGCTAAATCTCTTCGAAAGGGTCACTGAGAGTTTCACCCTTTTTCTGGTATCTTGAACGTAGGTAGCTGATACAAGGGGCCGCATTTAAAAGCTCAAAGCAACTACAGGAAATTGAAGTCGGCTTGACGCTTACCATGGCTGTTCGAAATAGCAAAACAGAACCTACTATCATTTTATAACCAAAACAATTACAAACTTATCAAACAATTAGCCTTCGATTACAAATGGAAATCAGACTTGCCTCAATATCTCCTACCCTCGTAACTGATACACTACAATTAATCACAGTGTTTTTAGCACTTTTCTCAATTTATTCTTCTTGAAAAATATTAGTTTTCTTCTCCCACACATCTGCCGTTCTTGACTGCCACCACGCGAATCCCCTCTTCTCCCCCGGCTCAATTCTTGGACCACTTCTTATTTCTTGCCTCATCCCTTCTCACGTATCATCCCCAATACGCCCGCATACGTTTCCTGACTCTGCATCACCCCGTGTGCAGGCGGCCAAAATCGATATATTTCGCATTCCTCAACCCAAACGAATTTGTCCCAAATTATAATTTCCCCTTGGTTTTTTTCTTATAATTTTAAGCTACCCCTTAGTCCCATTACAGTATGTACAGTATTCACAATAAAAAATCACATTTTGGCTGTTGTGACTGGAATTCCAAAAATTCAAAAACCGTTTCGAGGGAACACATGATTCTTCATAAAGGACCCCGCACGTTTTCCATGAAAAAGTGGTTTCGGTGAATTTGGCTAAATTTTTTATATGTTGTAGATCTTGATTCAAGAAATATATTCCTGAAAAATTGGACCCCTCCTATGAACAGTTTTTCCCCTACACCCCTAATAAGGCCAAAATTAGGAATAGTCTCAAATTTTTTGAAATTCATGAAACTGGTTCAAATCAAACTCATGATCATGAGAAAAATAATTAAAAAAATCGGAGTTGTTGATTGGGGTAGTTATCAAGGGGGTTGGGGGTCGAAATTGAGAAAATAAATAAAAATTCCGAATTTTTTTATCTTATAAAATCTGTACAAAATAATAATCAAGAAATAATTTTGGAAAATCTAAATTAATTATTGGGGGTTATTCTAAAGGAGGCTGGGGATCAAAATCAAGAAAACGCAGTGAAATTCCGGAATTTGCGGTTCCCATAAGATATGATTTTACGAGCAATGGGAAAATTACTCAAAAAAATCTAAACCAATGATATCGGGTGTTATTGAGGAGTTAGAGGGTCTGAATTGAGAAAACAGTGGAGTTCTGGAACTTCCAGTTTGTCTAGGAAGATCTGGACGAATGACAAAATGATAATACAACCAATGTGAATAAGGACTGAGTTCATCGTTTCTCGATCATCCTCACCCCTTACACAGGTACCTACCCACAACCACAATGAGGGCTGAAGAGGGGGGGGGGGGTGGAATCAAGACTTGCAACAGCAATATTATTTACAGTTCTCGAGAAGCTCTCCACGGTTCTGATAGTTTGTGTCAAAAATAATTCACTAGACTATCTTTTTTTATATAAACATAAATTCTGATTGATTCAATGGGATTCCAAAAATAGATTGATATTGGAAGTTAGGCTCAATTTTCCAAATCTGAATTTTCAGTTCTGAAGGGTCTTTCAATAAGAGTGAAAGAACTTTGATAAGATTCTACTGTCATTTTTCGACAAATACTCAGTAGAGGGTGTTTTTTTGAATCTGGCGTCGAAGTCAAATTCGTCTCCATTTGGCCAGAGCAGAGCACACTTCGACGCCAGATTTAAAAAAACACCCGTTATATCTTACAAAATCATCTCCTTCCAACAAGACGGGGCTACGTGCCACACAGCAGGAGAAACCTTGGGACTTGTTGGCCGAAAACTTCCAAGGAAGAACCATTTCGCGGAACGGCGATTTCAACTGGCTAGCGAGATCTTACGATATTACGTCCCTGGACTTTTTTCTGTGGGTATGTGTGAAGTCCCTAGTAGAACAAGCCACAACCATACAAGAAAAAGCCTAGAACCATTGAAGCCCTGGGGGACAATATTGTGCGTGTTATTACTGAAATATACCCCGATATCTGCCGGAAAGCTATTACAAATTGAACTTCCCGTCTGCACGCCGTTAGACAAAGTCGAGGAGGCCATTTACTAGATGTTGTTTTCCACACATAATGTTAAAAACTGTTCTTTCACATAGAGTCAATCAGATATCGTTAACCCCGACATAATTTGTTTAATTCCAATTTGAAGTTCTATGACTCTTATTGAAAGACCATATATGTATACCGGGTGATCATTTGAAAACTATCCACCTGCAATATCTCCCGATTCCTAGTGCAAATGTCTTTGAGCAAAAACAGGTCGATTTTTTTTATCGAGGGGGACATCTAAAACATACATTGGAGAATTTATATCTTGAGCCCCCTCGCCCCCACTCACCCCAACTTTGAAATTTCAAATGACACCACCTACCTTGCGATACATCAAAACAAAGAAAATTAAATTCTCTTTCTTGAAAAAATATTTTGAAATTTTTCAACCCTACCCCCCGTTCTTTCTAAAATTCTCTGAGTGTCCAAGTTAATATTCTTGACCTCCATTTCCCTTCAATACAGTCAACGTCATCCTGCACAGCATCAAAAGAGAAAATTTTCTATAAAAAAAGTGCCACCCAAGTTCACCCCTTCGCTCCCCCCACCTGACCTTAAAAATCTAAAATGTCAATACCCACTGTGTAATACATCAAATTGAAGGAAATTGAATTCTCTTCCTGAAAAAGATTTTTTACAATTTTTAAAGCCCCCCCATTTCCCCCCTAGGATACTCCAAATGACCAATTTATTGGGAGAGGGGTAGAAAATTTCAAAAAAATTCTTTTCAGAAAGAGAATTCAATTCCCTTCAATTTGATGTATCACAAAGTGGGTGGTGTTTTGTTAAATTTGAAAGTTGAGGTGGGGGAGAGCAAAGGGGTGAATTTGGGCAGCACTTTTCCCACCGAAAATTTTCTTCTTCGATGCTATCTAGGATGACGCCGACTAAATTGAGAAAAAAATGAGGGGTCCAGAATATAAAATGGGAAAGTCAGAGAATTTTTAGGGAAAAGGGGGTGGGGTTAAAAATTTTGGAAATATTTTTTCCAGAAAGAAAATTAATTTCTCTTCAGTTTGATGTATCGCAAGGTAGGTAGTGTCATTTGAAATTTTAAAGTTGGGGTGAGTGGGGGCGAGGGGGGTGAATATAGAAATTTGTCAATGTATGTTTTAGATGTCCCCCCCGATATAAAAATCGACCTGTTTTTGCTCGAAGAAATATTCACTAGGAATCGGGAGTTATTGCAGGTGGATAGTTTTCAAATGATCACCCGGTATGAATTTAAAGTTCCGGAATTTCTTCCTTTTTCTAGATTTTGACCACTGTCCCCTCAATATATAGGTAACCATCTCAATTGATTGATTCAGATTCTTTTAAATTACTTCTCCACGAGCTTCTCCATTACCCTTTGCCTGGAATGCCAATTCCTTCACTGGATTTCGATCCTCGCCCCCTCGATAATTACTCCAACTCACAATTTATATTTTTTTATTCTTCAACTCAATTTGAGCCAGTTTCATGAATTTTAAAATGCTCAAGACAAATTCTCATTTGGACTAGGACATGGCTGTAGGCAGAAATTATGGTGGGTGGGAAAAGGGATGGTCGAGAAATGAAGAACTCAATCCTTATGCAGATTGGTTTTATTATCATTTTGTCATCCACCCAGATCAATTTCTAGATGAACTGTAAGGTCCAGGATTTCATTGTTGTTTTGATTTCGATCCTCTACTTCCTCAATAACATCAGAACTCATTGGTTCAGATTTTTTTGAATTATTTTCCTAATAATGGGAACGCAAGTTTCGGAATGTTACTCCGTTCCCTTGATTTTGACCCCCAGCCCCCTTCAGAATAACCCCCAATTAATTAATCTAGATTTCCCAAAATTGTTTCTCGATTATTATTTTGTTCAGATTTTATAAGATAAAAAAATTCGGAATTTTTATTTATTTTCTCAATTTCGACCCCCAACCCCCTTGATAACTACCCCAATTCACAACTCGAATTTTTTTAATTATTTTTCTCATGATCATGAGTTTGATTTGAATCAGTTTCATGAATTTCAAAAAATTTGAGACTATTCCTAGTTTTGGCCTTATTAGGGGTGTAGGGGAAAAACTGTTCATAGGAGGGGTCCAATTTTTCAGGAATATATTTTTTGAATCAAGATCTACAACATATAAAAAATTCAGCCAAATTCACCGAAACCACTTTTTCATAGAAAACGTGCGGGTCCTTTGGTGTTGATGGTCCAGAATTTTTTTTTTCACGAAAACGGGGGTATGTTGAACTTTCATCAATTTTGCACTGCTCTGTTCATTACCCTGTAGAAATTTTATGAAAAGCTCTATGCATTTCATATTGACAAGAAAGATGGCCAAAAGATTGGACTATTTAGTGCTTTTAACAAAATCAGAATCGTTTGTGCCAATCAAAAGTTACAGCGGTTCAAAATTGGGTGAATTTTTGATTTGTAACACTTTCATTGTTGAGCAGTTTACTTAGTAGCGACTTACTAGTTATGTTTTAATAACGTATCAACGGAGTAACTATGCATAGGGCTGCTATTTCTGTTAATGTAGAAAGAGAATTATAACACACAGGTAAATACCGAGGGCAAAAGACTACCGCGAGGGCCCTTCAAGGACCGAGGGGCTTAGGTTGTGCAAAGTTGCCATCTGATAATTCCAGCAATACATAGATGATTATCAGACTTTTTCCGGTTGAAAAAGTTGCAGTTTTTGAAATTATTCTTGTCAGTTCTGGCAGTTAGCATGAGCTAGAGGAACCTATGGATTCCTCCATAATAACCTTGGAGTATCCTTGGTAATTATGACTCCCGTAATATGTACCGTAACCAAGGCATCATTTAGTGATTAAGACCTGTAGGGAATAAACAATTATATGGTTTTTAGGAATTTAGTTAGCGAATACTGCATCCCCTATGCAAGTTACGAACAGGGATACCAAAGGCATGAATGGTAATGGCGCTGGCACTACAACTGAGGCCAACGATGAAAATTTTGGGAGCCCTGTACCATGATTGTTTTCGATTATGAGTAAAAACCAGATTTTTCCGGCTCAAAACAATTCGTAGATAAGATACTTTATGCAAACTTTGCACACTTGATATGCATTTTTATAATAATTATACATATTTCCAGACGTGATTAATAACAACTGTCTTCTTTCTTTCCAGGTAAGAACTACGAACAGCCACTTACCGAGTCCCATTGGCCAAGGACAAACTTGGAACTCATCAAGAATTCACGTGCTGCATTAGCGATTACCGTACACTCAACATTCCCCGACCAAACTGAAGTATATTTGCCAAACAAATACAAATCGCTACTTTACGTTGAGCATTGATTGTATAGATACCCATATTTAGCGTTGGCGCTTCTTTGGCCACAACACATATATACGATAGAAAGCCCAAATTCTTGCGAACTAATAGAGGAAAGTCACCGCACGAAAGATTGATTTCTCCTCTCTTATGCATATTCTTGCATTCCCCAAGTTTGAATTTTTCGTCTGCACCCGCCACGGCCTCCGATGCTAATCAACTGCGCGAAGAAAGTCGATAATTTGTGCTTAAACACTCCGGTCGCAATAGGTGCGATTTGTTCCCTTCCAAGTGTTCATTTTTGTTTCACACACCTGCCTGCAGGAAACACAATCCGTCAAATCTTTGTGAGCGATGATGACTAAGAACTGTGTCAGTTGCAAAATCGAATGCATTGAATTTGCATGAGCGTAGGTGGAGGACACGGGCGCAGGGCGTGGGCTTTGGGTTGGATAATAATAAAAAATTATGGTATGCCAAATTTGAATAATTATCTATTGTATAATAAAATGAGAATATACGAAAACCTTATCGGCTATAGGTGCTTGTTTACAATTGCGACCTTCAGTCTTGCAAAATTTCTAGAGTTCACAAAGGACAGTCGTGGAAATGTCACCTGAAAGCACCTCCACCGGTGCTCGCATGGTAAAAGGATAAAGGTTATACATTCTCATTGCTGAAAGTGGCTTTAAATTCTTTTTCCTTCCGGCTCGGTGCTTTTGTATTTATCCAGTTGACCTATCGACTTCCCAAGCATCGATACAAGCAGTTAAATATTGCTACAAGATTTCGACGGATTGGAGAGTTCTGCCAGCTTTGCAACTGAACGCTACCACCGGCTTTCGTCCTTTCCGCATTCATTTTCAGCAGTTCAAGTCACTTTGCAGCATCATAAATAGCAAATATTGCATTTAAATTATTGCTTTACATTAAATTGAGGTGAATTTGGAAAATAATTTGAGCAAGCCTTCGTTGCCCTCACTAGCTAGTTCTTTATTTCAAGCTCTTCAATTTTTGACCAAAAACCGACTGGATAAAAATTGCAAACTGATTATAGATTGGTTACGGTATCTTTTTTTTTCACATAAAACACTCATAAACAGGGATCAAAAATCAAGTCACAAGGTAGCAGCATTTCCATAGGTAATTAAAAAGAGCGCATGTCAAATCTTAATCGCTGGATTAAAACAGTAATTACGAAGATCACAGCAGAAAGTCACGGGTTTTTTCTTTCTCGATTTTTTAAGCCAGCAATAAAAAGCCCAATTGCACGAGTCCTTCATGTTTCAATGTTCCTACCTGTGTGGTGCGTGGTTATCTGGAAAGCAGAACAATTTGGGACAATGACTTCAAATCAACTTGTTTACTTACTTTACGCTGAAATCAAAGTTTCGTAATTTGGTACACCTGTGACGTAGCACGATAATATTATTATTATTGCCTATTACTTCACCATCTACACAATAAATCTCAGATTACCAGGGTGTGTATTTGTGGCAGCTCCCAGAGCTCTTGCGTGAACTTCTCTGATAAGAATACCTCTATCATGCGCAAAGGTCGAGGCCGACACGCCAAAACAAAGGTCACTTATTAAAAAAAAATCTATAAACCCAAGTAATAACGCTGGAATATGCAGCATTCAATTATTATAATGGCGATGGGCGGTTCAATCAGTTGGATGGGTCGACCAAACTGGGGTCTTTTTTCCTTTCTTTTTTTATTTCATCGCTTGAGGCAAGTTACCAGATTTGGCTTATCTAATGTTGGGCATTGCTAATCAGTAGTAAATAACACGAATTGCTCTAAGTCAAGGGGCAATAAGGGGTGATTGGTCTAACAGAATGCACTGGACCGGAGCTTGAGGTCGCCCCCTGGTGGGGAACCTTCACAATTTCACGTGTCTCCCTTTTCACGTCTAGTTCTTCTTAAATTAAGCTGGGAGCTGGGGCCTCCGGTAAAGCGCCGCTGGTGATATTTCTTTCGAATTCGGTTCTGTGATTAAAATACTATTTTGCTGATATGAGTCGTAAGATCGCTGACTGCGAAGGCTGCCATTCAAAATGATAGTAAAACTTCATTTAAACTCAGTGTAAATTGACTTCATTATGAAAATCTTGATCATACTTCATTATTAGTGGGAGCGGTACGCAAAATGATACTGCATTTTAGAGTAGGGTAACGAGATTTTGCATGGGCGTACCTTATACCAAAACAAGCGATTTGACCCGCAGCACTCCATATTTCGTCCCTCAGGGGGCCCATGGGGGCCCTCCAAATTTTCAAGATGCAAGAACTTTCACAAAACGATCATTGAGTATCGTCATGTGTGCCATAAAAGAAGCTTACGGGTCTGTTGAAAATGACCCGACATCAATTGACGTCGTGTCCGTTCCATTCCTCACACTTGAAAAAAATATTCTTTTGCAAAGGTCAAAAAACTTGTTTTTTTTTCTTATATGCAAGGAAACGATAAATTGATATGATTTGTTGCGTTCCCAACTAAATCGCATTCCGTAAGCCTAATTATAAAGAAAAATTTCTGGCAGTGGTATTTTCCAAAGAAGTGGTGACGTCTTCAGTACACCTTTTCCAAGAGCATTTCTTTCCCACTGTCCCCACTGGATATCACTCGTAATTTTTGCAGGAATAGACACCTCGAACTCTTTTTTGCTGATTTTGACGCTACATGACTCTAAAACACTCAAGGATGCCCAAAAAGAATTTTTTTCTGCTGGGCCGTCCAACTTGCGGAATTTCGATTTTATAGTAGGAGAGACGCGAACCAATATTCAATCTAGGCTGCAGGCGCAGGCAGTTTGGTTTTCGTGGAACATATACTTACATGTCGTGTTTTATTGCAGTACTACAAAACGCAGGGTGGTTAGGTATGAGTAGGTATATTTTTCGCTGAAACCAAATCGCCTGACCTAGATCAAATTAATCTGACCGTCTCCCCTACTGAAAATTCAACATTCCAAAAATTTGACGGACCAGCAGAAAAAAATTCTTTTTGGGCTTTCTTGAACGTTTTCGAGTCATGTAGCGTAGAAATCACCAATAAAAGAGTTCGAGGTCTTTATTCCTGCAACAATTTTGAGTGATATCCAGTGCGGACATGAAAAGAAATGCTCCTGGAAAAGGTGTACTGAAGAAGTCACCACTTCTTTGGCAAATACCACTGCAAGACATTTTTCGTCATAATTAGGCTTACGGAATGCGATTTAGTTGGGAACGCAACACATCATATCAATTTATCGTTTTCTTGCACATAAGAAAAAATAAAAATAGTTTTTTTTGACCTTTGCCAGAGAATATTTTTTTCAAGTGTGAGGAATGGAACGGAGACGACGATAATTGATAAAAAACATTTTCAATAGACCCGTAAGCTTCTTTTATGATACACATGACGATACCCAATGATCATTTTGTGAAAGTTCTTGCATCTTGAAAATTTGGAGGGCCCCCATGGGCCCCCTAAGGGACGAAATATGGAGTGCTGCGGGTCAAACCGCTGTTTTTGGTATAAGGTACGCCCATGCAAAATCTCGTTACTCTTCTCCAAAATGCAGTATCGATGTGTTTTTAGATGTGTACCGCTTCCACTATATACATTTTCTCTCAGTTACTAAACTGAGGTATTATCCACAAGTCACTAAAGTTGGTCATTATACACGCTTTTCACAATAATCCATTGTGAACATCTCACTTGCTTATAATAGCTTATTTCTCTCACATACTATAATATAGGTACTGCCTTCAAAAAAAATTGCAACGCTACGAATCCGTCGACAGATTTTGATGAAATTTTCATGAAGCCTGAATGATAACAACGATATAAATTAATTATTAAGATTTGAAAACTGTAAAGTCAAGGTTACGAAGAAAGATTAATAACGTCTTTGGTCTTTTTTTTGCGCTCGTTAACCCTGTGAGGCATGGTTTCTATCTATAGGCCAGTAGCAGGAAGCGAAAAAGCCACATATGCCTGCGAAAGGTCCCATAGGAAATTTTTCTTTTGATATTAGTTTACTGGGGAGTCCTAATGAAGAATCCAAATTTGTGACCTTGTGTGACCTCTGGAACCGTGGTAAAAAAATGAAGAAGTTGAAAGTTCGTGAAAATCGTCTGTTTTTCTTGAATAACTCGTGAACGGTGATCCTACAAACAAAATGTTTAGCGGTCAAATTACAGATCGTTAAATTCTGAACAAAATGATGCCATCACCATTGCTGTGTAATGAACGGTTACCTAAATACAGCTTTCGGAAGTCTACCCTAAATATCGCTCGGAGTTATCAGCTGAATTCTGGCCGTCAAACTGCAGCTTCTCACTCAAGAGGCTATACTGTCATTGTCCGTGGACCGATATGCTTGCCTCAAACATTTCTTGAAAGGCAATTGAACCGGCTTCAATATGGTCCGAACGCACTTCCGTTACAATCTGTATCTTGAATGTTATCAGCGGTCAAAGTCGGTAGAGGATCAACCGCGGGACCTTTAAAAAACGCACTTTTTCCGTTCCTGTCATAAGGTCTGCTTCTCTTGCAGGTAAACGCTGTTAACGGAATATGTAGAACAAAGTGTGCTCAATAGAACCCGGGCTAACGAAAATTTCTCCTTTTTGTAGTTTTCAAAATATATGCGTTCAAATGTGCGCCTTTCGAAGGTCCCGCGGTTGATCCAGTACCGACTTTGACTGCTGATTACATTCAAGATACATCGTGACGACACTGCAGTCAAAGGATATTGGAGCCGATTCAATTGTCTTTCAAGAAATGTTAAGGGCAACCATATGCGTTCACGGATAATGACAGTTTAGCCTCTTGAGTGAAAACCTGCAGTTTGACAGCCAGAGTTCATCTGACAGCTTCGAGCGATTTCAAAGGTAGACTTCCGAAAGCTGTATTTCGGTAACCGTTTATTGCACAGCAATGACTTTGGCATCATTTTGTTCAAAATTCAACGTTCTTCAATGACTAGTAGTGGTAGACATTTTGTTCGTGGAGTCACCGTTTACGAGTTATTCAAGAAAAACGGACGATTTTCACGCATTTTCAACTTTCAACTTCATTTTTTTTTACCATGGTTCCGGAGGTCACACAAGGTCACAAATTTGGATTCTTCATTAGGACTTCCAAGTAAACTAATATCAAAATAAACATTACCTTAGTCCTAGCGGTATAAGTAAAATTTCATAAAAATGGCTCTAATTGTGACAAAAGTGTGAAATTTGGTGTGTGGACTCCTAAAAGCATTTCAAAGGTTTTCAGAAGGGGAGCCAAGAAAAATTTTGATTTTAATTTTTTCAATTTTTTGTGACGTCATTTTTTTTCTTTTTTTTATCTTTCTGAAACTATTTGAGATTTTTGACTTTTGCCTTTGTACTATGGTGAGTAATTGCTTATTCCAAGAAACGGAAGAGAAAATTTGTGAAAAAAATCAATTGAACTGAAATGATGACGTTTTTTGCAAAAATCAAACTTTTCAATTTTGTGTGAAATGTGAATATGTGAAAAATAGAAAAATGCAACTATTCCTCAAAAAAGCCCTATCAGAAGTTCTTGAAGTGTGTCTCCAAATTCCAAGCCGTTCTCAAGATATTTGGAAAAATGTTATTTCTTGCAATTGTTCCTTCGTATTAGCTCCTATTACATCAAACACATCACAGGGTTCTTTTTTCTTAGAAATATACTTAGGAATGATCAGACCGGAGATTTCTTAGTAGTTTATTGTAAATTGTAATTTTTCCAGTGGCGTAGACGTGGATATTCGAACCATTTCTACCCTCCCACCGTACTTTCTACACCACTCGATTATTTAGAAAATATATGATATTTTGGCATCATGATCATCTAAGTTCACCTAGGATGACACTTCTTTTGAAAACAAGATGAGATCGATGATCTTGAGCACACAACTTTTCCACTGATCAGATCGACTGCTAAATATTACTTTTTTTTAAGTATATTAAGTAACATTTATTAATAGGTAAATTTTACAAAGATAATATAGTAATAAAAACGGACATTACATTTTGTATCACCTCCTCGATCATCTCCATCATGACTGTTTTAGATACATAATAGTTTATTGTTCCCCCAAACTGAAAATTCTGCACTTTATCAACAGTAAAGTTGGTTGAGTGGCTATCACTGGCGTCGAAGGCATACATGTCATCGCATCTATTTTGTAATTATTGCGGTTTGGAACATAGGAACATACCTACCTATTTGTTTGTGAATATTTGTATTTTATTTGACAAGATGATCATCAAAAGCCACCTGTTGTGACATCCTATTCAAAAACTCTGGGGGGGGGGGGACAATCAACTATAATTTATCTAAAACAGTCATGATGGAGATGATCGAGGAGATGATACAAGATGCATTGTTTCGCAGTCGATCTGATCAGCGGAAAAATTGTGTGCTTTTTAAATGAAGTGTCATGCTAAGTGATCTTGGATGATCATCATAATGGCAAAATGTCATGTATTTTTCAAATAATCGAGTGGTGTAGAAAGTATGGTGAGAGGGTAGAAACGATTTGAATTTTTATGATCTACGCCACTGGAAAAATTACAATTTACAATGAACTTCTAAGAAATCTTCGGTCTGATCATTCTGAAGTATATTTTCAAGAAAAAAGAACCCTGTTATATGTTTGATGAAATAGGAGCTAATACGACGAAGAAACAGTCGCAAGAAATAACATATTTCCAAATATCTCGAAAACGGCTTGGAATTTTGAGAAACACTTCCATAACTTCTGATAGGGCTTGTTTTGAGGGATAATTGCCTCTTTTAATTTTTCACATATTCACAGTATTTTTTGAAAAAAATGGAAAAAATTGATTTTTACAAAAAACACCATCATTTCAGTTCAGTTAATTTTTTTCGCAAATTTTCTCTTCTGTTTCTTGGATTAAGCAGTTACTTCCCATAATACAAAAGCAAAAGTAAAAAATCTTGGATAGTTGCAAAAATGAAAAAAAAAATAAAAAAAATGACGTCACAAAAAATTAAAAAATCAAAATCAAAATTTTTCTTGGCTCCCCTTCTAAAAACCTTTTAAATGCTTTAAGGAGTCCACACACCAAATTTCACACTTTTGTCACAATTAGAGCCATTTTTACGTGTACCGCTAGGACTATATGGGAGTTGTTAGCAGCTCATGGGGGAGGTCATCTCATGCTTCTTGTATCGCCAGGTATCGGAGTCTAGGCATTGAATTTTGAATTTAGAAAATGTTTTTATGATCCATTATCTGAATGATAAATTTCTGGCAAGGAATAAACCAGCTGGAATTGATTCCGCAACGCCTTATTTCACAAATCCAACTTTATCCTTAAAGACGAATAGAAGACGTTACAATTACACATCTTGAAATAACCAAGGAAATAACTTCAATGAACAATGCAAATAATCTCTCTGTTACCAAAGTGGAAAAGAGCAAAACTAGGTACAGCTCCTACATATCCAAAATTTCAGTCGTTGCTTTGTACAATTGAAATGATTGTTCTGTGAAAATTTTATCAAAATCGGTCAAGAGATTCGTGCTGTTGCACATTTTCTGGAAAGCAACATAATCTACTATTGTCAGGTGTGATAACATTGTTCAAATTTTTTAACTTGTTGTGCAAGAAGAACTTTTGAAGTTCAAAAAGTCGTGCTTGGTCACTGAATTAGAAACCTCTAATTAGGGTAGATTACACGTTATTGGGGGGCATGGCCTCTCCAAAGCTAGGCCTGAGGGAGTCGCCCAGTTCGGCTGTCCCTGGAATCTGGATGTCACCGAACTCTGGCCGATTTTTCTAGTGGTACCTAACCGCTGAAAATGAATTCTGAAAATAAGGGGAGGTCTTCCAGGCGACGATTTTTCAGTCAATTTGGGTTTAAGGAGGCGACCTAATTTAATTGTCGATGGAAAATAAATCAACAAAAACAGCTGACTGTACAAGAATGTTATCCTTGCCCAAAATTCCAATGTCAAGAGCGCTATTTGTAGCACCACGAATTCGGTAATCATTGCAAATTTGAAACGCAAACAAAACTTTTTGTAGTAACAATTAGAATCTGCGTGTCAGTCCCTGACTTTTGCCATCACCTGCCCACATTTCACTCCAAGATGTTATCTTCTTCATGTCTCGTCGATCAATGCAAAAAACGTGTAATTGTTGAAAAACATGTACCTGCTCATTTAAATCCAGCGAAAAATGATTCATATTCTCTAGTGCCTGGCACAACAGAATTTTCGACAAGTAATAATGGAAAGTTATCAAGAGTTTTTTTTTTGTTCGTGTTCCTCGAATCGAGATTAAGCGTATTATTATTTCAAATTAAGATACACAGGAACTCGGTTTCTGTGCGTTCATTAAGATGCTCGTTAATGTCCGATGAATTTTTTCAGTTTCAAGTCGAATGGAAACTACCGGAATTACAATTCCGCAGAGCTTCAAGTAATAATTACTGATGGCATTCCAAAAGGAAGAAGCCGAGAACAATCTTCATACGCAGCACGCAAGGTTGAAGATCCTCCACTGATGCCTTGAACTCGCACTTTACGAGACGGTGTGTATCCATCAAAGCACCCGCAATCTTTACGTAACCGCTCTATTGTGGTGATTCTGGTCCAAAGTTCAAGACATCATGGTACTTGGAATCGTTCTTTGCTCGGACTGTTCTTCGAAATCGGCTGCTTCCTATTTGAATTAAGCAAGATACACAAAAAATTAGTGACGCGGCCGGTATACTCGGACGTCGTTGTAACGAATTTCTTTTCTTTGTACGCCAGACAAAGACGAATGTAGGTAGACTTGATGGTATGTGATGCCCGGGCCAAGAACTCGAAGATGAGGACCAAACAACTTTTACGGCTGCCAGAGAGCTCTGCCGGTGGAAATTGCCCTGGGGGGCTTCGAGCGTGAGTTTTTTGTGGCGATGCCGGTCACGGCCAATTGTTCCTCAAATTACTGGGTCTTGTTCAATAACAGGGTTCAAAAATGCGTCCAAAAAGTGGCACTTATCAAGATTGTTGCTCTTGAATCGGAATTTCTGATCTTCGACGCTTTGGCGTTTTTATTCTTGAAGAGTTCACGGTGGATACGAAATGTGAAAATGTTTCGATTGAAAGTGGTAATTTTTAGGTCAGTTTTTATGAAATCGGGCCACTTATTTATTGCTATCGTGATTGATAATCGGATTGAAAAAAAAATACTTGTCATCAGTGCTTTCGACGCATTAACACCTGTGACGTAGCCAGAGTACACAATTAACGTTCAGAGATTAATTTTCCGCAACACTGCGCCAAGTTTACATAAAAATTAACTAGTGGTTGATCAAAATAACCACTCGTATGCCTGTCTTTTGGAAAAAACGCGTTGAACACTCAAATTGAGAATCTAAACAATCAGTTAAACAGTCTGGAAGCGACTCGATCTGGATCGTGGTTAAGATATTTGTCCACATAGTTATATGTAACACAATATTTGTAAAGCAAAAATTTTCATGACAAAATATGTATTTTTAGTACCAATGATTGCGTCGGTATTGAAAGACAAACCGATACTAAAATAGATTGGATCCTCCATTGGATTTTGAATGAAACTAGGGATCTTCCAGTGGATAAAACAGCTACAAAATATTGTATCGAGTCAGGCTTCACCTCAAATCAAAAGAGGCACAACAGATGACATTTCTAGGTTTTTGGCATGGTATTCGCTTGCTGCGACCCACAAAGTGAGGTAAGAACGGCTTTATCGTGAAGAATTTTTCAGAACTAAAAGCAAACTGACACGAAAACAAAGCCCTTTCTGTAATACTTCACGATTTATATTGTTAGAAAATGTTCCTCTGCAAAGCTGGAATCGAAAGCTGCTTGTACTGTGGCGACATCTGGCTGGCCGATAGCGTCTGTTTGTATTGTTCACTCAACGCGCAGTCAGGTCAGGATACGCCAGTGCCAGAGATCCTCGCTAGATATCGCGCTTTGTAAAGCTCACTTTCTGCCTCACGCCTTCGGTGATTCTGTGATTCGGACGTTTCTTCGGTGGTGATCTTGCCAGTTGATAATTCGAGGACAAGTTTGCCAATATTCTATCGATAAACAGGCGATTTATGATGATAATTATCATTTTCAAAATGATATGCAGATTTTCAATATCAACCGCTCAATTAGGCGTTGGGAAAAATTGGCGTTATGACATTTTGAAAGTTTGCATTATAATGGATAAAACCGAAATTCCAATGTTACGGTATCACCTTCCTTCATTACATACTAATTACGTTCTCCCAACACGTGTTATTGCAGGTAGGTACTTAATGCAATTATCTTAAATCAGGTGCGATATTACAGTACCCGGTATATTATTTACGCATAATTTGTTTACACCGGTCATCTTTTGCATGGAAGATTTTCTCTTCGTAATGGCCGAAGTTGATCACATTGCAGGTAGCTTTCCTGCAAAATTTTCATTTTTTTTTCTTTGAAAGAAAACATGCATTAAAAAATGGATGAAATGAAGTTGAAACCTGTATTGCTCTACTTCCTGCTTCGACATTTAAGTGAGAAAATATCAAGGTCGCGTGAGAGAATGTGACAGTTTGCTGAGAAAATACCAAGGCCGTAGGAAAATCTCCATTTCGAGTGGCCTTCGCTTCGTTGTCAAAGTATTTAATCATTCGGCCAATCCAGTCGCTTCAATAGGTGGAAATTTTGCCCCCAAAGCCAACCTAAAATTGAAATTGATCGCACAGCAGTACAAGTTGATGAAAATGGCAACTACAACTATTGTAGGTTACGAACTTTCAATCGATAAACGCTTCAATGGCAGCAGATGTAATATTGACTCATTCAAAAATACTTGTTTGAAAATAAAAGTTACAGTCCGAAACTTATCAGTAACTGGGCAATTATAGACTGATTGTACACACCAAGCCAAGCACCTCGTTATTTTATGCACATTCTTTTTGCTATCGACACTTTTTTTACAACCATAACTTTTTTTGATTTCTCTGTCGCAAATTATTTTCCAATTGTTGTTGCTGTGATGGTGCAAAAAATGCTTGCGTGAGTTATAGTTCATCTGACACTTCATATATGACAGTTCATAAAGACACTTTATTCAAAACTATTTCGAGGTGAAGGCTTGGAAGCTTGATTTACACCCAGTCATTACAATCCAATGAAGCACGACTGATTACTTTCAATGTGCAAACATAGCTCACTATTATCAGCAGATTTTCCATCCGCTTTTTTGGGTACCTAAACCCTTGTGGAAATGCTAGTGGATAGTGTAATCCTGGCTTTACCAACGCACATTTAAAACTAACGGGAATGTGCCAAGTAGGTACGCAATAGGTCGTTTCGTTTCGTTTTTTTTAAGTGCGCATGTGTGGTGCGAATTTAATAGTTTCGTACACCGATATTGAGAATTAAGACTAAAAAAATATTGTAGTGCACCTAAAATTCCACAAATGGTTTGGTTGAATGTTAAATACCATTTTCTATAACAAGAAGAAATTTACATGCGATCGCTTCCAAAAGATGGGAGGTCCAAATGTTCACGTTGCATCAGTGGTTCGCAATGAGCACCCTCTGCGCCGATGTGATGCGAACACTGATTTCTGACTTATTTTATCAGAATTCCGCTAAGTAATCGCGAGTTTTCAATATCATGTGAATAAATTGAATTCTACGATAAAATTCAATTGTGCCGCTTTTGAATGTTTCGGGAGAATTTGAAAAATTGAATCAAAAACTATTTTTGTTTGAAGTAGAAGGTATTGCCTCAAACATCAAGACTCTAATTTTTTTTTGTTTGCTCTGCATCAACAGCTAGGTTATTAGCAGATTTTTGTCGTCGGAGTTATTCTGTAACGATAACAATGATGACTATTCTCGTCGTCATTGTTATGTCGAAGGCTCTCCTCCAATCAGCGCACGGAATCAGTGTCGTGGTGATCTTCAGGGCAGCTGAAGCTGCGCTTTTATCGAAACAGACGACGATTTCCCTACCATCAAAAGTGCTCGAGAATTACAGAGAGAGCACGAGAACACTTTGATCTCCTATATTGACCTCCTATATATTTTTTGGAAATGATCGCGTGTAAATTCCACTTTGATACCCTCGATTTCGATCAACTCCTGAAACATAGTGGTAGATGTAATGCAAAGTCTGATTTTTTGGATCACATCAGCTTGCTTGTTGTGTTATGTGAACATTCCGCACCCATCTTTCGGGAGACGATCGCATTTGAATTTGTCCTCAACTGACCTAGACTAATTTCATAAAGCTCTTAATAAATCGCAACGACCGTTCTCGGAGGCATCTCGGACGTGAACTGTCATTTATAAGTGACTTTTAGTCGCTAAAGCGCCAAACCGCATAGCCTACAAAACACCAAATGAATGAAGTGAAAGTGTTTAATAATAAAGTGGAAATAGTAAAGAAAAATAGTGTTACTTTGAATATTCTGGTTGAGGTCTATAGTTAGTTTGTGCTTTTGATTTGGCATTTTGCCTACAAAAATTGTTAGAGCCGCCTCCGGTGATATTTCTGACACTGAAATTGGTTTTGACAAGGTATTACGCTAGCTGCGATCCACATGACCAAGTGAGAATTGCTGCTTCACTCTGTTAGATTTTTCAGAAATAAAGGGCGTTTCAAAAGTTGCTTTCACGGTGGCGTCATCTACCGGCCAATCTCAAAAGGTCACGATGACGTCTCTTTGTATATTTTCACTCTAGGCTGAAGCAGCTTTCAATCTTGTTGTTCAATCAAGTTTGAACTTTCACACTTCAAAACAAGTCAAAACACGTCAACACTTCATGGGAATTCAAAAACTCAGAAAAAGTCAAATGTACTCCACGCGCAGCATTCTTCTTTGCCCTCAGCAGTGATAATGCATTTCCCATCTCGATATGTATAATTATCCATAATCACCATCAATTACTTTGCTTCCTATTGTTTAGAAGTTTGAAAATGGGCCATTCCCGACTCTATATTGCCGACCTCGATTGTCATTTTCCCAACCAAGAGAAGTTTGTTTGGTGCCGGCGAGATTCAACTTTTTTCAAGCCTTGATGATTCCGATGGCTCGATTTTCAGCGCATTTTCCATCTTGATGAAAATCGCTATTGCAACCGCTTTGTCCGTCCGTCCGTCCGTTCCTCAAACTCCTCCCAAACTAGACGACCTAGCTTTCTAATTTTTTCGCTGTTACATAGGTGCTACTCCCAAAGGAGGGCTAGGCTATATTGGATGTCTATATTGCGCCGCCAACATAGAGAAAACCGCCCCCGATTAACTTGAAATAATATAACATAATATTGCACTTTCTACCAGACCTAATGCTCTGGTGTTCTCATTTTTTGAATAATACCTAGTTGCCACTTATAAACGTAAGCCAAGAAACATTCCGTCTTCAATATGCGCCGCCGACATGAAAAAAACTGCTAAAAACCGCCCCCAATCACTTTAAAATAGAAAACATAAACCCGAAGACATAGCGATCTGATTCTTTCGGTATATGAATAGCTGACTAAAAATGGGAAAGGATAGGCTATTTTTGGTTAGTCGCCGCCCCCAGATTCCGCCCCCAAACGATAAAAAGTGCAACTTTCACAAATGTTACTGATCGAGATGTTCCCTTAAACATTTAGGAACTGCCAACTCAAATTGTGCAACATTTGCTCAGCCGAACGCTGCCGCTTCCACACGCCGCCCCCAAAGTAAGATATAAATGAAAAACATGAACCCAAAGACATAGCGATCTAAGTTTTTCGCTATATGGATAGCTGACTAAAAATGGAAAAGAATAGACTACTTTTGATATGGCGCCGCCTCCAGCTTCCGCCCTCAAAAGAAAAAAAGTGCAACTTTCAACAATTTTCACTGATTTAGCTGATAATGTTACCTCGAACATTTAGAAACTCTTGACTCAAACTGTGCAAGAATTTCTTTGCCAAACTCTGCCGCTCCCACACGCCGCCCCCAAAGTGAGAGATGAATGTAAAACATGAACCTGAAGACAAAGCGATCTAATTCTTTCACTATATTGATACCTGACTGACATTGGAGAAATATAGGCCACTTTTAATTAGCCGCCGCCTCCAAACAAACAAAAAATGCAACTTTCACAATTCTCACTGATTGTCATATTTCCCTCACATTTAGTAACTCCCAACTCAAACTGTGCAACAGTTACTTTGCCGAATGCTGCCGCCCCCACACGCTGCCCTCAAAGTGAGAGATGAATGAAAAACATAAACCCGAAGACATAACGATCTAATTCTTTCGCTATATAGATAGCTAACTAAAAATGAGAAATAATAGGCTACCTTTGACATGGCGCCGCCTCCAACTTCCACCCCCAAAAGAAAAAAAGTGCAACTTTCAATAATTTCCACTGAATTACATTTCAATGTTACCTCAAACATTCAGAAACTCCCAACTCAAACTGTGGAAGGATTTATTTGCCAAACTCTGCCGCTCCCACACGCCGCCCCCAAAGTAAGAGATAAATGTAAAACATAACCCTGAAGACATAACGATCTAATTGTTTCGCTATATAGATAGCTGACTAAAAATGGGAAGAGATAGGCCACTTTTGATTAGTCGCCGCCTCCAGCTCCTGTCCCCAAATAAAAAAAAATGCAACTTTCACAATTTTCACTGATTGTCATATTTCCTCAAACATTCAGAAACTCTTAACTCAAACGGTGCAACAGCCGAATGTTACTTTGCCGAATGCTGCCACCCCCACACGCTGCCCTCAAAGTAAGAGATAAATGGAAAACATAAACCCGAAGACATAGCGATCTAATTCTTTCGCTATATGGATAGCCGACTAAAAATGGAAAAGAATAGACTACCGTTGATTAGTCGCCGCTCCCAGCTCCCGCCCTCAAACAAAAAATATATTGATAAATGAAAGAATTTTCATTCAAATCTATTTCATTGGCAAGTACCCCATTCTGATAACACAATATCACAATGAGTTTCGAATGAAGAAAGTGGGCAAGGAATGGTGTTTCTATTTCAACCAAATTTCTTTACGTTCACAATATGCCTCTTTGAGAACATGCGCTACTGAGACTCACGCACGTGAAGGCATACTCACTTGTTGAATTTGGCGTGTCTATTTGCGTTTTCTCGTATTGAATATTGAGGTACACGACAAGTTTTATATTTCTTCTGTCACTCTATCCAGACTCCGGGTGTGTTAACTGAAGTGAAAATCTATTTTCATGCCTACAATTAATCGTGAATTTTCATTTGGACTTGATTCATTACGGGTTATTGCCTTATAAATCGGTACCGTCTTGCGATCTTTTTCAGCGGTATAAAAACTAAAATTGCTTTGGTCTCGCCCTCACCTGCTATAGCTCCCGCCTCTCTGCTAACTTGGTGGGAATCAACAGCAAACGGACATCTAGGGAAAAAGCTATCCGAAAGTTGAATAGCTACACGCCCAGTAAAACCTAAAATTATCAATCATGGGGAAATTTTTAGAATTCGATGAAGATTATGCTGTTATTGATGTGTAAATAGACTAATAAAAATTTCAGCCCCCAGTGAAATGCTGCTGTCAACTCAGTGAAAGTGACACAGTGAACTCGTTCTAGAACTCTCAATAGTAGGTACACACCCCCCGTATAGCTGCGCTGCGCCTCGCTAATATACCGGGTGATCATTTGAAAACTATCCACCTGCAATAACTCCCGATTCCTAGTATAGTAGTAGCATTGAAGTAGTAAGCTTTATTAACCAACGGTAATAAGTTAGAGTTATTAGTTACCTAATACATATTTATAAAAAGGAAATTAAACTCTTTCTCTTGTTCTTATGACCCCCTTCATTCATTTCAACCCTCTTCTGTCTTCTTTCCTCTTCTTCCATCCAGTATTTATTATCTCTTTCCTCATTTCCGCATCTGAATCTCGTTATAATGTTTCTTTCCTTCATATTTTCTCTCTTGAAGTATTTTGGTTCTTCTACTATACTGTTATTAGATTTTTGTATAATTTATTATATCTTGAATTTTTTATCCGTTCTCTCCTTTCCCGGCTTTCCACATCTCTACTTCTCTACATCTCTACTTCTCAGTTCCTCTGCCATCCGTCCTCCACTCTCTCTTGTTCTTCTGACCTCTTCGCTCGAGTAAGCGCTTCTTCTATAGAAATTCTCTCTGTCTTTTAGTGTTCCTCTTTCTGCATCCTTCAGTTTCTCTTTCCAGCATTCTTGTAAAATTTTGCAGTTTTCTCTGTCTTCCATTTTCTCTTCGTACTTGACCGCTTTTCTTCCTGTTTCAATTCTTATCTTCCATCTAGTAGCCATTCTAGTAGAAATTTCAGCCCCCAGTGAAATGCTGCTGTCAACTCAGTGAATGTGACACAGTGAACTCATTCTAGAACTCTAAATAGTACAGGGTGTTCACGATAAAATTCACTCCCCTCCAGTAGATTCCCCTTTGAGATATTTCGAAGAACCAAAAACTTTTTCGTCACGATTTTTCCCAGGGACCTTAAATCGATCCTCTAAAAGTTTGTAATTGGTACCGTATACAGGATGTGATATGTACCTTTTTCATTTTAATTGCAACACTCTATATTTTATTCCGTTATTTGCTGGAGCCTTTTTTTCTGATTACAAATATATATGACACTTATGATTTATTTTGACAAGTAAGTTGTCGGAAAAATAATAAAATAGGTAGTCAAATAATTTTGTTCGCGGCAAGAGAGCTTTGGTTTCTACAGTTCACTTATAAAAAGTTATTCTCGCAGCATTTTGTCTGCAGAATTCAACTCTGCATGGATAAATGGTCTAACTCGTTTCTAATACAGGGTGTCGCGTAATTTTCAATTTTTAATTCATTTGACTACCTATCTTACTATTTTTTTGACAGCTTCCTTGTCAAAATAAATCATGAATGTTATATATCTTTGTAATCAGAAAGAAAGGCTTCATCAAATGACGTAATAAAGTATAGGGTGTTGCATTTGAAATTAAAAAGTTACATGTCACACTCTGTATACGGTACCAATGGGGTACTTGCCAATGAGATAGTATTGACTGAAAATACTTTTAATCATTTACAAAAGTGATAAAGAGTATTTCCTGAAAATTTCCAGAAAATATATCCATTGGTTAAAAAGATTTTTTCTTCAATTTTTTTTTTTCAAAAGATTGGTAACAGTGAGGGAACTTCATTGGAGTTTTCATTTTTGTATTTTTCAAATATTGTCATGCCTCTCTAACAGTTTTTTGAGTTCTCAATCCAACCGTGCTGTTTGTTTAGTTTTTCGTATATTTGTGACGTCACAAATATATTTTTAAAACACGCATTAAGGCCACAATTTTGGGGATATAGGAAAAAGAAAAAATACGGGTACATTATTTTTGACCATACTATCGATTAAGCTAATAAAAAAAATTCAGGCAAGTACCCCATTGAAAACTTTTAGACGATCGATTCAAGATCCCTGGGGAAGATCGTTGGGAGAAAAAAAAAGCTGTTAGCCACGGAAAGTTTCATGTCGGATGTCGGGCAATATTTTTGAAAAACTGATTGTCCTCTGGAGGTAATCAGCATTTGTGATTTTGAAAAATGGATGAGTGAAGTTATGAATAGGTTTAAACTCGGGTTTGAATATACAGTTTTCTTCACTTTATGTTTATTTTATTTATCTTTTTATAAGTAGTTCATAATAATTGACTTATTGTTGCGACTGATTCAATACAAATACGTATTTTTTTTGTATTTTGGAATTTCTAGGTTTCCCAATCCAAAATACGTTTTTGTATTTTGTATTTCAAAGACATTCCAAGAAGTAGTTTGTATTTCGACTATCTTGTATCATGTATTTTGTATTTTAATACATTTTTCGAAATATTTTGCCCAGTCCTGTATACCGGGTGATCATTTGAAAACTATCCACCTGCAATAACTCCCGATTCCTAGTGAAAATGTCTTTAAGCAAAAATAGGTCGATTTTTCTTATTCAGGGGGACATCTTAGACATACATTGGCAAATTTATATCTTCAGCTTTCTCGCCCTCACCCACCTCCACTTCGAAATTTAAAATGACATTATCTGACATTATCAAATAAACAGAAATGGAGTCTCTTTCTGAAGAAATATTCATAAAAAATTTAACCCCACCCCCCCTTCTTCCTAAAATTCTCTGAGTGTCCAGTTTATTATTCTTGACCTCTCAATTCTCTTTTTTTCTAAGAAGGACTCTCTACAGTATTCTGCACCAACGTACCGGGTGATTTTTCAATAAAACATCTGGAGCCAAAGTTATTTGGCCTCGTATTTGGCTGTGAAAATTATTCGAAAAATGCTTAAAAATTTGGAGCCTCATATCTTCAGCAGAAATTTTTTTACTGAAAAACCACCCGGTACGATTGTACAGAATACTGTTGAGAGTCCACCCTGAAAAAAGGATTTTTGTTTCAAGTCAAACAAAGGCCCTAGGGTGGCGCGCGTAAGATTTGACTATCTTCGGCTGTGATCGGTTTTGGCCAATTTACCTATGTTTTAGATGTCCCCTTCGATATAAAAATTTATCTGTTTTTGCTCGAAGATATATTGACTAGGAATCGGGAATTATTGAAGGTGTAGTTTTCAAATGATCACCCGGTATGCAAAAACTACAAGTTCAGTTTTGGTTCAGTTCAATATCTCCCTTAGTGGCCTGTATTGCAAGATATTTTACAATTCCAGAGTATTGTTCACAACCTTTTTGACAGCTTCTGAAAAGTTACTGATTCTGGGCAAGTAGTGCAGTAAAGATAGGTTTTTGGGTTGAAAAAATTAATTCATGAAATTTTAAAGCTGTTACCAATATCAGAATTCCATCCTCTACCATGTACTTAAAATCCCCGAAAATCCCACTTGAACAATTTTCTTGCGGCGCTGTCAAAGTATATCATGTTTGCTGCAACAAGTCCGAAAATTGTATCCTCGCTTTTGTCACATTAGAGCTATATTGTTAGCTCTGAGCTGTCGGTATATACTCCAGGGCATGACCAGAACGTCATCTGAACCGCTGAAATCCTATTTCCCGCAAAAGAAAACACGTAACTCGCTTTAATCTGCAATTGCCAGTGGTAATCAAGTGTAGTTCGGGGATTAGTGACCAAAGGACCCCGCACGATTCTTATGGGAAATGGGTCTCGGTCAAATTCCCTAATTTTTTTATATGTTGTAGCCCAATTTGACACGAGCCAAAAACCGTCGTCCGTTACCCAAAAAAATGGACAGTTTTTTTTCTATAAGGGGTTGAAAATGGGTTATTTCAAGGTAAAAAAATATGTTCCAACGTAAGTGAGAACATTTCAACGTCCTTTTTAACACATATGGCTCATGACAATTCTTTTTTTCTTTTGTGAGAAAATCAACCCCCTCCCTCACCCCCAACCCCTACTTGCGAGTATCAAATTCGAAATTACGTTTGAAAGTCATGCAGATGGTTCTATTTTGTCGAATTACTAATTTTGGCACAAATTTTTTTTCCAACCCCCAAATAGGGGGTGGGGTTGAAAAAAAAACCATCGGTCAATTCGGCTGAATTTCTGATATTGTGCTTCACCAGTTACGCTAAACAAGATTACCAAGGGAAAACTCATTCGTATGACCAGTTTCCACCCCACAGAGGGTTGAAGTTGACTATAATGACTCATAAAACATTCTTCCATGTCATAAACAAAATGAATGAAAATAGTGGACTTTCATATCATCTTGTTTTGTGAAAATGCCTATCCTTCAAAAATAATTTCAACCCCGTCTCTCATCCCCTATCCTTGTTTCTGAACATCATATTCGAAATAAATCTTGAAAATGAAGGAGAAGGTCTACGGTCGGATTCTCTGCATCTGATTGTGTCTCTGCATCTGATTGTGAATCCCCTCTCAAAATTCACTTTCACTATTATGCTTATGTTAGCACCCTTACAGCAGGGTGGGACATACATTTGATTGAATGATTTTTGCCTGGATTATTATTAAAAATATTGGTGTTCCTATCAAGTCTCAACTTTACAGCAGGGTGATTATGTTTACCTGTACCTACATAGTTCCTAACTTTTTTCTTTTGTACGGATACACCTCTACTTATAGTTTAGATTGAAGAATTTTATGTCATTTGGAGCGAAAGCTGCTCAATCAAAGCAAAATATTATGTCACACTCTTATTCTAGCTACTGCGACTATTCGAAGAATGAAATAAAAATTGATATAATTTCCAAGATTTGTTTCGAATATGATGTTCAGAAACAGGGATAGGGGATGAAGAACGGGATTGAAAGTATTTTTGGAGAATAGACATTTTTACGAAACAAGATGATATGGAAGTCCACTATTTCCATTCATTTGGTTTATGACATGGAAGAATGTTTTATGCGTCATTATAGTCAACTTCAACCCTCTGTGGGGTGGAAACTGGTCATACGAATGAGTTTTCCCTTGGTAATCTTGTTTAGCGTAACTGGTAAAGCACAATATCAGAAATTCAGTCGAATTGACCGATGGTTTTTTTTTCAACCCCACCCCCTATTTAGGGGTTGGGAAAAAATTTTGTGCCAAAATTGATAATTCGACAAAATAGAACCATCTGCATGACTTTCAAACGTAATTTCGAATTTGATATTCACAAGTAGGGGTTGGGGGTGAGGGTTGATTATTTCACAAAAGAAAAAGGGAATTGTCATGGGCTATATGTGTCAGAAAGGACGTTGAAATGTTCTCACTTACGTTGGAACATATTTTTTTACCTTGAAATAACCCATCTTCAACCCCTTATAGAAAAAAAAACTGTCCATTTTTTTTTGGGTAACGGACGATGGTTTTTGGCTCGTGTCAAATTGAGCTACAACATATAAGAAAATCAGGGAATTTGACCAAGACCCATTTTCCATAAGAATCGTGCGGGGTCCTTTAGTAAAATCTGTTCTTTTTGTGATAAAGGCATGAGATTTGGTATGAGTGGTCTTCATGATCCTCTTTTCAAATGTAGACATGGCGTCTCGCTATATTTTGGTTAGGGGGGCTTAGGGATCCCCTTGAAAATTGAAGTTGCAGAAACTCATGCAAACCACCATTAAAATAATTGACACGCATCTCAAGAAGTAATCATTCGACTCTACGTTAAATCTCAACAAGAGAGACACCAGTTGTCACCATGTACGCACTGTTCTTCATAATAATGGAAAAATTCTTCGGAATTTAAAAAAAAATCGGGTTTTTATAATTTTTTCATGTAATAGAGGAATAAATTTAGCTTCCGCATATCATTATCCACTAATTCGTATCTGCCAAAGCCATTGATGAAGTCCATTTCTCCATATTGACATCTAGAAGCATCAATTCCAGATGAAACCAGCCAATTCAAGTGCTCAGTTCAGCAGCGTTTTTTTCAATGTTACCAATTGATATGAATGACAATTTATTATTGAGCGAATAGCTTCAACTGTTTTGGAATTTTATTGAGTATAACTAGATGAGCAGTGCCGTAACTAGGGCGTGGCGAAGGTGGCATTTGCCACAGGCGCTAAAATTTCAGAGGCGCAAAATTCAGCTTGGATAATACCTATTACTTATATTTTTCAATTTTTAATTCAATTTTTTATCTGGACCTATACCTATATCTACTTCTACCTACAACTTCACTAACTTTATGAATTAAAAAAAAATCAGAAGCGGCTTTTTCTACCATCTTTTCATGACATGATTCAAAACAGCCATAAAACGGATAAAATTGAAGAGCACGGCGCTGCAGGAAGTAGCATGCTGAGGATGAGGCAGCGCTCGCGCTCGGCGCTCGGCGCCCTCCGCCAGCGCCGGTCGGTCTAGGTGCTTTTCGAGTTCCAGCCTGACTATTACCGCATGTATGCACTTGCACTTTGCACCAATTAAATACAAGAGTGCCGAATCAGTTTGAGATGGGGCCTCTCTATATTTTGCAAAAAATGTTCATCTCTCGTTCAGTAAACTGAATCTTGTCAAGTCATATTTGCGCTCTTCTGTCGCCCAAGAAAGATTAACAAAGATATCTATACTTTCAATCGATGAAACAGCTACGTCAAGCTTGAATTTTGTGGAATTGTAGACATATTTTTTGCATCGAAATCTAGGAAAGTTCAGCTTGGTGGTTGAAGTTTCAAGATTTTTTCATTTTCCATTTTTTTGTCATAAAATTTATATTCAGTTAACAACTTACTTTGGTATTTGAATAGGGTAGCAACGTGCATCTTTTTCCATTTTAATTCTAAATATTTTGTCAATAACTTGACAAGTTTTGTTTTGTTGTTCAATTTTTATCTTTGTCATGCGTCATGCTATAGATACCTACTATCCCATACACTTTCTTTTTTCAGTAGAATGACTTTTTGGAGCAAAAATTAAGTGACAAGCTGGAGCCGTGGGAGAATACGGTTGATGGGTGCTGATAGTTTGGCTCCAAAACTTTGCAAGTGCCATCAGCTGTAGCCGTGGCCCCCACCTTGACACTTTATTTTTGCTTCAAAAAGTCATTCTACTGAAAATAGAAAGTGTATGGGATATAGGTACTAGTATTTTGTTAATTCTTGTTGAAGACTTTTTTGTGTGGAAGATTATCAATTTGTCTTAATGTTTTTATTCCTGGGTTGCGAAGCTCGACAGCAAAAGAATGGACGACCGGGAGTTTGGAAAAAATTTTCTATATGATTATATGTTTTATGAAAAATCGAGTCGAGGATCCAGTGACAGATTTTAAAAATATGATAATCATCTTATTGGCCATTTTTGAATTTGTTTATAGATAATTATTGTTCCCATTGTGACAAAAAATCCGGAGGAGGAGGGAATGAAAGCTTCCAGCTCAAATTTGAGACTATAATAGCATTATTATTATTATTATTATCGAGATTATTATCTGGGAAAATCTTCGCCTGCGGCGCTCTAGAGGGGCCTGGCCCCCCTGGGATGTTTACTTCCTTGGGGCGCACAATTTCTAAATTGCCACAGGCGCCAACAAGCCTAGTTACGGCACTGTAGATGAGGAGTGATGCGCGAAAGCCCCGAAATTTTTTTTTTAACCGCCACCTATCACTGTTACAATTTCACCAAATTTCATGCTACTTTGGCGAAACAACAGCAAATACAGACTAAAGAGTATAGACAAACGTCAATACGATCTGCAGTTGTCAAGTAGAAGGCACGAAGAATGAGGATTGAGGCGTGAAATACTTCAAAGCCCTCAGTTCGAGTGAATACACGGTATAGAAATATTTTCAACACACCCTAGGGGCACAAATTTTATGATGGTGAGCGACGCGAAAAAAATTTTTCCCTATGCTTTTGCGCTTGGTTCCACGCGTATTCATATAAAATTAGGTTACAGAACAGTTCCAGCTATCCATCCATTCATAAATTGTCGATCATATTGATTGGGAACAATTGAAAAACGCTGTTGAACTTCACACTTTAATTGGGTCATTTCTTCGGGAGCTGTCATCCCTAGAATGACAATATCAAAAATCAGACTTTATAAATAGCTTCGGCAAATACAAATTAGTAAATAATGATACACAATAGACCAACTCACCGTTTCTCAGAATAAAAAATCATTAAGAACTGTGTTTTTTTTTGACACTACGAATAAATTTTTTTTCAACACGAAGAACAATGCGTACATGGCGACAATTGTTGTGTCTCTTGTTAAGGTTTGGTGCAGAGTCAAATGATTACTTTTTGAAATGTGTGACGATATTTACCGGTAGTTTGTGAGAGTTCCTGAGACTTCAAATTTTTAAGGGGGTCCTTAGGCCCCCCTAAGCAAAATATGGCGAGGCGTCATGTTTACATTTGGAAAGAAGACCATGAAGACCACTCATACCAAATTTCATGTCTTTATCACAAATCAAACAGATTGTAATCTCGATTGTAATAAACTTGGTTACTGATCCTCGGATTATACTTAATCAACACTGTTAATTGGAAATTAAAGCGACTTCCATGGTTTTTTTTTCGGGAAATACGAGTTAGAGGTTCAAACGAAGGTCTGGTCATGCCCTGCAGTATATACCAATAGTTCTAAGCCAACAATGTAGCTCTAGTGTGACAAAAACAAGAATACCATTTTCGGACTAGTTGCAGCAAACATGTACTACGTTTCCATGGAGAATTGAAATCGATTTGAATACCAAGTTCGAACCACTCATGTGAACACTTCCGTATTCAATCCCGATACCGTTTTCAAATCGATTTCAATTCTCCATGGAAACGTAGTAATGATATACTTTGACAGCAGGGCCGGCCTTACGGTTTGCGAGGCCCTAGGCAATGATACAACGTGGGGCTCCTGTGTGGAAAGCGGATGTCGGGAGGGGGGGCACCGCACCAGCCTCCTGGTGAGGCGTGAAATATGTAGCCCTCTGAAAAGACCTTACCTAATATTTTTCTGGGCTGGGGTGCCAAACTTTTAATTTGCCCGGCCAATAAAACTTGAAACACTTGAGTGCTTGAATGATGAGGTGAGGTCTTCATTTGACCTTCTTGATTCTATTATTTATTATTACTCACCACACTTTAATAACAACAATTTGAACACAGTAACATCGATTACAGGTAATTGTTAATTGATATTTTCACACAGTGACAGTTAGACAGTTCATCCAAAAATTAACAGATGGCACCATACTTGCCACTCGTCACCAACCCGATGGTTGATTTGTGATCAAATTAACAGATGGCACTACGGTGCAAAAAAACACTGATTTTCTTAAGAAAAAGCAAATTTAATTTATTTTAATTATTAGATATTAATTTTGTTTGAAGCAAGCGCGAGGCCTCGCTCTTACGCTTAGGGCGCGAGGCCCTAGGCAACCGCCGCGCTTGCCTTGCGCTAAGACCGGCCCTGTTTGACAGCGCCGCAAGAAGAATGCTCAACTGGGATTTTCGGGGATTTTGAGTATGTGGTGGAAAATGAAATTCTGAATCGATATCTGCTCTAAAACTTTATGAATTAATTTTTTCAAGGTTTGGGGTCTTTTTTGACTATCTTTACTGCACTAAAGGTATATTTACTTCAAAGTCGAGTCAAGTCTTTAACCAAGTCTTTAGTCAAGTCGTCTAACTAAAAACTGTGTCACTTAGCGCAAGCGATTCGTTGTATGCTGGTCACTTCACTCTTCCAAAATGAAGCAAGCTGCCAAGCAATTCCGGGATGCAGTTTGCAGTTTTTGAGCGGCACCTCCAGCGAAGTTGGCTCGACGTGACACCTCCGACGACCTCCCGGCCCGCGAGGTCGCTCTTGACCTCACACGCACGCTTCCACCTTGTTTGTTTGCATACGTCCGGCCCATCCTTAAAGGGTGCTAATTCACTTAGCACGTCTCTTAATTTCCCTTGTTCTTGTCTCTCTTTCCTCCGTACCTATCACGCCGGTGGTTGATGATGGATGCTCGCGACACCTCCGCGCTAATTTAGCACCGGCAATGTCAACAGAGAGTAACGAGCCCCGATATAGTAAACACTGACCTCGCGTTACGAAGATACATGCGGCTGCGCCACTCACCTGTACGAGACCGCCCAGCATTCGTAATGCTGCCGGTGTCGGAGGTGGTCACCACCTGAGAGAGTAACTTGATAAAGAGGTGCACCGCGAAGGAGTTGCCACCACTCGCGAAAGGAGTTGCGCCGCGCTCTGTACCAATGTCTTGCAGCGCTTCTAGCGCCGATGCTGAGCCACGTGCCTTGCTGCCGAAAGTGTTCGTTTCTTCTTGAGTTTCATCCATGTACAAAATTTGAAGAAAATTGTGCGTGTGCCGCAGTGTTTTAAGTAAAGTGTCGTAAATCACGGCACAACCTTCGCCGCGGTGCCTTTTTAATATTTGCCTTCTTTTCACGAGATAGGTGGGTGTGATGATTAATGGCTCGTAGTTCCATCACCGACTTCATCCCGAGCGACGTGCCTTTTCATTTGCTGGAAATCAGGAAGATCTTCGACAGTTTGGGTTAGTTGCCGAGAAGTGCTCGCGTAATTTTTCGAAAAATGTGCACTTCGACGAGCTGTCCGCCGTCTTCGTATTACGAATACAACCACGGTAAGAACTTGAGTGCTTGTCCCTCTCTAATAGCCCTGAAAAGTGTTTGCTCGAAAAACATGTGGTTTTTATCTTATCAGCAACGGGTACAAAGTTTGTGAAGAAACCCGCGTTTAACACCGCTTGTCTAGTCTCGTGATCGTCTATTTTTTTTTTAACTCTTACCCCTGTAGAAATAATGCAGAATCATTTCTCTGACGTCTGTTTTGTTGAACTCTCCCTCTCCCATACAATTGAACAGGTATAGAGAAGTTAATAATAGTGCGGGTCTGTTATTATTAAGACGGTGCTAATGATAGAGCAGAGTGATAGATCAAAATTTGCGCGCGGCAAATGATCAAAATCAATAAGCTGTCAGCATACATCAATTACACGATCTTCGCTCCTATTATATTCAAATGCTGTTTTTGCATGCTACACTTTTTACCAAGAAGCAGGTAATTTTACGTAACATGCATTTTTTTTTATTGAAAAACAATTTTTTACATGTTGAACATTGATGAGAATTTTGAGATAAAGTCTTCAAAGTCCAGTTCCGTGATTTTAATAATGTTAGAATTTCTCACGGAAATGATGTGTCGTAAAAAATGTATAGATACAACACGGTAGCTACAAGCATAAATTTACAATCTTGATGGAATTAGGTTTTAATTCTTATGGTTACCTAATAATAATTAAACTCAGTTTGGGCCAAGTTTCAAGTTCAAGTTCCAGGTGCTATTTTTATTGCCTGTGCATCATAACATCATTTCGGCGAGTCAATTTACTTATGCGATTATTAATAATAATTAATATGTAGGTAGGTACCTGCTATCAAGTATATAATCGAAATAAATAATTTTAAAACTCAATTGACGTTAATGCGTGACAATTATTAATATTCATAATTATTGGTGCCAAAAAAACTTTTTAAGGGAAGTTTCTTCAATTTTTTTTTTTCAAAAATGAATTTGAGAAACTTTAATCAAGCTTTTAAGATTTATCATGTCTTCACTAGTCATCAGGCCAGTAAACCGATGTAACTCATTGTGATCTGAAAATAGAGAGAAAAGTTTACTTCGAAATTATTCTTTTGTTTCGCTGCATCGATAATTTTGAATCAAAAACCAATAAACTGCTGCTAGTGACCTATTTCGCGTTCTACATTTTACAGGTGTCTCACTCAAAATTGATCTTTCCCAGCAAATATTATTCCCTTGCAATTATTTTTCTTATTCTCAATAAATTTTCGTCGGGCGAAAACTTTTCATGATTAATTTTTCTTATATTTTCTGGATCTCAGATCAAATTTCTATCGTATCAATAATATGTATACAGGAATCCCAGGCAAAAACTTGGGCAAAAATATATTTTTCAAAAGGTACACTGGTACACTCTGTACACAGGCTGTCCAGAAATTGGCGGAAAAGCTCTCCGGTACGTCGCAAGGGACCCTTTAGGAAAATCGGAAAAAATGATAAAAAATTCTTCGACTTTCATTTTTGGGGTTATCAAGGGGTCAAGGGACGGTCCTTTGAACCCTTCTAGTTTTGTCAATTTAAAAGAATTCAGTTTACTGTTGACGGCAGAGTTATGAGGAAGAAATATCTACCACTGGATGTGTATTGAATTTTTTATACAGGGTGAGTCAGAAACTTGAATAAATATCATTCGAAGGACCAATTTTTGACTCTTGAGAGCTTCAAAAACATATCACCTAGATTTTTATTACCCAGTTTACAAATTTTTTTTGTGAAGAAAACTAATACACATTAATTTTTGCCTTTTCTTGTTACATTTTGGTGTCAATATACATAATTATAAAATGTAACCAAATATTGATGTGTATTAGTTTTTTCACAAAAGCAAACATCAACAGCGGTTTATTTTTCACTGAAGCATCTTCACCTTTGTTAACTGTGGAGTAAAAACATGAGTGTTGTATGTTTCTGAATTCAGTTCGAGAAAGTCTTCCCACCGCTCTAAAAATAGACAGGTGTTCCATTTGGAAAAAAATATTCTGAAATTCCTATTATTGACAAGTTGGAAATCTGACTTTAGATTCAAAAAAATCTAAGAAAAATTGTACCAGAAAGGTTTTTGCCCGACGAAAATTTGTTGAAAAATAATGTGAGGGTCAGGTCACATCCTGTACCGGAACTATTTCATAGCTATTTATGCAGTGACTCAGGGGGAAGAAAAGGAAAGGAAATGATCGGATGAATAATGAATATTTTACTAATGTGATTACAACCTCGCTTTGCTCGTGTTACAAACTTTCACATCAGTGAAATAGTCATCCGATCTCCCTACTTGTAGCATACATTTTTTCTGTTTGCGTCTCTGTACGCACAGAAAGTGCAATCGAACTGATGACTTTTTGTCAAATAATATGTGCTTCCCTTTTACCACTAAAGTCACTGATCTGATCTAAGTTAGAGAGAGAAAAAGCGAGAAATCACATGCGCGAAAGTGAGATACCACTAACAAATTAAATCAGAATACTTAGTTTAGGTTATAACGGGTGCTTCTTTTAGAAGTATAGAAGTTTAATCATCCATAACGTTGGTTCTTGAGAAGATTTTCTTGTCATTTTTTCATGTAAATATTCGTTAAAGCTTGCCATTTGATCATGCATATGCACAATCGCACAACTTGAGACAATTTTTTAAATAATTATGAAACTTGGTTTTTTGTAAGGCAATTTTTGTGCTTTTTGTGGAATTTTTGCTTCAATTTCCAATTACCGGCCGACAAGATTTCGTATTTCAACTCCCTTAGACTTTTTTCTTTGGGGACTTGTGAAGTCCCTGGCTTCCCTAATTGAGTCTCGAACTGTCTGGGGTCTTAGAAAAAATATCGTTAGCTATATTAGTGAGATAGAGCCCGATCCTTGCCAAGAAGCTACCCGAAATCGAACCTATTTAAATTGGAATTTAAAATAATAATTTTGAGCTGACGTGCGATTCTGCGTAGATATGATCAAATGCCAAGCCTTGATGAGTATTTATGTGAAAAAATGACGGAAAAATCTTCCCAAGCACCAACGTTATCACTGATTAAAGTTCTATACCTCTAAAAGAGTCACCCTTTACAAGGGAAGCACCTAATATGTACAGGTGTCCCGAAGTTAATGCAACAAAATTTACAGGGAGGTAGAAGATTTAAAAATAAGGGGACTTCCTTGATATAAATTCTCTCGCAAACGTAATAACGGAGATACAAGCCTTCAAATTTGTTTTTTTTCAACAGGTTTTTTTTTGCATAATTTTTGAACCGTTGAGCCGATTTAATAAATGTTGAACCAAAGTTTACTAAAATAGGTCTCTATCGAACAATGATAACGCATTTCTTCAAACATTTCAGGGGCGAAGATAATATGGAGTACCCTTCCCCTTTTTCCCCTATTTTTCACCTTCCTGAATATTTTTGGAAATGGTTTCAATTTTTGAATTCTACGTTCAATTTAGGGAAAAAAGTTACTCTTGCAAAATTTTGATTGAAGCCTTCATTTTTGAGATATTTGGGTTTGAAACTTCGGAAAACGTATCGAAAACACCACTTTCAAATGCCTTGAAAATCAAAATTCAAGAAAACTCAAGATTCCTCAAGTAAAATAAGAATTCCAAGTGTTTTAGGTTGATAAACCACCATTTTTGCCAGGAAGCATGAAGTTTTTCAGAAAAAAAAAATTTGGTCCCTGGAAAGTGGGTCCCTGGATGTTTTCCAATGTTTCAATCCCAAATATCTTTAAAACGAAGCCTCTAAATCAAAATTTTGCAAGAGTAATTTTTTTTCTTTTAATCGAACGTAGAATTAAAAAATTGAATCCATTTTCAAAATATTCAGGGGGGTTAAAATATGGGGAAAAAAAGGAAGGTACCCCCTATTTTCTTCGCCCCTTAAAAAGCTTGATGAAATGCCTTCTCATTGTTCGATAGAGACCTATTTTAGTGAACTTTGGTTCGAATGTGAAAAAAATCGGTTGAACGGTTAAAAAGTTAATTGAAAAAAACTGTTTTCAAAAACCAACTTTCAAGGCATGTATCTCCGTTAGTACGTTTGCGAGGGTATTTTTATTAGAAAAGTCGCCTTATTTTTCAATTTTCTTTCTCCCTGTGAATTTGGTTGCATTAATTTCGGACACCCTGTGTACAGGATGTTTCCAAAATGGTGATACAAACTATTAGGGGAGATTGCTCATCAAAAATGGATCAGGAAAAAATATACCTTTGATGTCCTAAAATGCTCCGTTGAAAAGTTACAGGGTGTTTAAGTTGAATCTTCAAAATCGACTTTTTGACATAACTTTTGAACCGTTCAACTGATTTTGTTCAAATTTGGAACAAAGTTAACCAGAATAGGTCTTTATCGAATAATAGCAACGTGTTTAGAAAAAAAAATCAGGGGCGTAGATAATTCTATTTAGCTAGGGGGCTAGTAGGGCTATTTTTTACTCCCCTAGCTATCTTCCCACATTGCTCTAATTTTTGGATTCTATGTCCAATTTTGAAAAAAAAGTTACCTCTGCAAAATTTTGATTAGAGACTTCATGGGCGAGATACATATTTGGGTTTGAAACTTTGGAAAACATGTCAGGATCGCCACTTTCAATGAGCCCAATTTTTTTTCCCTGAAAACTTTTCGTTTCTCAGAAAAAATAGTGGTTCATCAACTTGGAAACTCTAGAGAACCTATTTCTGCTGAGAAATCGTGAGTTTTTTTGGATTCTAATTTTTAGGCCTTTGAAAGTGGCAATTTCGAGATGTTTTCCAAAGTTTCAAACCCAGATATCTTGAAAAAGAAGCCTCTAATCAAAATTTGCAAGAGTGACTTTTTTCTCAAAATTGAACGTAGAATCCAAAAATTCGAACAAGAAAATTTTGAATTCTAAAATTCGAGAACAATTCGAAAAAATAGCTAGGCATGTGAAAAATAGGGGGGTAAAAATGAGGACACCCCCCATTATCTAGACCCCTGAACTTTTTTTCTCAACATGTTACTATTATTCGATAGATACTTATTTTGGCTAACAATGTTGAAAATTTGAACAAAATCGGTTGAACGGTTCAAAACTTACGTCAAAAAATCAGTTTTAAAAAGTCAAAT